>JAYESA010000013.1:129778500-130233500 GCA_036927795.1 Iris macrosiphon
ATTTCAAGGAGATAGCGTACGACGTGCTCCTATAGCTAAAAATTGCCTGATTGGCGTAATATGCGGGGATGGTGATGTGGACGTATTAGCCCTAATTATAGCTCACCCAGTCTTTGAAAGTAGAACCAAATCTCGTGCATTAAATTTAGAGATCTGCCCCCATCTCGCGTATTAACTGCAGAGACGTGCCTCGAGTTCTGTACGAAGAACAGCTTTTAACGTGGCAGTTGGTTTCGTCTCTTCCTGAGCGTAAAAGCTCATCTCTGCCTATGTAAAACAGGCAGCGTATCCCTTGGATGCGTAAATGACATCTTATATCAAGGATTGTGTCACTAAATGACAATCTAGGGCTCTGTAAAGGATCATCATAACAACCGTCCTCTCGATCGTCGTACAGTACTTTTTGTCAAGAGTCAGGTTCACTGCTTCAACTGACAGGTTCATTCGAAGAATACGAAGAGATCCTCGTACAAATTCCTACTGCATTAAAAGCAGATGGGTTTTACGCTGAAATGGCGATGTAGCAACCTTTTTACGCCAAAGCAGTCTGGAAATACTGTATTACACGGGTTATTCTGGAGCTATATTTTATGCTAAACTAGCGTTGAAGCTCTGCTGTATGCCGATGGCTCTTTATGTTTCACGCTACCCAGTGCTGGAGCTCTGTTTTACCCGGACTTCCTGCATGTTAAGGATTTTATGTGTATGATTCCCCAGTATATTTTTTATGCTTCTACATATACCAATTAGTTATTATACACACATGAATGCACACGCAACTGGTTTCTAGGTTCACCGACACAGGGTCTTGAAATCAACCAACTAAACCATCATGAAACGATATGCTAAATCCTAATACTATTCACACATGCACATACACACAACATAAAAGGGAGGCAAGGTCAAACCTGCGTGTTAGCGTGCATGTGCACGCGGTCGAGGGTGTATTTTACGTCGAGGGGGTCATGCTCGGCTACGTCTGCTGCTCAGGCGGGGGAGGTCATTGGTCCGGCGTGCTGGTAGCAGTGTTAATGGTGATGATGAGGTTGAAGGGAGGCGGTGGTGCTGTGTCGTCGGTCCAGCGTGGGGAGTCGGGTGTTGTCGAGGTGAACCACGGGTGCTCAGGCGATTGTGGGTCAGCTGCTACAGTGGGGGTCGACAACGTGGGAAGTCGAGGGCTGCTGCGGTGATGGCCGACGTGTTGGCGGTCGGGATCGGGTGATGGTGATGGTGTAGCTGATGATGGTGATCGTGATGGAAGGAGGTGTCGGTGGTGGTGAACTTCTGCGGTGTAGGCGTGGTGGAGAGAAGGAGAACGGGATGGTGATCAAGGATGAAGTCTGTGGGTGCTCCGGCGAGTGGGATGGCTGGGGATCCGACGGGTTGGAGCGGCTGTGGGATGAAGATGATGGGGATGATGGTGTATTCAGCTAGGGTTTGATAAAAAATAATAAAAGAAAAGTATATATATATGGGAGAAATAGGGTTTGATGTAGACCTAGGGTTAGGGTTCGGTCTGGTCCTCCTCGGGATGGGGTTTGCTTCCTACAAGAAAGAATTTGAAGGCTAGGATTCAGTGTGTTTGAGTTGATGGCTAAAGTGGTGAGATAGCAAGTTTTGAGTGTTCACACTCCAAAATTTAGAAAAATTGTAGGTGATTGGTCAAAGAAGAGGGGGATGTTTCTTCTGTGTTGGGTCTAATGGGGTGTGGACACCTCACTAAAATTTTGCATAAAAGTCCCCAACCATTTAAAAATTGCACAAAAGTGAGAATTATAATAAATATTGTGCGACGAATATTGTGCGAAAAAATGAAGCACAAAAGGGCATATTTATGAGTTACACAAGATCAGAATGGGAGACTTGTACGTCTAGGATAAGGGTGTGAAATTTGTTGGAAGACAATGGCTAGTGTAGCACTCCAAATATCGAAGCAACGGTAAGGTACAACAATCAAATAAAATCAAATTAATTAAATATAATCCCTAATATTAAATCCCAAAAATACTAATTAAAGTCCATAGCCCTATATTTTGGTCAGAGGTTCAACTAGTGGGTTTCTAGGCCCAGTCCACTAACTTATGCATTTAAGGAACACTACATATAATATATAAATATCATACAATATATTAACACATTAAATTAAATAAATAAAAAGACGAAAATACCCCTATTCTGAAATGTGGTAGTGACAAGTCTACCCTCCTTAAAAAATTTTGTTCTCGAAATTAAAATAAACTAGCACAAGAACAAACAATCAGACAAAGAATTATACCTCAAGTCTCGAAGAGATACGAATATTGCTCGTGCATTTTGTCCTCTCTCTCCCAGGTTGACTCGCCTGGAGAGTGTTGTCTCCATGCAACATGAACAAAGGGAATAGTCTGGTTCCATAATACCTTCTCTCTACGATCCAAGATCTCTACGGGCTATTCGGGATAGCTGAGAGTCGGTCCAACCTCGATCTCCGAGTGATCTAGTACGTGACTAGGATCTGCTACATACTGTCTCAGCTATGACATGTGGAACACGTCATGCACTCCTTCTAGTACAGGCGACAAGTCCAGTCTATAGGCTACTACACCGACCCTTGCAAGAATATCGAAAGGTCCGATGTATCGTGGACTAAGCTTTCCGCCTCTACCAAAATGAATCGTGCCCCGTGTCGGAGAAATCCATAGGAACACCAAATCGCCAACCTAGAACAAATAATCTTAACACAAAATCTAAAACAAAATAATCATAAACCAAAATAACAAAACCTATACCTGAAACTCTAGGGGTCTACGATGGCTATCGGCCCAATGCCGCTATCTGTCCTGCGCCACTCGCAGTCTGTCCCTGATGAGTTTTACCTTTTCTGCTACATCCACGGCTATTTCTGGTCTTAACAAGGCTCTTTCTCCGATATCATCCCAAGATAACAGTGTACGACACCTTCGTCCATATAAAGCCTCAAATGGTGACATCTCAATGCTGGCCTAGTAGCTGTTGTTGTAAGCAAACTCTACTAGGTATAGATGATCCTTCTAAGAACCTCCGAGATCTAAAATACAAGTATGTAGCATATCTTCAAGAGTCTGAATAGTCCTTTCAGACTGCCCGTCTGTCTGAGGGTGATTTACGGTTCTGAACTTGAGCTGAGTGCCCAAGCTAGCCTGTAGACTCCTCCAGAAGTGGAAAGTGAAACGACTATCCTGATATGAGATGATGCTTACAGAAAACCCATATAATATGACAATCTGCCATACGTACATCCCTGATAGCCTCTCTGTCAATGTACCCACTTTGAATGGTAAGAAGTGGGCTGATTTGGTCAACCTATCTATGATGACCCAAATCGCGTCCTTTCTCCTGGAGAACTTGGAAGCCCTGAAATAAAATCCATAGTCACGTGCTCCCACTTCCACTCTGGAATGGGTATTGGTTGAAGCAATCCACCTGGCCTCAGTTGATCTGCTTTTACCTACTAGCATACTAAACATCAAGATACAAAGCATGCTACCTCGCGCTTCATACAATACCACCATATGTTCTCCCTCAGATCTCGATACATCTTGTTGGCACCGAGATGCATCGGGTACTAAGAGCGATGTGCCTCCTACAAAACCTCTTCTTGCAGATCTCCGCTCGGTACACACATCCTCGTGCCATGCCGTAAAGATCCATCATCCACAATAGTGAATTCATCTTTCAATCCGGTCCAAACTTGTGCCCTGATACTCCTCAAAGTCTCATCATTATACTATGCAGCTCTAATTCTGTCCATCAGCTCTGACTATATCTGAAATCCCCACATCTGAATCTCAATACCTGGAACTAGCACTCCAATCCCTAAGCTCTCAAGATTGGCCAATAAATGTCTATCTGTTGTCAAGTACATAGCCATCGGATACCTGCTCAAGGCATCAGGGACTACGTTGACCTTTCCTGGGTGGTACTACAATAAGATGTCAAAGTCTTTCATCAACTCTAACCACCTCCTCTGCCTCATGTTCAGCTTTTTCTGTGTAAACACGTATTTCAAGCTCTTGTGGTCTATAAAAATCTTCATACGCTCTCCGTACATGTAGTGTTTCTACAACTTTAGAGCAAAGATAACTGCTGCCAACTCCAAATCATGGGTGGGATAGTTCTTTTCATGATGGCATAATTGTCTTGAAGCATAGGCAATTACTTTTTCGTGCCGCTGAAGAACGCAACCCAAACATTTTCCTAAAGCATCACTATAGATAGCGAATTCATCGATCCCTGATGGCAACATCAAAACTGGAGCTGTCGTCAATCTCTTCTTCAGCACATCAAATACGGCCTGAAAAATCCTCTGTCCAGATGAATTTTATATCTTTCTTGGTCAGTCTAGTCATTGGTTCTGCAATCTTAGAGAAGTCTTGTACAAACCTCCTGTAGTATCCTGCTAGTTCGAGAAAGCTCCTGATCACAACTACCGAACTGGGGGTAGCCCATGACTCCACTGCCTCGATCTTCTTTGGGTTAACTTAGATTCCGTTACCCGTCACCATATGTCCAAGGAATTCAACCTTGTCAAGGAAGAACTCATACTTTGAAAGCTTCCCATATAGCTTCTCTTTTCTGAGAGTCTCCAAGACTATCCTCAGGTGCTCTTCGTGCTCCTCCGGGGTCTTTGAATACACAAGGATATCGTCGATTAAAACCACCACGAACTTGTCAAGGTACTGGTGGAATACCTTGTTCATCAAGTTCATGAATACTGCTGGTCCATTGGTTAAACCAAACTGTATTACCATGAATTCAATCTGGCCATATCTGGTCCGAAAGGCTGTCTTCGGTATGTCTTCTTTCTTTATCTTCACCTGGTGATAGCCTGACCTCAAGTCTATCTTTGAAAATACCTTCGCTTCACTCAACTGATCAAAAATATCATTTATCCTTGGCAGCGGGTATTGTTCTTGATAGTGAGGTTGTTTAGAGCTCTATAATCGATACACATGCATACCGTGCCATCCTTCTTTGGTACGAATAATACCAGAGCTCCCCATAGTGATGAACTGGATCTAATGAAGCTTTTGTCCTATAGCTCGTTAACTTGCTTCTTAATTTCTGCTAGCTCACTGTCGTTGACTCTATAGATGTGTTATGAAATGGGCTCCGCACCTGGTACCAAGTCTATAGAGAATTCAACATCTCTGTCTGGCGGCAAGCCTGAAAACTCTTCTGGAAATACATCCAGGAACTCCGCTATCAGAGGATGTGGTAACTCCTCTTCTTCCTTCCTAGCTCTGCAAAAAGTGCCTATACTCTGCTTTGTTGCTCCTCTGGCGACCTCAAACTCCGGCTCTCCTGGCGGTCAAAATACTACTCTGCCTTCGTGACAATCTATAGTAGCATGGTGTCTACTCAACCAGTCCATTCTAAGTACAATATCATATCCCGAAAGTGGCATGACAAGTAAGCTCACGCTCAACTCTCGGCCTCCCAATAATACTCTTCGATCCTTGCAATAATTACGGACTAGGATAATGCCTCCTTTAGTCATGATCTTGCAAGTCCTATCTAATGGTTCTGTCTCTAAACGATGCTTAAGGGCATAAGATACAAATACAAAACTATGGGAAGCACCAAAATCAAATAATGCAAGTGCTGGAATAGAATCGAGAGAAACTGAACCTGAAATCACTTCTCCAGCTAGCTCGGCCTCCTTAACCATCATGGCATATGTGCGTCCCTGATGTGCACCTGTCTGTTGCTGCTGGTATTAAGCAAACCTCTACTACTGTTATGGAAGTGGAGGTCCCCTCTGCTGGCCTCCTGGTACAGTAGGTACTCTGGTTGGTCCCCTCTGAGTGGCTGCTCCACCCTGACGAGTCTGAATAGATGGACAATCCCTCAGTTGATATGCTCACGATCCATAGGACAAGCATGTACCCAACCTCTTTCTGTAGATGTCCCTAGTGTGTCCTATCTTCCCACAATACGTACACTGGGCAATGGGCTGAGTCTGCCTCTGTGGCTGCTGTTGCTGGATATGTCCTCGAACTGGTGCCTGGTGCTGCTGCTGGTACGGCCTCTGTTGCTACTGAAAGTGTGGGCGCTTGGTTGGTCCTGTACTACCATTTGTTCCTCCAGAAGTATCGCATCCTCTCTTGGGCCTGAGGTCCAAGTCATCCTCAGCAATCTGGGCATCCATCAAAATACCCTCAAATGTAGTAGTGCAACGTCTTGAAGTACGAGACTTGATCTCTCTAGTTAACCCCTTACTGAACTTCCGTGCTCGGTCTTCTAGGTCTCGAATCATCGATGGCGCAAAACAACTCAAACAGCAAAACTCCGCAGCGTATTCGTTGACTGACATGCTTCCTTGGACCAAGTCATGGAACTGACTCTCCAATGCTCCCAAGGCTATGTCAGTAAAAAACTTCTCCTTGAAAAGCTCCTTGAAGTCCTCCCAAGTAAGTTCTCCAACAGCGAGTCTCGGCTCCGTACGATACCATGTCAGTGCGATGTCAAACATCTGACTGCTAGCGGCTTCGATCTGAAGAACCTCCAGAATCTGTGCCAAGCGCAAGTTCCTCTCTATATCCTCTAGCCATTCGTCAGCGTAGAGTATCCCCTTGGTGCCTTTAAACTCTCGAGGCATCATCCTCTTGAAGTCCACTATAGTACCCGGCCTCTGGTGCTGTTGGCCAGGATGCTACTGGTATTGTGCTACTCTCTCCACAGCCTGGAGAGCCACCTGATGAGCATTCTTCATGCTCTCTCTCATCAGCTCTGTCTGTACCTAGTGCGCTTCTGCCTGCACCCTCTGAGCCTCAGATTAAATACGCTGAGCTTCTGCTGTTACTCTCTGGGCATCTAATATGCCTCGGATTAGTGTGAGCATCTGTGTCCCGTCAACGGGCATACTTCCAGGAGATGGAGTCGGTGGTGGTGGAAGGTTATCTGTCACAGCTGGGGCAATCCTCTGAACAGGTGGAGGAGGAATCCCAAAAGCTGCAGATACTCCCACATGAACAGAAGATGTAGGAGGAACTCCAGATGTCTGTTCGTCAAGTCGAGAGGTGGCAGAACTCTCCAAAGCTGCTGCTCCCAGTCTTAAAGACCTAGTCTTCGGTGGTATCCTGAAGATAGACCGAAAAGAATCAATTAAGGCAATAGATACGATATCTTTAAGGAAGGACAGTAAAATTCTACAGAAAGTAATTAATCAGAATAGCATTGTAAGATCAGAATTTCCTAGTTGTGATTGAGCATACTCTCATCCTAAATCCTAGTTCCTAAAGCAGGCTCATAGCATTACTCTAAGTGAGCACTACTATGATATCGCTCTAAATACGAATCTAGACAGAAGACAGGACCTGCTTAGACTACCACTAAAAATGTGTCATGACCCACACCCAGAATTTGGGCATGAGTTATGGGTACGTCCAGTCTACGCCGCAGCATCGGTGGTAGAACGCTATTTAGATCTCAATAATACTAAACATAACTCCCAACCTGTCAATGATATCAACTCTATAAGGAGGACAATGAATAATATGCTTTGCTCAATAGTTCACACTATAAACTCAATCACAATAGCTATAAGAAATAATGGCACGATGAAATAAAAGATAGGAAGTACTGACATAAGTCAAGCACAACAACTCAAAACAGAGATAAACTAAAGTTTAGCTGTCCAACATAAATAGTCTCAACAAGTCTCCAAATAAACTCAATATAAGTCTCAATATAAACTCAAATGCATAAAATAATAATGGTCTAAATAGCTGCAGGTAGTGTCTCCTCTAAGGGAAGGGACTCGTTTAAGCTCTCTGGTATGTGGTCTGCATCTAAACCTGGTCCATAATGTGTAGGACATAAGTCCTCAAGATCCTCTGTAAAATGTTATCCAGTCAGGATTGGAACGAAGTACAAGCACTAACAGCCGTTCCATGTATATTGACAAAAACTATAATACAGTATAAAAAAATACAAGATAGAGATAAATACTGACAATAAGAATACTGGAGATAATAAAATACTGGAAATAAGTAAATGCTGGAGGATATATCATCATCAATGGTACAACTAACAATGAACAGAGATACAAGTACATGCTTGAACAATAAACTGGAATACATGAATAAGGTATCTAGCTAAGTGTATGAAACATCAGTCTATCATGTGATCGGCTTGGGACAGATCGGGCTTGTTATATATAATTAGCTATGATTCATGTAAGGTCAGGCTAACCATCCGGCTAGCTATGATGCGAGAAATAGTCAGGATAATTATATATAACAGGCTATGAGGCATATAATGGTCAGGATGCACCCGACGTGAGGTGTGGGTGAGCTATGATGAATGTAGAGTGGGGTATGATCACATAATCTACTAATATTTCTCCGTCCCCAGCTAGCACGATGGACTCCAATCACGAATCCTCGTGACAGGTCTCGATGATGCTAACCCGTGTATACATAGTATCAGAATCATGTACGCTATACAACTAGAATCATAGAGATGATCAACATAATAAAAACTGTCAAAGAATGTACTCGTCTGTGGTCTTTTGCTGGCAATACCAATATCATGTTTCCGAAGTCTTGTCTGAATAATCCAACAGTCCTATAGACATAATATAATAATAATATAGCATCAGTTGTTATACTAGCACACATATAAACATAATTACACTAAACACAAAACTGCGCTAGGGGTGATACTGGTCATCTAGCAGGGTCAAGTGTGCGTCTAAATGCATGAGTGTCATATCCTCAAATATTGTGCATAATCAGACAGTCAACTCACTAATACATGTCTAAGGATCTAAATCCCGTGTAACACCAACACATGTCTAAGCCAGTACGTTGGTGTACACAAGGCAGTTAACTCACTAATTCTCAGGATCATATAGTCATATGCAAATATACGGGATATCCGCAGTTAATACCTAAGGTCATACAGCAAATATATTACAGTCATACCTAGTACTAGCAATCAATTTCCACACAATATATATATATATATATATATATATATATATATATATATATATATATATATACCAATTAGTTATTATACATACACGCATGCACACGCAACTGGTTTCTGGGTTCATCAACACAGGGTCTTGAAGTCAACCAACTAAACCATCATAAAACGATATGCTAAACCCTATTACTATTCACACATGCACATACACACAACATAAGAGGGAGGCAAGGTCGAACCTGCGTGTTAGCTATGTCTGCTGCTCAGGCGGGGGTATATTTTACGTCGAGGGAGTCGTGCTCGGCTACGTCTGCTGCTCAGGTGGGGAAGGTTATAGGTCCGGCGTGTTGGTGGCAGTGTTAATGGTGATAATAATGCTAAAGGAAGGCGGTGGTGTTGTATGGTCGGTCCGGCGTGGGGAGTCGGGTGCTGTCGAGGTGAACCGTGAGTTCTCAGGCGGTTGTGGGTCGGCTGCTCCGGTGGGAGTCGACAGCGTAGGAAGTCGGGGGCTGCTGCGATGATGGCCAGGGTATTGGCGGTCGGGATCGGGTGATGGTGATGGTGTAGATAATAATGGTAATCGTGATGGAAGGAGGCATCGGTGGCAGTGAAGTTCTGCGATGTAGGCGTGGTGGAGAGGAGGTGAACGAGATGGTGATCGGGGATGAAGTATGTGGGTGCTCCGGCGAGTGGGATGGCCGGGGATCCGACAGGTTGGAGGCGGCTGTGGGATGAAGATAATGGGGATGAAGGTGATGATGGTGTATTCGGCTAGGGTTTGATGTTGGTGTTGATAAAAAATAATAAAAAAAAGTATATATATATATATATATATATATATATATATATATATATATATATATATATGAGAGAAATAGGGTTTGATGTAGACCTAGGGTTAGGGTTCGGTCTGGTCCTCCTCGGGATGGGGTTTGCTTTCTACAAGAAATAATTTAAAGGCTAGGATTCAGTGTGTTTGGGTGGATGGCTAAAGTGGAGAGATAGCAAGTTTTGGGTGTTGCATACTCCAAAATATGGAAAAATTATAGGTGACTGGTCAAAGAAGAGGGGGATATTTCTTCGGTATTGGGTCCAATGGCGTGTGGATACCTCACTGAAATTTTGCATAAAAATCCCCAACCATTTGAAAATTGCACAAAAGTGAGAATTAGAATAAATATTGTACAACGAATATTGTGCGACTAAAATAAAGCACAAAAGGACATATTTATGAGTTACACAAGATCAGAATAGGAGACTGGCACGTCTAGGATAATAGTGTGAAATTTGTTGGAAGGCAACGACTAGTGTAGCGCTACAAATATTGAAGCAACGGTAAGGTACAACAATCAAATAAAATTACAGCAATTAAATATAATCCCTAATATTAAATCCCAAAAATGCTAATTAAAGTCCATAGCCCTATATTTTGGTCAGAGGTTCAACTAGTGGATTTCTAGGTCCAGTCTACTAACTCATGCTTTTAAGGAACACTATATATAATATATAAATATCATGCAATATATTAACACATTAAATTAAATAAATGAAAAGACAAAAATACCCCTATTCTGGAATGTGGTAGTGACAATCCTGGATCCTCGCCAATGACTTGCCCAGGGCCACTTGTGACTCCTATAACACCGTCAAGCTACATTTTGTCGATGCGGCCAGATCAAGAATGCTATGCTCCATTCTATCACTCAGAGTCCTGAGCTCCATGATGCTATGCTCGAGCGTATCAAATCATGTAGTGAGCATTGCATCATCCGTTTTCGGCTGAGACTGGGGCTACTCCACAATCCTCCGTAGCAACTCGTCACACATATCAGCAATATAATATTCAACGCTCTCTTGGACTCGAGGAGACGCCTGCGATGGCTGTAGGGAATGCACACTGACAGAGGGGCCCTTGTCACCACAAATTTCTATATTAGGGGTATCTTTTGTCATTTCCAGTTGTTTGAATATTGATAATAATGTATATTGTTAATATAGCTAGAATGGACCCAACTAGACTTGACATGACCCATTTGTTCAACTAATTAGATTAGTCATGACTTGATTAATTAGATTAAGGAGAATAAATATAATATTCCTTCCATTTAGATTAGAACCTTCCACATAATTAATTAAACCTTTATGACAACCAATAGAGGTATTATGGACTTTGTGAATTGTCCAAAAAGAGAAAGAATATGTGCCGACCCTAAATATAGAGATGAGCCCCTTCCTTTTTTATTTTATTGTTCATTTAGCCCTAATTTGGTTCTTTCCCAAATTGAGACCAACCCCTACTAAATCCCATTCAAATTCTCTTAACTCATATTCATTTCCAAGGAGGCTTAGGAGCTTGGTTTGCAAGGAGCACTACGTGGAGTGGAAATTTTAGGAGCTTATGTCCATTTCGTGTCCAACCAGAGAAGTTTTATTGCACTACCAAAATAAGTCATATTAGTAACATTTTTAGCGACGTCAAGCTTCAACGTCGCTACATATTAAGACTTTAGCGACGTCTACATAAAATGTCGTAATACGTCATTGATTTGCGATATTCCCCGACACCAAGCGACCACCATTAGTATTATTAAAATAAATGACGGTCAAGGTCGTTGTATGTCACTAAGTTTTTTAACATCGACATATAGCGATGTCGTATCTTCCGCGTCAGAGTATTTTAAAACTATTAGCGAAGTTTAGTGACAACACATCGCTAATAATGTTAATATAGGGTTAGAGTTTTCATTTTCTCCCCATTCACAAAATCCTCTCCAAAATATTTACAGAACCCGAACCCTTTCCCCCTATTCTCAGAACCCTCTCCCCTACACCTTCCCGCTACTCCGACGATCACCCAAGCCCCCCCCGCCCCTGCGCCACCCTCTCCGGCCAGTTTTCCTCTTCATGGATGTCACTACCACCTTTCCAGATAAGGGTATTTATGTAATTTCACTATTTTGAATAATTATGTATTAAACTAAATTGCTGAGTTTTATAAAGTAATTATATGTTGTTAATAATATTTGGTTTTAGGTCAACCCTAGAACTCATTAGGACAACCCTAATGACCAAACCCTAATTAGAAGACCCAGTTCTAGTGAAACCCTAAAATTCAAATTTTAGGGTGGAACCTCAAACCCTAGACTGACTAAACCTTAGTTAGTTAAGTTCCTATTGACCTAACCTGGGGGTTAAACCTAGACTATGCATTAGAAACCCTAACTTGGCCTTAATATAAAAGGGAACCCTCTCTTTCTTTATGTAGAAAGAAGAAACCCTAGCCTCCATCAAGAGAAAGCCATCTCCCCACTCCAGAATTCAAAATCTAGCCCTAGAGATCCCATTCTCCTCCTCCAAAGCAAGGAAAGCAAGGAACTTGGGTCAAAAAGCCTTGGAGAAGAAGAACTTCCATTGGAGAAACCATCCCTGCAGGTAAAACCCTATTTTTACTCATTTAATTTCTGTTTTCTGATGTTAATACCCATTAGAAACCCACCCTTGCTGTGTAGTTTCGATTTAGGGTTTAGAATTTGGGTTTTAAGTGTCCCCAACATTTGTTTCCCCAATTTTCGTGAACCTTAACCCTAGGTGGTTGCTTATAGACTGATTTTACCCTCCTACGTGTAGGTTAGATATTGATTTAGGGTTTTGTTTGGGTTTTCAGGAGTTCTTAGTGTGGTTTTCGTTTTTGCACATCATGTGTTTGGTGAAATGCTTCACAGGAGGAATTACCCATCTAATCTACTCTAATATTATCTAATTTGATGTATGATGTATGATGGATGTATATATATATATATATATTTATACATATGTATATAGATCTGTTGTGTGATTTGAAGAGGGGAATACACTTTGGGGGAAATGAACTGTGCACAGTCGGGTTTGGTCCAGAACTGTGCAGTGATTACTGTGGTTCTGGGTGTTTGAGTGTCAGTTAGATCATTGTGTAGAAATCTGTGTGTGCCTATATGAAACTGAATGTACCAGTGTCTAGGTGTTTAGGTGTGTAGTTCTATGTACAGTCAAATTGAAACTGTACCTAGTGTGTGCAACCCGTGAGAATCAGAGAACTTGTGCCAGTGTGTGTGTCCTAGGCTCCTTCGGATTTCAGGATACCTGTGGGATGGTTAGGTATGCCAGTGTGTAGTGAGTGCTACTGAGTATCACTAGGTTCAGGGAGAATTTAGGTACATGTGTCTATGTGTGTCTCAATATCAGTATCAGTAAGATTATATGTGAGTGTATCTAGTGATCCTAGGTGACAGTGTACCTATATGTGTGTGTGTCTCAGAATAAACCTATGTGAATTCTCTGTGTGTCTAAGTGTGTGAACTGTATATGTAATCATAGCAGTGTGGGTGTTTGTGTAGATTTCAGTATCCAGTGTGTTAGGGTCTGTATACTTGTATGTGTGTGTGCCTGCTGGGGAAGTTCTCAGTTGTCTAGGAGTAAACCTGTGTACCAGTAAACTATTGTCTATGTGTATCAGTTAACTGAGTGATTAGGTACCTGCCTGTGTTAGGGGTTATGAGAGGGAGAAGTGTAGCTGAGTATATTGTGTGTTATCAATTAGGTAAGGATTTCAGAGTGTGTATCAGCAAACTGCCCGTGTATCAGTTTAGCAAGCAGTGTGCGTGTGTGCACCTGTGTATATGTGTGTAGGTTCAGTGTTGTTCCTGTATGTGTGAGAAATTCTTAGATTTCTGTGAGGGAACTGTGCCTGAGAGTTTTCCAGTATCTATGAGTCTGACAGTGTGAGTGCAGTGAGTGTCTCCATGTGTGTGTGAGTGAGTAGTTAACTGTGCTATGCTGTACTGTGTACACATGTATGATAGTGTGTGAGATACCTAGGTGTCTATGTGTCTGTGTGTGGGTACCCAGAATTTGTGTAGCTTAATATCAGTCAGTTTTAGATTATACTGTGTGTGTGCATGTTCATAATGTATCAGTATACATATTAGAGTAGAGTGTGTGTATGTGAGAACTTAAGTGACTATAGTGTACCAGTGTCCCATTAACTAACACTGTGAACCAGTGCCTCAGAGAGGGCAGTTGAGTGTTTCATGTGTATCCAGATTAGGGTGCTGTGTACCCATTCAGTGAGTGAGAGAGCAGTGTGCAGCTGTGTAGTACCTGTGTATCAGTTAGATAGTAGTGTTGAGGTGTAGTTAGAACTTGTGTGTCAGTGTAGGTTTAATAGTGTGCCAGTGTGTCTCAGTGCAGGCCAGTGTCAGTGTAGACCTGTGTGAGTAGTGAGTGGAGAGCAGTCAAATTCAGGGAGGGAGTTTTAGTTATGAGTTAACTTGTGTGTGTGGGTTATATCAATAGGATTGTACCAGTAGGATCCCAGCAATTAGACACTGTGGATGTATTAGTAGGATTAGTAGTGTACTTATGTTTCAGTGAGTTCTCTAAGGTATCAAATGAAGTACTTGGTATCCTAGTTAATACGTAGTGTTATGAGTTAAGGGTTGTATTTCGAGTAGTAGTTTAAGTAAGAGTTAAATAGATTAAGTAATACCTTAGAATCTATATAGGAGTTATATTATACTAACTGCCTAGTATGTAAATATTGTTTAGTTTTAACATAAAGCCTAGAGTAACAAGGTTAACTTAGTATGACTAGTATCATCTTGGAGAAAACCTGCCACATAAGAAATTACGAACTCTAAGCCTTAGGATGACCTAGAACCCTCGTATTTAACTAGCTAAACATGTTATTCTTTTAATTCAATATCTGACATTCCATAAATAGGTCTTTGTGATCCCACCTTGGGCATCGATCCTCATTCATTGCTCAGGACCACAGGCGAGTACATTCTCTGACAGTTTTCGTTTTGTTGATTACTTCTATAAATTGTAGTGTATTACATACTTGATTCCGATACTATAGATACACGGGTTAGCACCCTAGATTCCCATCATGAGGAGTCGTGATTGGAATCTATCGTGCTAGCTGGGGGATGGGGAAATATTAGTAGATTATGTGATCATATCCAAATCCTTTACATGCATCATAGCTCACCCCACTTCTCACGTTGGGTGTGGCCTGACCATCTTACATGCATCATAGCTGTTATATATGATTAACCTGACCACTACATGCATCATAGCTAACCATATGGTTAGCCTGACCTACAAGAATCATAGTTAATCATATATAACCAGCCTGATCTAGTCCCAAGCCGATCACATAATAAACTAATATTTCAAACACTTAGCTAGATGTCTATTTTATTCAGATTCACCTGTTCCAGCATTCACTACTTATTGTCTAGCATTCACTATTTATTGTTCATTGCTAGATGCTCTATTGCCTATTTCCATTTTCTCCAATACTTTACATTTCCAGCATTTATTTTCCATCTTGTATTTCTTACACTGTTTATAGATTTTGTCAATTTAATAAAACTGCTGTTAGTGCTTGTGCTTCGCTCCAATCCTGACTGGATAATATTTTTCAGAGGACCTGGAGAGCTTGTGCCCCACTCATTACGGCCCAGGATTAGAGGGTGATTTCACTCCAGAAACCCCAGAGGAGTTGCCTAGCCTAGAGGAGAATGTACCTGGAAATTCTTAGATTTTTTCCGCATTTATTGTTTTAGACTGAGACTGAGTTGTATTTATTATTTTGTGACTTTGTGAGGTCATTTAGACTCAGGATTTGAGTTGGACTTATTGTGGTTGCTTTTTATTTGAACTCTTTTCTATTCTTATCGAGCTATTATTTCTATTAGCTTGTGATTGAGTATATCATAGAATTGTGGATTATTATCATTGTCCTCCGTGCAGAGTTGAGACTATTGTCAGGATATATTATATGTTGAGACCTAGACAGCGTTCTACCGTCGATGCTGCGGCGTAGGCTGGACGTACCCACGACTCATGCCCAATTTCCGGGTGCGGGTCGTGACACATTTTAGTGGTGGCCCATGCAGGTCTAGCTTCGCAAGTTGTACGATGTCGTGGTAGTACGATAACTTAGTTGTACTACTACGAGCCTGTTTTAGGAATAAGAATTAGGCCGAGGATATGCTCAATCACAATTAGGAATTTTCGATTCTTATAATACTACTCTTAATGATTTTCCTTTAGAAATTTACTGTCCTTCCTTGATGATATCGTATCTATTGCTTTAATTGATTCTTTCGATCTGTCTTCAGGATGCCGCCGAGGAGGTCCCAGAGACTTGGAGCAACAGATTCAGAGAGGTCTGCTACCTCTATCCCTGCCGGACAGACATCCGCAGCACCTCCTACATCTCCAGTACATGTGGGAGTGTCTGCAGCATTTGGGGGTCCTCCACCACCAGTTCAGAGGGTTCCCACAGCTACGACGGGGCCTCTACCACCACCACCAGTTCAGCATCCAGGAGGTGTGCCCGTCGATGGGGCACAGATGTTCGCCTTGATTCAGGGCATGGTCGATGCCCAGAGAACGTCGGCAGAGGCCCAGAGAGTGCAGGCTGAGGCACATCAGGCCCAGACAGAGATGATGAGGGTGAACATGGAGAATGCTCACCAAGTGGCCCTCCAGGCTGTGGAGAGAGTTACTCAGCAGCAGCAGCGTCCTGATCAGCACCACCAGAGGTCGGGCACCATTGTGGATTTCAAGAGGATGATGCCTCGGGAGTTCAAGGGGACAGAAGGGATACTCTACGCCGATGATTGGCTAGAGGATATCGAGAGGAACTTACGCTTGGCACAGCTTTCGGAGGCCCTTCAGATCGAGGCCGCTGGTAGCCAGATGTTTGACATTGCCTTGACGTGGTTTCGTACGGAGCCGAGACTCTTGCGCAGGGGACTCACTTGGGAGGATTTCAAGGAGCTCTTCAAAGAAAAGTTCTTTCCTGATGTTGCCCTGGGAGCTTTGGAGAGTCAGTTCCATGACTTAGCCCAAGGGAGCTCGTCCGTCGACGAGTATGCCGCAGAGTTTTCCCGTCTGAGCCGCTTCGCACCGTCGATGACTAGAGATCCGGGGGACAGGGCCCAGAAGTTCAGAAAGGGGCTGACAAGGGAGATCAAGTCTCGCACGTCGGGACGTCGCACAGCTACCTACGAGGGCATATTGATGGATGCCCAGATAGCCGAGGACGACTTGGGCCTCAGGCCCAAGAGGGGACGCGATGGTTCCGGAGGAGCAAACAGTAGTACGGGACCGGGCAAGCGTCCACACTTTCAGCCACAACAGCAGAGACCCTTTCAGCAGCAGCATCAGGCACCAGCCCGAGGGCAGGTCCAGCAGCAGCAACAGAGACAGAACCAGCCCGCCATCCAGTGTGCGTACTGCGGGAAGATGGGACATACTAGAGATATCTGCAGGAAGAGATTGGGCTCATGTCTATCCTGCGGATCGACGACACACCAGCTGAAGGATTGCCCTACGATTCGTTCAGGTCAGGGTGGAGCAGCCGCCCAGAGAGGACCAGACAGGGTACCTACCGTACCAGGAGGCCAACAACAGAGGGGACCACTTCCACCACAATATCAGAAGTTTGCCCAGCACCAGCAGCAGAGAGGTGTACCCCAGGGGCGAGCGTACGCCATGGCAGTCGAGGAGATCGAGCCAGCAGGAGACTTGATCACAGGTTCGGTTCTTCTCGATTGTATTCCCGCATTTACCTTATTCGACTCTGGCGCTTCCCATAGTTTTGTGTCTGTATCTTATGCACTTCGACATCATTTAGACACAGAACCATTAGCTAGGACTTGCAAGATCACGACTGGTGGAGGTATTATCCTAGTCCGTGATCACTGCAAGGACCGGAGAGTGTCAGTAGAAGGCCGAGAGTTGAGCGTGAGCTTACTTGTTATGCCACTTCCGGGGTACGATATCGTGCTCGTAATGGACTGGTTGAGTAGGCATCATGCTACTATAGATTGTTATAGAGGCAGAGTATTATTTAGACCACCAGGAGAGCCGAAGTTTGAGGTCGTCCAAGGAGCAGCGGAACAGAGCAGGAGCATATTTTGCGGAGCCAGGGCAGAAGAAGAGAAGTTGCCACATCCTCTGATAGCGGAGTTCCTGGATGTATTTCCAGAAGAGTTGCCAGGCTTGCCGCCAGACAGAGATGTTGAATTCTCTATAGACTTGGTTCCAGGAGCGGAGCCCATTTCGCAACATGTCTATAGAGTCAACAACAGCGAGCTGGTAGAACTGAAGAAGCAAGTTGAGGAGCTGCAGGACAAAGGTTTCATCAAATCCAGTTCATCACCATGGGGAGCTCCGATATTGTTCGTACCGAAGAAGGACGGCACGGTGCGCATGTGCATTGATTATAGAGCTTTGAACAATATCACTATCAAGAATAAGTACCCGCTGCCGAGGATAGATGATCTTTTCGATCAGTTGAGCAGGGCGAGGGTGTTTTCAAAGATAGATCTGAGGTCAGGCTATCACCAGGTGAAGGTAAAGAAAGAAGACACGCCGAAGACAGCCTTTCGGACCAGATACGGCCAGTTTGAGTTCCTGGTGATGCCATTTGGTTTAACCAATGCACCGGCAGTATTCATGAACCTGATAAACAAGGTGTTCCACCAGTACCTTGACAAGTTCGTGGTGGTGTTCATTGACGATATTCTTGTGTATTCCAAGACCCCGGAGGAGCACGAAGAGCACCTGAGGTTGGTCTTAGAGACTCTCAGGAGGGAGAAGCTGTACGGGAAACTCTCTAAGTATGAATTCTTCCTTGACAAGGTTGAATTTCTTGGGCATGTGGTATCGGGTGACGGAATCTCGGTTAACCCACAGAAGATCGAGGCAGTGGAGTCGTGGGCTACCCCCAGTTCGGTAGCTGAGATCAGGAGTTTTCTCGGGCTAGCAGGATACTACAGGAGGTTTGTACAAGACTTCTCCAAGATTGCAGCGCCGATGACCAGACTGACTAGGAAGGATGTGGATTTTGTCTGGACGGAGGAGTGCCAGGCCACATTTGATGAGCTGAAGAAGAGGTTGACGACAGCTCCAATTTTGACGTTGCCAGCAGGGACAGGTGGTTTTACCATCTACAGCGATGCTTCAGGGAAGGGTCTGGGATGTGTTCTTCAGCAGCACGGGAAGGTAATTGCCTATTCTTCCAGGCAGTTATGCCCTCATGAAAAGAACTACCCCACCCACGATTTGGAGTTAGCAGCAGTTATCTTCGCTATAAAGCTGTAGAAACATTACCTGTACGGAGAGCGTGTGGAGATCTTCACCGACCACAAGAGCTTGAAGTACGTGTTCACACAGAAGGAGCTGAACATGAGGCAGAGGAGGTGGTTGGAGTTGATGAAGGACTTCGACATCTCATTGCAGTACCACCCAGGGAAGGCCAACGTAGTCGTCGATGCCTTGAGCAGGTATCCGATGGCTATGTACTTGACAACAGATAGACATTTGTTGGCTGATTTGGAGAGCTTGGAGATTGAGGTGTTAGTTCCCGGTACAGAGATTCAGATGTAGGGATTGCAGATATAGTCTGAGCTGATGGACAGGATCAGAGCGGCGCAGTACGAGGATGAGGCTCTGAGGAGTATCAGGGCACAGGTTTAGATAGGGTTGTCGGACGACTTTACTATCGCAGAGGATGGTTCCTTACGGCACGGCACGAGGATGTGTGTGCCGAGCGGGGAGCTGCGCGAGGAGGTTTTGCAGGAGGCACACCGCTCTCAGTAATCGATGCATTCCGGTGCCAACAAGATGTATCGAGACTTGAGGGAGCACGTATGGTGGTATGGAATGAAGCGCGAGGTAGCACGCTTCGTATCTCGGTGTCTAGTATGCCAGCAGGTAAAGGCAGACCGGCAGAGGCCAGGTGGTTTGCTTCAACCTTTACCGATCCCAGAGTGGAAATGGGAGCACGTGACCATGGATTTTGTTTCAGGGCTTCCACGTTCTCCAGGAGGGAAGGACGCAATTTGGGTCATCGTGGACAGGTTGACCAAATCAGCCCATTTCTTACCTTTCAAGGTGGGCACGTCGACAGAGAGGCTAGCAGAGATGTACGTACGACAGATTGTTAGGCTTCATGGAGTTCCTGTAAGCATCGTCTCGGATCGGGATAGTTGTTTCACTTCCCACTTCTGAGGAGTCTGCAGGCTAGCTTGGGCACTCAGCTCAAGTTCAGTACCGCATATCACCCCCAGACAGACGGGCAGTCTGAACGGACTATTCAGACTCTCAAGGATATGCTACGCACTTGTGTTCTAGATTTTGGAGGTTCTTGGGAGAATCATCTGCACCTGGTAGAGTTTGCTTACAACAATAGCTACCAGGCCAGCATCGAGATGTCACCATTTGAGGCTCTTTATGGACGGAGGTGTCGTACACCGTTATCTTGGGACAACGTTGGAGAGAGAGCCTTGCTAGGACCAGAAATGGTCGTGGATGCAGCAGAAAATGTAACCTCCGATTTCCAAATTTCCGAAATAATTAGATTTTTTAAATTTATTTTAAATACCAAGTTATAAAATATTTTCTCCTTGGAATTTTTATTTTATTTTGAACAATGTTTGATTTTAGAAGGTAATTTAAAATCTTGTATGAAAATCATTTTTCCTAAATGACGATTCCTTATAAATAAATAAATAAATAATAATATATATATATTTCTAGTTTCCAATATTTATTGGCTTGAATCATAAAAAAAAAATTATTGTTTTAACTAAATATTTATTTAAAAGACTAGTTGATAAAATAAAATAAATTTTTATTTATTGGGATAGTAAATAAATAAATGTCATACTTTCTAAGATTTTGCAAAATGTATTAATTAGTAGCTAATTGGAAATTAGCTAGCTTTCCTAAAAACATTTTCTGAAATTATAATCTTTATTTTTTATTTTTACAAGTTACCATCTTTCATTCACCCTCATTCCCACATGAATTTATTCATGTATGATCTTAGGCCAATTGTTATTTGGGCCAACCCTCACCCTTTATCCCACACACCCTTTCTCCCTATTTAAGTTCTCATTCTCACAATTCCCAAGAAACCCTAATCTCCAAATTATTAGCTAGCCCCCACAAATTCCCAAAGCCAAAGCCACCACCATTTTTGTGTGCTCGTGTCCGTGTGTCCAGCATCACCGTGTCAGCCGTGATGGCCTCGGGTCCGACCCCGGGTGTCCCACCGTATCCATTCACTTCTTGTGTCCGGTTACAATATTACAATCAGATTCTTCGTGTCCGACACACCCGGACACATCCACATCCACCAACTGTACACAGCATCACCCTGTGTCCGACACACCCGGACACGTCTGTCCCTTTACAGACTGCCACCCTCGTGTCCAGCCCGGACACGTACCCAAACCCTGACACAGAGAAACCCTAACCCTAGATCTGACCATCGCCGCCGCCGATTGACTGTCGGAGCCGACGAGCGCTCCTCCCAGTTCAGCCTCGAAGGCAGGGGAGCCGCCACCGCGTCGAGCCCTCCTCGAGCCAGTCGACACCGCCTCACCCGCATCGAGATCGCCGCTGGAACCAAGCACCGCCACCGTCGAGCTCGAAGCCGCCTCCCCTCGAACCGAGCTCCGCCGACGTCTCCTCGAAGCCGCCTCCCCTCGAGCCGAGCACCGCCTCGAAGCCGCCGCTGCTCCTCGAACAGACCGCCGCTGCTCCTCGAACAGACCGCCACCGATCAGATCCGCCGCCCCGAGTCGAGCGTCGACCCCACCGCGCCGGCGACTGAAAATCCCCATCGTGAGCCCTCTTCTTCCTTCTCCCTCTTCCCTCTTTCTTTTTTCAGTCCTGTATATCTAAATAGTTAGTTTATGCAAATTAGTTAGTCTATGCAATTAGTAATTTATGCAAATTTGTAAGTTATGCAAATTGGTTAGTTATGCAATTAGGTTAGTTTATGCAATTAGGTAAATAGATGATTAATTAATTATTAATCAGTTAGTTATTATATGATTAGTTTAGTAATTTCATGTAAATTGTTAGTAATTAAAATATACTTAGTTTATTGTTTTAATGTATGAATTAAGTTATTTATTATGTGTGAAATTAGTATGTATATATGTAAGGATTTTTGATTATGTAAAATATAATAATTTTGGGGGTTTATATTATTAATTAGAAATATAGTTTCAATAATGAAAATGAGATCAAAATTTGTTATTTGGGCTGGTGACCAATTTTACTATAGACATAAATATATTGGCTTTTACATAAATTCTAGATTTTTTACAAATAAACTTGTACTTGTAATTATTGTTCAAATAATTTCGAAATGATTTATATATGTAAATACGTATTCTAGTATATGTAATTATTTTGGTATCTATGTATATATATATTTTAGTATATGTATATAATTATTTTGGTATATATATATATACTTATATATATATACATGTATATATGTATGTATATTTTTGGTATAATTATACATATATTTAATTGGTATAATTTTATGTAGTATAAGTGTAATAAAATGTATTTTTAATATATGAATTAATTGGCATCGGTATATATATATATATATATATAGTATAAATTTGAATTGGTAATTTAATATTAGTATATTCTAATAATGATGTTGACAAAATATATGTATATTTTAAACAGTATTTTTGTATATATATATGAGGATACGTATGGTTCAACTAGTATATATATATATATATATATATATATGATATATGTTTAATTGGTATAGTATAATATGTATATGTGTATTCCTTTAATATATATGTAGGTATTTTGGTATAAAAATATATAATGTTTAGTATATGTATATATTTTGTATATATATATGTACTTATTATATTCTCAGATATGTATAATTAGTATAAATGTATATATATATCTTGTACATACAATTAATGTATTTGTAATTAATGTGATATACTAGTATTAGTATATATTTTAATAATAATATTGACAATATATATATATATATATATATATATATATTTTAAAAATGTATTGTTAGCATATGTATGAGTATACATATATAATGTTCAACTAGTATAAATCAGATATGTATTTAAAAGGTATATATATATTGTAAATATATTTGAATTGGTGCATGTATAAATATTGTAAGTATTAATAAGTGTAATGTGTATTATATACGTAGCCTACTAGATGACCCTAGTTGACTAGAGCCATGCCTGACAGAGCCCCTGAGTTCATGTATTTGTGATGTGTTAGTGTAGCACCTGATGCAAATGTTGTATTTGATATATTTTTAGGACTGTGGGTTCATCCAGGAGATACTCTAGAACAGGACATCAATAATTACCAGCTAAGGACCCAAGGCAAGTACATTCTCTGATTAGTTTCTAATTTATGATATCTCCTATGTTCACTGTATCTAGTATAAATATCCATGTTCTTGACACATTGGTTACACGGATTGGTATACACGGATCTCGTCATGAGATGTTATTCCTTATTCATGGTGTAGCTTGTACAAGACTTGTTTTCCTTGTTATCTTGTGCATGTACAGACACTGATTCCCGGGGAGATTTGCTACCTTCCTAGGGAATCCCGTGCCATAGCGTACCATGATTGGATCTACTATACCAGTCGGGGGTGGGGAGTATTTTAGTATAGATATGTGATCATACCCAATTTTTTATGCATCATAGCTCACCCCACGTCTCACATCGGGTGCGGCCTGACCATCTCAGTGCCTCATAGCTGTTACGTGTGATTAGCCTGACCTCTACATGTATCATAGCTAACCAACGGTTAGCCTGACCTTCGTGAATCATAGCTAATCACATGTAACCAGCCTGATCAAGTTCCCAAGCCGATCACATGTTAAAGCTAGTACTCACACACTTAGTCATAGGATTCTTGCTCATTGACATATTGTTCTTTTCTTGCATTTACTTACAGTAATTCCAGTATTTCTTTCATTGTACATTTCTCGTACCTATACATGCATCTGGTATGTTTCCATCTAGAACTGCTACATAGTTTATGTCATTTATATAGAACTGCTATTTAGAGATGTACTTTGCTCCTTCCTGACTGGAAAATATTTTTCCAGACTGTGACCTTAGTGGACTTGTTTCTGACATTGGGGATTGGATGTTACTAATTACAGGTATGATTATTGTGTCATTAGACTTGTGTTGTATTCTTTTATTTCTTCATTTCCTATCATGCTGTAGTTGTGATTGAGTATTTCTAGATTTATTTTATGATATCCACGTCTCCTTATGGAGTTGGATACTAGCGTGAGATTGTTTAGATAGTACTTGACCTAGACAGCGTTCTACCGCCGATGCTGCGGCGTAGGCTGGACGTACCCACGCTCTCGTGCCCCTAAACCGGGTGCGGGTCGTGACACGTTTTTAGTGGTGGCCCATACAGGTCAGACTTCGCTAGCTGTGCGATGTCGTGGTAGTGCGACGTCATAGTTGTACTACTGCGTACCTGCTATTGAATATAGGACATAGGATGCTAGGATGAGAGAGGATACTCAATCACAAACTCTTGAGAGATTCCTGGGATGACCCCATGAGAATCTTATTTTCAATTTAAATCTTTCCTTGTTTCCGTTCGCTCTCGCTTGTTGCTACTGAACTTGATTCTTGTTGAGCAGTTATTAAATTAAATTCTTGGTATCATTGTTGAGTTTGATTCTTGTTGACCAGTTGTTAACTTTAATTCTTGGTATCATTGTTGAGTTTGATTCTTGTTGACCAGTTGTTAACTTTAATTCTTGGTTTCGTTGTTGAGTTGATTTCAAATTGAGATGAATTTTTACGGACTAGAATTTATGGTATCATCTGATGACATATATTGATGAGGACAGTGAGGAAGGTAAAACGTCTACTTTGGTTATGGAACCTAGAATTTATCGCAGCCATATTAGCTGTCGTGACGAGAACGTAGGAACCTAACTTGGATGTACATACTTTAGTTATGAGATTTAGAGTTTCTCGCAGCCATACCGGTTGGCATGGCGAGTATTCTAGATGACATGATTATAGGGTTGCATACCTTAGTTACGGAACCTGCCGTTTATCGCATCTATGCTTACTGGCGTGGCGAGGATTCTGAGTGTCATGATTTCGGATAGACGTGTATGATTATCAGGTTGTATCTTAAATTGGTTCTTAAAATATTATCTCAAGACTTATCTATTTCTGTTATTCCAGGACTTTGTTCCACCGCTTCTTTCTTTACTAGCAGTAAAGATACCTTCTGTCCTCAATTCAGTCTTTGAGCTCCTATCCCTTGAGGATTTCTTGTTAAGTATGATAATTAGTGGCTTGCAATTTTGGTTGTGTCTTGTATTAGTTTGACTGAGTGTGACTTGTGAGTTTGTAAGTATTTCTAGTTGGACATGTGAGCAGTAGACTTTAATCTAGAGTTAGCCCTTAGCATAGTACCTTGTACCAATGATTCTAGGAGTAGTGTCATTAGAGACTGAGAGTTAAGGAGAGTATAGAGTATCAGTGATAGTTCTCAGAGTTAGTATCAGAGCCAATTACCCATCCTGGATAATCATGATTATGTAATTGAGTAATCTATGTAAACGATTAAGTATCCGGAAATTGTGTTAAGAATTAATGGAGCATGATGTTCAATTTGATGATTGATATCGGAAGTGTTAAGGGTAAGAAAATATATACGCATAAAGTTAATGAGGTGTCATGAGTAGAGAAATATCGGAATAGGTAATGAAGATGGTGAAGCGTATCACGGATAAGTTTAATAGGCTTTAAAGGATTAAAGGAAATACATATACAACCATCGAGATGAGGAACCATATACTTGTCCATGAGAATAAGAAATATGAGTGTTATAAAAGGTACCGTTAATCATGAGTTCTAATGAGCTTGATGAGATGGTGCATTAATGAAACTAGTGATATAATACCAAGAGTGCTAATGATTCTATATCGAGGATTAGTCGAGAATAACGTTAATAACAGTAAGCACTCTGTGTGAAGATAATTAAATGATATACCAGTTGACATAAATTGAAATCATGAAAGAAAATACAGGTGATGATAACTTTGATCAATGGAGATAATGGTGCAAGTGATTTAAGCAGTACAATTTTAGTACACAGTTATAGACACTAGATGCATTGAGTGCACCTTGAGTATTAGAGACCGTGAGCACTGATATGTACAATTGTGGAGTTATAAATTAAAAAGGTGGAAATAAAATTTTATTTTTAATGGAGGAGTTGAGATTTCGTCATTAAATTTTGAGGATTTAAATATGAATTCAATAAACACGGTTAAGGCTACAAAGATTTTAGGAGTGATTAAATTTTATTTCGATATTGAGTATCTGATTTTGAGGAAGTATATACAATTTATTTTAAGTCGACCGAGAAGTTAAACCTTGACGATTATTTTGAGGATTAATTTTATGGTAAATGAGAGATATGAATATTAA
This sequence comes from Iris macrosiphon, assembly GCA_036927795.1. Lineage (NCBI taxonomy): Eukaryota > Viridiplantae > Streptophyta > Magnoliopsida > Asparagales > Iridaceae > Iris > Iris macrosiphon. Next base: position 129,804,823 of record JAYESA010000013.1, read on the forward strand.
TATATGAGTAGATGATATACATGTGTAAGGATCTGAGGACTTGAGCATGATTGAGATGGCACCGCAGACCGACCTGGGTGTCCATCTAAAATTGTATTGAAAAGAGCAGTATTTAGTATGGTGCTGCGCTTGACGTATATTTGAGTGATAAGAACGACTAGTATGAACAATTGTAGCAGGAACGGGAACTGGCAGAGAGTATGGTACTAAAGAAATAGAGGTATTAAACTTAGATGCATTATTAAACCATGGTTATATTAGAGGTTCTTGGTATCAGATTTTGGTATTAATAGACAAGTGTGTGCAATACGGATATATTCATGGATTTTGTGGATTAATGATTAGTTGATATGGGTACCAGTGTACATGAATAGGAATTTGTTAGTGAATGTGCTAGAGTTAAGTGTTTGTTAGAGATAGTAGATACCGCAAGAAATATGTTAGCAGGTTCTTTCTTTTTCTCATGTTGTTTTTGTCTTCTGATTGATTGATTTCCAAGTACCGTGGTTTGTATTCGTGATTTTTGATTGATTGTAGCTAGTAGTACACCCTGGCAGAGGCTACAATACCATGACAAGACACATGACCTATATATTTTTAGATTGTATGGCTGTAGGTAGAATTTTCTTAAATCACGATCATTGAGGTTTTGACCATAGCAAAGATCTATGACGAGGTTATGACTGACAAAAAGAGACAAGAGGATTAAATTTGTGGATGAGCATTAAATTAAATAAAGAATTTAGGGGTTGTTATAACGGAGTTGATGGATCATTGATTTTATGAAAATCGAGGTATGATTGAACTCGAGGACAAACATTAACTTAAAGGGAGAATTAAGAAATCCACAGAGCCAAAAATTTAAGGATTTATTAATTTTAAGGAGGTCTTGATATGATTGAATTGATTATTAAAAATTTGAGAAATTTGAGAGATTATCATTTTATCTAGAAAATTTATATATTATGAATGTTGCATTGAAGATTCTGGAAGCATCGCATCGTTGAGTATTTAAGGAAAAAGAAAATCAAAAAATAAAATCATAAATGGAATAGTGTCGAATTAAATTCTTGGGATGAGGAGTTAGATTGGAATAAGCATCAATTGAATTTGAGTTAGAGGAGTAAGATGATTGATGAGTGCTTAAAATTTAAATTTTGGGATACAGATTTTTAAGTTTTATAAATATGCATTGATTGGATTCAAATTGGAGGATTGGATATTAAATCCTTGGGTATTTATGTGCGAACTTAAAATTTTTGAGAGAAGATTATGACAAAGGGGATTTGATTTTTAAATTTGAAGATTTTTCAGGAATATGATGTTGTATAATTTTTGAAAGGTTGTGAAATAACATTATGAAATTACTTCATGATTATTGGTTTAAGATTTAAAATTTTTGATAGAAATAATATGGTGAATAAAGGCAATTATTGAGGATCCTAAATTTCGAGGACGAAATTTTTCTAAGGTGGGTAGACTTGTAACCTCCGATTTCCAAATTTCTGAAATAATTAGATTTTTTAAATTTATTTTAAATACCAAGTTATAAAATATTTTCTCCTTGGAATTTTTATTTTATTTTGAACAATGTTTGATTTTAGAAGGTAATTTAAAATCTTGTATGAAAATCATTTTTCCTAAATGACGATTCCTTATAAATAAATAAATAAATAATAATATATATATATTTCTAGTTTCCAATATTTATTGGCTTGAATCATAAAAAAAAATTATTGTTTTAACTAAATATTTATTTAAAAGACTAGTTGATAAAATAAAATAAATTTTTATTTATTGGGATAGTAAATAAATAAATGTCATACTTTCTAAGATTTTGCAAAATGTATTAATTAGTAGCTAATTGGAAATTAGCTAGCTTTCCTAAAAATATTTTCTGAAATTATAATCTTTATTTTTTATTTTTACAAGTTACCATCTTTCATTCACCCTCATTCCCACATGAATTTATTCATGTATGATCTTGGGCCAATTGTTATTTGGGCCAACCCTCACCCTTTATCCCACACACCCTTTCTCCCTATTTAAGTTCTCATTCTCACAATTCCCAAGAAACCCTAATCTCCAAATTATTAGCTAGCCCCCACAAATTCCTAAAGCCAAAGCCACCACCATTTTTGTGTGCTCGTGTCCGTGTGTCCAGCATCACCGTGTCAGCCGTGATGGCCTCGGGTCCGACCCCGGGTGTCCCACCGTATCCATTCACTTCCTGTGTCCGGTTACAATATTACAATCAGATTCTTCGTGTCCGACACACCCGGACACATCCACATCCACCAACTGTACACAGCATCACCCTGTGTCCGACACACCCGGACACGTCCGTCCCTTTACAGACCGCCACCCTCGTGTCCAGCCCGGACACGTACCCAAACCCTGACACAGAGAAACCCTAACCCTAGATCTGACCATCGCCGCCGCCGATTGACTGTCGGAGCCGACGAGCGCTCCTCCTAGTTCAGCCTCGAAGGCAGGGGAGCCGCCACCGCGTCGAGCCCTCCTCGAGCCAGTCGACGCCGCCTCACCCGCGTCGAGACCGCCGCTGGAACCAAGCACCGCCACCGCCGAGCTCGAAGCCGCCTCCCCTCGAACCGAGCTCCGCCGACGTCTTCTCGAAGCCGCCTCCCCTCGAGCAGAGCACCGCCTCGAAGCCGCCTCCCCTCGAGCCGAGCACCGCCTCGAAGCCGCCGCTGCTCCTCGAACAGACCGCCGCTGCTCCTCGAACAGACCGCCGCCGATCAGATCCGCCGCCCCGAGTCGAGCGTCGACCCCACCGCGCCGGCGACGGAAAATCCCCATCGTGAGCCCTCTTCTTCCTTCTCCCTCTTCCCTCTTTCTTTTTTCAGTCCTGTATATCTAAATAGTTAGTTTATGCAAATTAGTTAGTCTATGCAATTAGTAATTTATGCAAATTTGTAAGTTATGCAAATTGGTTAGTTATGCAATTAGGTTAGTTTATGCAATTAGGTAAATAGATGATTAATTAATTATTAATCAGTTAGTTATTATATGATTAGTTTAGTAATTTCATGTAAATTGTTAGTAATTAAAATATACTTAGTTTATTGTTTTAATGTATGAATTAAGTTATTTATTATGTGTGAAATTAGTATGTATATATGTAAGGATTTTTGATTATGTAAAATATAATAATTTTGGGGGTTTATATTATTAATTAGAAATATAGTTTCAATAATGAAAATGAGATCAAAATTTGTTATTTGGGCTGGTGACCAATTTTACTATAGACATAAATATATTGGCTTTTACATAAATTCTAGATTTTTTACAAATAAACTTGTACTTGTAATTATTGTTCAAATAATTTCGAAATGATTTATATATGTAAATACGTATTCTAGTATATGTAATTATTTTGGTATCTATGTATATATATATTTTAGTATATGTATATAATTATTTTGGTATATATATATATACTTATATATATATACATGTATATATGTATGTATATTTTTGGTATAATTATACATATATTTAATTGGTATAATTTCATGTAGTATAAGTGTAATAAAACGTATTTTTAATATATGAATTAATTGGCATCGGTATATATATATATATATATATATATATATAGTATAAATTTGAATTGGTAATTTAATATTAGTATATTCTAATAATGATGTTGACAAAATATATGTATATTTTAAACAGTATTTTTGTATATATATATGAGGATACGTATGGTTCAACTAGTATATATATATATATATATACGATATATGTTTAATTGGTATAGTATAATATGTATATGTGTATTCCTTTAATATATATGTAGGTATTTTGGTATAAAAATATATAATGTTTAGTATATGTATATATTTTGTATATATATATGTACTTATTATATTCTCAGATATGTATAATTAGTATAAATGTATATATATATCTTGTACATACAATTAATGTATTTGTAATTAATGTGATATACTAGTATTAGTATATATTTTAATAATAACATTGACAATATATATATATATATATATATATATATATTTTAAAAATGTATTGTTAGCATATGTATGAGTATACATATATAATGTTCAACTAGTATAAATCAGATATGTATTTAAAAGGTATATATATATTGTAAATACATTTGAATTGGTGCATGTATAAATATTGTAAGTATTAATAAGTGTAATGTGTATTATATACGTAGCCTACTAGATGACCCTAGTTGACTAGAGCCATGCCTGACAGAGCCCCTGAGTTCATGTATTTGTGATGTGTTAGTGTAGCACCTGATGCAAATGTTGTATTTGATATATTTTTAGGACTGTGGGTTCATCCAGGAGATACTCTGGAACAGGACATCAATAATTACCAGCTAAGGACCCAAGGCAAGTACATTCTCTGATTAGTTTCTAATTTATGATATCTCCTATGTTCACTGTATCTAGTGTAAATATCCATGTTCTTGACACATTGGTTACACGGATTGGTATACACGGATCTCGTCATGAGATGTTATTCCTTATTCATGGTGTAGCTTGTACAAGACTTGTTTTCCTTGTTATCTTGTGCATGTACAGACACTGATTCCCGGGGAGATTTGCTACCTTCCTAGGGAATCCCGTGCCATAGCGTACCATGATTGGATCTACTATACCAGTCGGGGGTGGGGAGTATTTTAGTATAGATATGTGATCATACCCAACTTTTCATGCATCATAGCTCACCCCACGTCTCACATCGGGTGCGGCCTGACCATCTCAGTGCCTCATAGCTGTTACGTGTGATTAGCCTGACCTCTACATGCATCATAGCTAACCAATGGTTAGCCTGACCTTCGTGAATCATAGCTAATCACATGTAACCAGCCTGATCAAGTTCCTAAGCCGATCACATGTTAAAGCTAGTACTCACACACTTAGTCATAGGATTCTTGCTCATTGACATATTGTTCTTTTCTTGTATTTACTTACAGTAATTCCAGTATTTCTTTTATTGTACATTTCTCGTACCTATACATGCATCTGGTATGTTTCCATCTAGAACTGCTACATAGTTTATGTCATTTATATAGAACTGCTATTTAGAGATGTACTTTGCTCCTTCCTGACTGGAAAATATTTTTCCAGACTGTGACCTTAGTGGACTTGTTTCTGACATTGGGGATTGGATGTTACTAATTACAGGTATGATTATTGTGTCATTAGACTTGTGTTGTATTCTTTTATTTCTTTATTTCCTATCGTGCTGTAGTTGTGATTGAGTATTTCTAGATTTATTTTATGATATCCACGTCTCCTTATGGAGTTGGATACTAGCGTGAGATTGTTTAGATAGTACTTGACCTAGACAGCGTTCTACCGCCGATGCTGCGGCGTAGGCTGGACGTACCCACGCTCTCGTGCCCCTAAACCGGGTGCGGGTCGTGACAGAAGAGGTGAAACTCATCAGAGACAGACTGCGAGTGGCGCAGGACAGACAGCGGCATTGGGTCGACAGCCACCGTAGACCCCTTGAATTTCAGGTATAGATTGTTATTTTCTGGCTTGTGTTTGTTTGTTTAGACTGCGTGTTGAGACTGTTTTGTTTTAGGTTGGCGAACTAGTATTCCTACGAATTTCTTCGACGCGTAGAACGATTCGTTTTGGTAGAGGCGGGAAGCTTAGCCCACGCTACATCGGACCCTTCGGTATTCTTGCGAGGGTAGGTACAGTGGCATATAGACTTGACTTGTCGCCTGCATTAGAATGAGTGCATGATGTGTTCCACGTGTCGCAGCTGAGACGGTACGTGGCAGACCCTAGTCACGTACTTGATCACTCGGAGATTAAGGTTGGCCCGACGCTCAGCTACCCTGAGCAGCCCGTAGAGATCTTGGACTGTAGAGAGAAGGTGTTGCGGAACCAAACTATTCCTTTGGTTCGTGTTGCATGGAGACATCACTCTCCAGGGGAGTCGACCTGGGAGAGAGAGGATGAAATGCGCGAGCAATACCCGTATCTCTTATAGACTTGAGGTATATTTTCTTTTGATTTCATTCTTGTTCTAGTTCAGTCTAATTTCGAGGACGAAATTTCTTTTAGGAGGGTAGACTTGTCACTACCACCTTTCCAGATAAGGGTATTCATGTAATTTCACTATTTTGAATAATTATGTATTAAACTAAATTGCTGAATTTTATAAAGTAATTATATGTTGTTAATAATATTTGGTTTTAGGTCAACCCTAGAACTCATTAGGACAACCCTAATGACCAAACCCTAATTAGAAGACCCAGTTCTAGTGAAACCCTAGAATTCAAATTTTAGGGTGGAACCTCAAACCCTAGACTGACTAAACCTTAGTTAGTTAAGTTCCTATTGACCTAACCTGGGGGTTAAACCTAGACTATGCATTAGAAACCCTAACTTGGCCTTAATATAAAAGGGAACCCTCTCTTTCTTTATGTAGAAAGAAGAAACCCTAGCCTCCATCAAGAGAAAGCCATCTCCCCACTCCAGAATTCGAAATCTAGCCCTAGAGATCCCATTCTCCTCCTCCAAAGCAAGGAAAGCAAGGAACTTGGGTCAAAAAGCCTTGGGGAAGAAGAACTTCCATTGGAGAAACCATCCCTGCAGGTAAAACCCTATTTTTACTCATTTAATTTCTGTTTTCTGATGTTAATACCCATTAGGAACCCACCCTTGCTGTGTAGTTTCAATTTAGGGTTTAGAATTTGGGTTTTAAGTGTCCCCAACATTTGTTTCCCCAATTTTCGTGAACCTTAACCCTAGGTGGTTGCTTATAGACTGATTTTACCCTCCTACGTGTAGGTTAGATATTGATTTAGGGTTTTGTTTGGGTTTTCAGGAGTTCTTAGTGTGGTTTTCGTTTTTGCACATCATGTGTTTGGTGAAATGCTTCACAGGAGGAATTACCCATCTAATCTACTCTAATATTATCTAATTTGATGTATGATGTATGATGGATGTATATATATATATATATTTATACATATGTATATAGATCTGTTGTGTGATTTGAAGAGGGGAATACACTGTGGGGGAAATGAACTGTGCACAGTCGGGTTTGGTCCAGAACTGTGCAGTGATTACTGTGGTTCTGGGTGTTTGGGTGTCAGTTAGATCATTGTGTAGAAATCTGTGTGTGCCTATGTGAAACTGAATGTACCAGTGTCTAGGTGTTTAGGTGTGTAGTTCTATGTACAGTCAAATTAAAACTGTACCTAGTGTGTGCAACCCGTGAGAATCAGAGAACTTGTGCCAGTGTGTGTGTCCTAGGCTCCTTCGGATTTCAGGATACCTGTGGGATGGTTAGGTATGCCAGTGTGTAGTGAGTGCTACTGAGTATCACTAGGTTCAGGAAGAATTTAGGTACATGTGTCTATGTGTGTCTCAATATCAGTATCAGTAAGATTATATGTGAGTGTATCTAGTGATCCTAGGTGACAGTGTACCTATATGTGTGTGTGTCTCAGAATAAACCTATGTGAATTCTCTGTGTGTCTAAGTGTGTGAACTGTATGTGTAATCATAGCAGTGTGGGTGTTTGTGTAGATTTCAGTATCCAGTGTGTTAGGGTCTGTATACTTGTATGTGTGTGTTCCTGCTGGGGAAGTTCTCAGTTGTATAGGAGTAAACCTGTGTACCAGTAAACTATTGTCTATGTGTATCAGTTAACTGAGTGATTAGGTACCTGCCTGTGTTAGGGGTTATAAGAGAGAGAAGTGTAGCTGAGTATATTGTGTGTTATCAGTTAGGTGAGGATTTCAGAGTGTATATCAGCAAACTGCCCGTGTATCAGTTTAGCAAGCAGTGTGCGTGTGTGCACCTGTGTATATGTGTGTAGGTTCAGTGTTGTTCCTGTATGTGTGAGAAATTCTCAGATTTCTGTGAGGGAACTGTGCCTGAGAGTTTTCCAGTATCTATGAGTCTGACAGTGTGAGTGCAGTGAGTGTCTCCATGTGTGTGTGAGTGAGTAGTTAACTGTACTATGCTGTGCTGTGTACACATGTATGATAGTGTGTGAGATATCTAGGTGTCTATGTGTCTGTGTGTGGGTACCCAGAATTTGTGTAGCTTAGTATCAGTCAGTTTTAGATTATACTGTGTGTGTGCATGTGTATAATATATCAGTATACATATTAGAGTAGAGTGTGTGTATGTGAGAACTTAAGTGACTATAGTGTACCAGTGTCCCATTAACTGACACTGTGAACCAGTGCCTCAAAGAGGGCAGTTGAGTGTTTCATGTGTATCCAGATTAGGGTGCTGTGTACCCATTCAGTGAGTGAGAGAGCAGTGTGCAGCTGTGTAGTACCTGTGTATCAGTTAGATAGTAGTGTTGAGGTGTAGTTAGAACCTGTGTGTCAGTGTAGGTTTAATAGTGTGCCAGTGTGTCTCAGTGCAAGCCAGTGTCAGTGTAGACCTGTGTGAGTAGTGAGTGGAGAGTAGTCAAATTCAGGGAGGGAGTTTTAGTTATGAGTTAACTTGTGTGTGTGGGTTATATCAATAGGATTGTACCAGTAGGATCCCAGCAATTAGACACTGTGGATGTATTAGTAGGATTAGTAGTGTACTTATGTTTCAGTGAGTTCTCTAAGGTATCAAATGAAGTACTTGGTATCCTAGTTAATACGTAGTGTTATGAGTTAAGGGTTGTATTTCGAGTAGTAGTTTAAGTAAGAGTTAAATAGATTAAGTAATACCTTAGAATCTATATAGGAGTTATATTATACTAACTGCCTAGTATGTAAATATTGTTTAGTTTTAACATAAAGCCTAGAGTAACAAGGTTAACTTAGTATGACTAGTATCATCTTGGAGAAAACCTGCCACATAAGAAATTACGAACTCTAAGCCTTAGGATGACCTAGAACCCTCGTATTTAACTAGCTAAACATGTTATTCTTTTAATTCAATATCTGACATAATATTCCATAAATAGGTCTTTGTGATCCCACCTTGGGCATCGATCCTCATTCATTGCTCAGGACCACAGGCGAGTACATTCTCTGACAGTTTTCATTTTGTTGATTACTTCTATAAATTGTAGTGTATTACATACTTGATTCCGACACTATGGATACACGGGTTAGCACCCTAGATCCCCATCATGAGGAGTCATGATTGGAATCCATCGTGCTAGCTGGGGGATGGGGAAATATTAGTAGATTATGTGATCATATCCAAATCCTTTACATGCATCATAGCTCACCCCACTTCTCACGTTGGGTGCGGCCTGACCATCTTACATGCATCATAGCTGTTATATATGATTAACCTGACCACTACATGCATCATAGCTAACCATATGGTTAGCCTGACCTACAAGAATCATAGTTAATCATATATAACCAGCCTGATCTAGTCCCAAGCCGATCACATAATAAACTAATATTTCAAACACTTAGCTAGATGTCTATTTTATTCAGATTCACCTGTTCCAGCATTCACTACTTATTGTCTAGCATTCACTATTTATTGTTCATTGCTAGATGCTCTATTGCCTATTTCCATTTTTTCCAGTACTTTATATTTCCAGCATTTATTTTCCATCTTGTATTTCTTACACTGTTTATAGATTTTGTCAATTTAATGAAACTGCTGTTAGTGCTTGTGCTTCGCTCCAATCCTGACTGGATAATATTTTTCAGAGGACCTGGAGAGCTTGTGCCCCACTCATTACGGCCCAGGATTAGAGGGTGATTTCACTCCAGAAACCCCAGAGGAGTTGCCTAGCCTAGAGGAGAATGTACCTGGAAATCTTAGATTTTTTCTGCATTTATTGTTTTAGACTGAGACTGATTTGTATTTATTATTTTGTGACTTTGTGAGGTCATTTAGACCCAGGATTTGAGTTGGACTTATTGTGGTTGCTTTTTATTAGAACTCTTTTCCATTCTCATCGTGCTATTATTTCTATTAGCTTGTGATTGAGTATATCATAGAATTGTGGATTATTATCATTGTCCTCCGTGCGGAGTTGAGACTATTGTCAGGATATATTATATGTTGAGACCTAGACAGCGTTCTACCGCCGATGCTGCGGCGTAGGCTGGACGTACCCACGACTCATGCCCAATTTTTGGGTGCGGGTCGTGACAATGGAATTCCCCTCCTTGGTCAACCCCCTCCCGGTACCCTAACCCTATCTCTCCTTCTTAGTAAACTGATATGACACGGACACACAAATACAGACATGCCATGGATACACAAATACTGACATAAAACTAGGGTTAGGACTAGTATTGTAACCCCCTGATTTTTTAGAAATTTTTTAATTTGGATTTTTAGCAATTTTCTGTAATTTTATGGGATTTTTCTGTAATTAAAACCTAGGTATTTGATAACTAAATGATTTTTAATTGTAGTTAAATAATATTAAAATATTATGGAAATAATATTTTATGGTGTAAAATAGAAAACCGGACATAGGGTAATTTTTTGTGAATTTATTGGACTCCGGAAGCAGTTTTAAAGACCTAAAAACTATTAAATAAATAAACCAATTAAACCCTGAAATAAACCCGGTTCAATTGAACCAAACCGAACCGCTAACTGAACCGAACCAGGCCAACCCAGCTTAGCGGGTCGGGTCGGGTCGGATCCGAGTCAACCCGACCCGGACCCGAAATCCACACAGAACCCTAATTCTAATCGGGTCGGAAACACTGTTTCGACCCGGCGGCACCGTATAAAGCCCCCCCCCTCGACTTCCGTGCCCAGCGCAGCAACCCTAATAATTCTCCCCCGATTCGCAGCTGCTCCGGTCACTCCACAGCCAACCTTTCCCGCTCAACCCCCGTCGTCGACCACCGATCGACGCCGCTGCAACCTCCTCCTCTCCCCACGATCCCGACCATCTCCACCGCCCCGAACACCACCCTCCATAGTCTTCCCCTCTCCGCCGACGTCCTCCACCGATCAGAACCCCTAGCCGGCCGCCCACTCGCTGCCCTAACCCACCACCGGCACCGCCTCCCTCCTCAGCCCACAGCTACCGACACTCAAAGCCCTCGAGAGCCCTGCTCCGCCTTGCTCGACAGCAAACCCCGACGTCGCCACCGCCTCCGCTTGCGTCGACCCGTCCGGCGAAGCCAACCACGGCCAGCACAGTCTCTGGTGCACCACCCTCTGTCCCCGGATCAGAACCCTAGGGCAGCAGAGACACGAACATAGGAGCTCTCGACCAGGACACGAGCAGGACACGGACACGAGAATTCAGACTTCTCGGAGCCCTGTTCAGGTAACGTTTCCTCTCACCTCGTGATTCTGTTTTTGATTTCGTCTGTTGCAACACGTAGACTGTATAACCCTCTCAATGCCTGTGCAACTCGCTCGGTACGTCGCGCCCTGTGGTGATCGCAACCTGCGATCCAAAAATAGGAAAACCAACACCCCGTTTCACCCCGGAACTGAGTGCGCCCAGCCAAACGGGACGACTTGGTCGCACGCGGTCTTTACCAAAATGTGCGCGCCGTTGATACGGACATGTGGGATTTCGCAGAAGTCGATTCGGATGTGCGTGCACACCGGAATCAATGCGTATCCGCCAACAACGTCCCGTATCCGTCCATTCTAGAACACGCTGTAACTTTGTGTACACACGTCGTATCGAGACAAAACTTGTGCCATCAGACTCGTAGCAATACACTGGTCCTGTGACCCAAGTTTGGTTCAATTCTGAGAACGTTGACAAAATCGCATATCATGGGCCCCACCGGCTCTATTTGACGGGCAATTTTATGTTCGGCTCATCAAAATCCAATTCTGGAAGTTTCGTTGGATTCGTATCATCGTTCCTGACTTGTTGACACTAAGTTTGATGAATTTGGAGACCTTTGTCCCTGACACGTTTTTCGGTGCAAAATGGCCCACATGTGGACCCCGCTTTGACCCAGAAATGTCATTTTTGCCCCTGTGTCCAAATTGGACTTAAGGACAGGCATTTTTAGCTATTTGATATTTTTTGAATATGATGGTGATGTTTATTTCAGCTTTTGGAGGAGTACCTGCAGGATCCACTGACACCGGGACAACTGTTGGTATTCAAACCCTAGGCAAGTGTACCTTGCCAAAACTTACAGTTCTTGTTATTATTCCTTCGACTATAATCATATTGTTGTGCATGCTTGACCTAGGACCGTGTGACTTACTTAGCGTCCGATTAATAGTCGGGTGCCAACACCGTACGCGGAGTTGTGTAACGTCACCTAGAGATGGATATTCGTGACCCTTTACATTCTTGTACTTGTCTTATCAAGTACATCATAACTCAGGACACTTGACACTATTCATGAGACAGAATATTCTTGAGATATTTATGGTGATTCTGTGTAGGATACAGGTTTTATGACATAGATATTTTATTTCAGACATTATATGACTTGCTGCATTAGTTTTGATCCTGCGTGTCATGGACTTGAGACGTGAGATTACATTGGGTGGGGAGAGATTTACCATACATAAGGCTGATTATATATATATATATATATATATATTATTTTAATGGATGTGCCTTAGACTCTAGCAACAGAGCTATGGTACCGAAATGGCCCTTCGAGAAAATACTGCTATGGGTTTCTCCGACACTGATCCTGTAGTAGTCTCAGCCCGAGTATGACTAAAACTCTCACTTGCATATTACTTAGCTGGTTATATAGTTACCCTATTATTTTATTTATTACTGCACTACATTTATTTTGGCTTGTATTATCTGTACCTTGTTATGTCCCCTGAGGACCTGGATCCGGACTATGTCCCCAGGACTAGCAGATGAGATCGACCCCGAGTTACACGGGACAGGAGCATAAGCAGGAGCAGAAGCAGGAGCAGGCACTGGAGCAGTACCAGATCCAGTAGACGAGTGATCACCGAGGCTATCTTCTAAGTATATACTGTTTCTATACTCAGTATTTGCTGTGGTTATCTTTATTCTTGTATCCTGACAGATGTATCAGACTCATTATCGGGTTATTTTCCCGAGTTTATATTTTATTGAGATTGATCTTGCTTTATGATTTTGATATTATTGTATTCATTTCTGTGGATGAGATTAGTATATCTAGACCCTTATTATTGTATTACAGCTTAAGTATGCCCCGATGGATCCATTAAATTGGGTTTGTCCATCGGTGAGTGCTGTTGGCCATTATTACGCGTCCGGTCCCTCGGTATTTTGGGACTGGGGCATGACAAGTATCAATGACGCACAAACACAAAAATGACATAAATACAGATATGACATGGACATACAAACACTGACACTAACACTAACACGAAACTAGGGTTAGGGCTGGTATCCCGGCGACCCCCAAGCTTGTTTTATTTGATTTCTGTAATTTTTTGCAAAGTAGGCTAGTATGAACAATAGTTATCATGTATGTTGATGAGAATAAGAAATGCAATATCAAAAAGTAACCATATCATCAATAACATCAAGGCAATATTTGGCCCCAAAGCCATTAAGACCCTTCTATGTCGATACCCTTCTATGTAGATAGTGCATTGTATATGTGTGTGTGTGTGTGTGTGTGTGTCCAAGTGAGAGGTGTGTATGTGTATATGTTTGAGTGAGGGATGGGTGAGCTGGTGAGGCTTAATAATAGATACATATATAAGGGTCTAGAAATATACTGTTATAGAAGTAGGTATAAATATGTGTTGATTGTCAAGAGTTAGTGGCCTAGAGTGTATGTTCGTACCAAGATACTAAGTGTCAAGTATAGTTAGTGTCATGGGTATTTGAACTGTATCCTAGTGTCAAGATACAAGAGAGTATCAATTTGATATTGTGTACCAGGGTATGTGACATCCACATGCTACACAAATATCTATAGTGTTATCAACACCTATGTCAAGTGTCCATGTCAGCCCAAAGTCAAGTGTCAATGTCATCCCTTATCTGAGAAGTAAATTTACATCTGTAAGCCTTTTTGAGGTTTTTAGAGTTCTACCAATTTTTGAAAAATCTTAGAAAAGACAAAGAATGCATCAAAGTGTCCATGTCAATTTTTTTGGAAATCTGTTAGAACTCTAAAAGCCTCAAAAAAGCTTACAGATACAAACTTACTTTTCAGAGAAGGGCTGACAATGAACACATGATGACACTTATTTAATAGGATTTAAAATCGGAGTTATCCACATGTCTACTAGTTTTCGGATAGTCACGAATTATAAAACGGATATTCATGAACAACGATATGGATACTCACGCATCACAACTCGAATACTCAAGCATTAATAGGAGTTGTTATTTTGAAGAACATGTGTATCCATTATTGCGTCCATTTGGATAATATACTTGAATGATGTCTATTTATCTTTGCAGAAGTATCTAAAAATGGATCTGAATTGCTACCTGCATTATCGTTCATGGATGTACAACTGTCATTCTGATGACATATACAGTGTGCATGATAAATTCATATAAGGGGTGGAATAATTCTTGCAGTTCACCAAGGCGTTCCCTCAGTACATGGATGCTACTAAAATTAAGTATCCGTGTATGAGATGCCATAACTTGAAATATTACTCATAATTGGATGTGACATATCATTTGTACTCGAGGGGTTTAACGCCAAATTACTATCAGTGGACCTCATACGGAGAACTTGTGTCTTTAGCATCGGAGTCAGAGCCTTATATAGAGCCGTATATGGATGTCCATGACCACGCTGATTACGACGACGGGTGCGTGAACATAGTTTTCGATGCGGCCAGTCCTAGTTTCAATCTGGACAATTATAATATAGTTGAGAAGGCACCAAATACCGATGCTGTAAAGTTTATAGAGTTACTAGAGAATGCAAGGACTCCATTATATCCTGGTTGGGAGTATCATTCTCTGTTGGAGGTGGTTACAAGACTTTTGAGAATCAAGTCCGATTTTAACATGTCGTAAGAATGCAACAACCGCCTGATGGAGTTGATTATAGAGATCTTGTCGGCGGGTGCTAAGTTACATAAAGCCTTATACCAGTCTAAGATGATGGTGAGATTGCTCTGGATGAGATACGAGAAAATTGATGCATGTCACAACGGGTGCATGCTATACTACAAAGATGACAAGGATGAAGACGTGTGAAGATTTTTTGGTGTTGTTCACTACATGGCAACTAGTATATGAAGGTCTGCCGATGCAACGAAGCCGACCAATTCGATGCACTATTTGCCTTTAACGTCACGGTTGCAGAGGTTGTTTATGGTGAAAGAGAATCCCAAAAATATGAGTTGGCACAAGCGAGAACAGATTGAAGGAGTGTTGGATCACCCACCGATAGAGAAACATGGAAGCACTTCGATCGAGAGTATCCCAATTTTGTTTTGGGTCCGTGTAATAAAATATTGGGGCTCTCCTTCCAATATTTCACCCGATTCTGACTTTCAGGCTCCCAGTATTCGTGTTGGCCTATGATTGTCATTCCGTACAACCTACCGCCTTGGATGTGAATGAAGACTCCGGTTATATTTCTAACCGTCGTTATCCCGGGTCCGAACAATCCAAAGAGGAACATCGATCTGTACTTACAACCGTTAATAGATTAGTGGAATCAGCTGTGAGAAGTAGGTGCCAACACGTACGATGTTTCAAAAAAGCAAAATTTTTAGATGAGGACATCCCTTATGTGGACCATTAATGACTTTTCGTCTTATGGTATATGATCAGGATGGAGCACTCATGGTTATCTCTTATGTCAGTGTTGCATGGACCATACTAAGGTTTTTTATTTGAAACACAAAGAAAAATTATGCTTCTTAGATTGTCATCGACAATTTTTACCGTCAGATCATCCGCTCCGGAGGAACATGAATGCATTTTGTGCCGGCGTTAAGGCAAATCCACTTCCAAGGTAGCCCAAAAACACAATATGGGAAGGGGTTAAAGATTTACCAAGTGATATCAAAGATCCTACTAAGGGGTACAAGCATGATAGATTTGGTCACATTCATAACTGGACGAAGAGGAGCATATTCTGGGACTGGCCATATTGGAGCACCAATATGATCAAACATAACCTTAATGTCATGCATTTCGAGAAGAATATGTTTGACAACATAATTAATACTGTGATAGACATAAAAGGGAAGATGAATTACAATCCCAAGGCCATGTTGGACTTGGAAGAAATAAGCAGACTTCATGTATTACATTTTATAGAGGAAGGGAATGGAAAGCATAAGCAGCCTAAGGCAATTTTCTCATTGGACAAAGAGGATAAAGGAAGACTTTGTAGGTGGATTCAGAGGCTAAAAATTTTAGACGGGTATGTGTCAAATCTGAGTAGATGCATCGACCCGAAGGAGAACAAACTGACGGGTATGAAGAGCCACGACTGTCAAATATTCATGGAGAGGTTAATTCTGATTGTATTTCTGGAATTCTTACCGCATGTAGTTTGGGATCCATTGACAGAGTTAATCATATATTCAGAGATCTTTGTTCTACCAAGTTGATCGTCGTTCGTCTAAAAAAGTAAAAGAGGGACATTGCGGTAACATTGCACAAGCTTGAAAGAGTGCTCCTTCCTAGATTTTAATTCCATGGAGCATTTGCCAATTCATCTTTCCTACGAAGAACGTGTTTGTGGGCCTTTCGGTTATCGATGGATGTTTCTGTTCGAGCGTCAACTCAACCACCTAAAGAGAAAGGTAAAAAAAAGGCAAGGGCCGAGGGTTCTATTTATGAAGCCTATGTTCTTGAGAAGATTACAAACTTTTGCTCGATGTATTTCAAGTCATATCTTGCTAATAATAGAACAAGAGCTCCAAGAAACGATGACGGATATCAGGAATCTAATAATACAATACTAAAAGTATTCAATGCTTTCGGTAAGCCTTCGAAAAAAATGATGAAGAGATATCTGAATGACGACGAGCTAAGGGCTGCTCAGTTGTATACATTACTAACCTACGACGAGAATAAAGTGGAGAAGCTAGAAGGGTAAGTAATTAATACATCAACGTTTAAGTCATCTTAATGTAATAGTATACGATAATATTGTTACACTAATCAGGTAATGTTTTATTATGTTTAGCACATTTAATGATAAGGTAAGGTCGATGAGACCATTCATATGAAGAAGTAGAACATAAAATAAGACTTTATTTCCACTCTTGGTTGAGTTTATATGTAAGGATCTTTTTGTGTTTGCACTTACACAATAATTAACATAATATTGAACTTAATATCATTTCCTTGGTATTTAGGTCGATCGTCCCCACACAATACTCGAGAATGAGTCTATTAGAACTCTAGCCAAGGGGCCAATTTATGCCGTCAAAATCTGGCCAAGCTACTGTGTAAATAGGTTTAGGTTCAAGTTAACAAAAGCCCCGATAAGCTTCTTGGATCTCTATTCTATGAAAAAAAGTTGTTTGTGTATCAGATCTTTGAGCTACAAAGATGTCGATCCAGGCAATAATTTCTATGGCGTCTTTCGGGAGATTATGGAGGTAGCATATAATTATGGAACATATCCTACTAAGATCGTATTATTCAGGTGTGATTGGTTTAATCCGATCCAAGATCAAGGTTAGAAAATTGACAAGCATGGTCATGTGGATATAAACTACCGGCGTCAATATCAAGGCTATAAACCATTTATCCTATCAAGTCAGGATCAGCTCGTATACTTTACAACTTATCCTAAACGGAGAACAACGAGGTCGGACTGTTGGCAGTATACAAGACAAAATATAGAAATACCTATGACTTAACGAAAAAGATTATCAGAAGGATGAGCTACCTATTATAACAAATATTGTAGATATTGACTCAACAAAAGTTTTTTATTACACGTCTAATCGTGTGGAAGAAGTAAAATTATCCAAAGTGGAAGACGAAATAGATGAAAGTAAAGATGAGAAGGAAAGGGAAGAGGAGGACGAGGAAAATAAAGAAGATAAATTTTTAGAAGAGGATTAAAAATAAAATAAAATTTATTTAGAACTCTAGCCATGTACTATATTTTTAATGTGGAATATAAAGTCTTTTTTTACTGTATGGATACATATATTTATATATGTTATCAATTATGTTCTTTGTTTCCATCTATCTTACTAGATGTCAGCCATGACCCGAGCACGTGCACGTCGCTTGAGAGAGGCATCTCCTACTGTTAAGGAGGAAGTGATACCTCCTACTGTTATGGAGGAAGTAAACTTTAAGGATGAAGTGGCATCTCCTACTGTTAAGTTGGAAGCGACTCTTAAGGAGGAAGTGGCATCTCCTACTGTTAAGGAGGAAGTGTTACTTCCTACTGTTGGGTAGGTAACAACTTAGAGGGGGAGTTCTAGTCACCCAACACCTATAGCGGAGATTGATCACCTAGACGCTGCTTATGCGGAGTATCTGAGGGACTGGGTTCTGCCCCAGCGTATTGGATTTTCTTGAGAGATTGAGTAATTGGATTAGACTTATGGTGTGACTGTGATACTTTTATTGTTCTTATTATGTGATTGTGATAATTTTATATTGTGCTTATTGTGTGACTGTGATATTTTTATATTGTGCTTATTGTGCGACTGAGATATTTTATATACTTTTGTGATATTTTGTACCCAGGAAATTCAACGGTGGATTTTGTCACTACCACAATTCTGGGGGAGGTTATTTTTATCATTAGTATATTATTATTTTATAATTTAATATTATATATTATGCTAGTAATTAATTATATGTGTTATGCTATTTAATTATTTGTTAGTGGGCTAGCCTATATTATTTGGAATTATTATTAGTGGACCCATTAGTTTGTCATGACACATTGAGCCCAACATTAGACTAGGCCCAATTAGACCATTTCTTTAATTAATTAAGGAGTTTATATTAGTTCATGAAGAATTAGAAGCTTCCTAATATAGACCTCATAATTAAACCACTAGTGGGGACGTTGTAGTCATTATGGATTACTTGGAGAAGGGGCTAGAAGGGGCTAGAAGGGGTCGGCCATTTGAAGGGGAGGTCTCTCTATCTCCTCTTATTAGTTTATTACAAATTTAGATCCCCAATTTAGTTCCTCCCCAAATGACTTTATCCCTCCACCAAATTCACTCTAATTTTCTCTCAATTTTCATCAATTAGAAGCATTGGAGTTTGGTTTACAAGGAGTACTTGGATAAGAAGGAATTTACAAGGTGCTTGTGTCCTGATCGTGTCCATTTGAGTGATTCATTGAAAGTCCATCTTCCAATTGATAAATTCTAAATTTCCTCTATAATTAGACTCTAATTCATATATTTGACCATTAGAAAACCTTTCTTGGCTTAGATCTATCCATAGGAATAAGAACTAGGTTCATATGACTTGTATTATGAATTCTACATGGGTTTGTGTGCCCAATTTGGGGGAATTAGGAGATTGATGCATCAAGTGTGTGTCATAAGAATAATTAGATCTAATTAGACTTAGATTGATGTTAGGGGACTAGATACGTGTCCACAATTGGATACGAGTTGAGCGTATCATAGTATCTTATGATACAGTATGATACGAGGTTCATTTTGGGAGATTTGTATAATTACTCTACAATTCTTATTGTAACAAGTTGTATTAGTCATGTATATATATAATTGGTATATATAATTAGTATATATAATTAGTATTTGGGGATTATTAGGGAATATTCGTATTCATTAGAATGAGAATCATGAGTATCCTAGTTTTGCATCCTATGTGTTTGAAGTATTGACTACAAGTATGTATCAATTATGAGTATATATATATATATATAGACTATTGATAGTAACTGTAAGTATGTGTGCATCTGTGGACTGTTAACAAGAGGGAGAGGATTAATAGTAATTATAAGTATGTGTGCATCTGTGGACTATTTTAGGACTGCTGGCAGTGAGAGTAATGTAATACAGTCGATTGGAACTTATTATGTTCAGGATGCATGAGAGGGGTTCCTATGTGTAGTCGAGTGTACATTTGTGTAATGTGTAAGTGTGTCTGTATTTGAGTTTGGTTGGTGTATGCTCGGGTGACAATAGATGAGAACACACAGTGGGGAGCTAACTGGCAGCAGTTGCTGCAAGTAAAAATAGGGAAATTGCTGAGTGCATTAGGGGTTCCAGGCCAAGCAGTAAGGGGAGTTCTTGTGTGCAGATGTGTGGTGTTCACAAATAAGGCAAAAAAGGATATTGCATACCACAACAACAATAGGGAAGGCAAGCTGTGCAGCAAGGGCAGTAGATTCTAGGTAATAATCTAAGAGAATTAATTCAGTCTAGTGTGTGTATTTGTGATGGTAAGTTCAGTTGAAACTTGTTAGGACTTTAACAAATAGAGTTATAAGGAGGTACTTGCGATCGATAGTGCAGTGGGTTAGAATCTGATACTGGAAGTTAGTGATAGAATTATGGGATGTTAAGTGCTTGCACTGATGTTTGATACCTATGTCCAATTCTAACAAGTAATAAAGGGGTTGATGGTTAACAGTTAGCAAAGTATGGAATTAAGGATATGCAGGTATATGTACTCGAGTTTGATTTACAGTCAGTGTAGTAATAAGAAGGAGCCTGATACTTTAAGTAGGTATCAAGATTATCAGTAAGGGTGGATAACTGTGGTGTCTTGCAAGTAGAAACATCAACAACAGCATGTTAGAAGTAGAGCAACAACAATAGCATGGCAACATTAGCAGCTGTTGTGGGGTGTTATGAGTGTCAAAGTAGCTGTACACAGGTTTTTTATAAGGGAAGAGTAAGTGAGCAAGATGGGAGTATCACTGTATCATAAGTATCAGTAAAAAAAATGACTGGATATTAGGGATGGTTGAGTTAGTATCAAGGTTTAGCATATTAGTTATTGTGAGTATTATGATACCTAGGTAACTGGGTATAGTTAGTGAAGATGGTACGTCAAGGTAATAATGATACTAGTATGGATAATAAGTATACCTCTAGGTAATATCTAGGTATTAACTAAATTAATTATAATACCTTAGTGATTAGCTAGTATATATATATATATATATATATATATATATATATATATATATATATATATATATATATATATATATATACTATTAGTATCTAGTATAGCCTTGTAATCGACCTATAAGCTATAATTAGACCCAAAACTAAGGTAAACAACTAGTTTAACTAGAGTGACCTAGAAATGGCCTAAAAATCATACTTTAGTGCATTTAACATATTTATTATTCATTATATCCAAGTGACATGATATTTCATATATATAGGTCAGTGTGCCATCAGTCCAGACACAGATTGCTATTGTTAGCTCATGATCTCAGGTGAGTACATTCTCTGACAGTTTTTTGTTTATGATCTCTTCTATGTTTCTTGTATTTAGTGTAGATATCCTTGACTTCTTGACACGTGGGTACACGGATTGGTATTTTTTGGATCCTGTTATTAGATCTTATTCGCAATAGTTCTTGGTGTATCCTGTACATGCCTTTTTGCTCTTGTATTTGTATTAACACTGATTCCTGGGAGATTTGCTATCTTCTTGGAGAATCCTATATCGTAATATGCCATGGTTGGATACACTATACCAATCGGGGGTGTGGAGAATGTTAGTTAGATATGTGATCATACCCACCCTGTACAAGTATTCCTGTATAAGTACCCTGTTAGTGTTAATCATATATTTTACGTATGATTAGCCAGGCCATGATTCATGTATATGTTCCCAAGCCAATCATATGTCGAAGCTAGTACTCACTCACTTAGTTGGTTATATTTTTTGACTCTTGTATATGATGCTCATCTCTCTTATACTATTTATAGAATTTCTATATTCTGTATATTTCCTGTTCATGCTCTATTTATCTTGTATATTCTCTCTATTTACTGTCACACAGTCTTTATCATTTATTTTGAACTGCTGTTAGAGGTGTGTTTCGCTCCAATCCTAACTGGATATATTTTTCAGATGAATTAGATGACTGGTATCCTACACACTATGGACCTTAGGACATAGTGGGTGTAGAGTTACAAACGGTGGTTTAGGAGGAGCCGATACCAGGGGATGATCAACTAGTTATAGATATTTAAACTCTTATATTGGTTGTCTCAGTTTAGACATTTTGACATATTTTATAATTAAGACTATTATGCTAGACTATTAGACTTGTTTATGAGTTGTATTGTGACTTGTGATTCTATTTCTTCTATTCTATATCATGCTACATCTTTCTCTAGTTTTATTGTGATTGAGTATTGGTTATTATTTTGTCCTCTATTTGGAGTTGAGATATCTTGACATGTACATATATTGTGTAAGATATTTAGATAGTATTGTTGACCAAGACAGCGTTCTATTACCGATATTGTGACATAGGTGGGAAGAACCCACGTTCTCGTACCCTTACACCGGGTACGGGTCGTGACATATTTTTATAGTGGCCCATGCAAGTCCTAAGTAGTAGTACTCAGACTTAGAGTATTACTATAAGCCTGCTATAGGATATTGGATATAGGATGAGAGGATACTCAATCACAACTAGGAACATTTCTAATCTATTAAATTTGTTATCTTTATCATTCTGAATAAATTACTTTCTTTGAAATATTATTGTCCTTCCTTGATTCTATCGTATCTACCGCAATATTGATCCCTTTATTTTGAATTTTTCTTCAGGATGTCGCCGAAGACCCGATCCCAGCACTCTGGCAAAGTTTCATCGAGGTCAGCTACTTTACCTTCTACGAGGAGGGCAATTACTTCTCTACCTTCTCTAGCTCAGAGAGTTGCCTCACCAGTTCAGATGTGGGCTTCAGCAGCATTTGGAGGTACTCTACCACCAGTTTCGAGGATTGTTCCATCAGTCACGGAGGATCTTCTACCCCCACCACCCATGCCAACAGATGGATGTTCTATATTCCAGGAGATGGTGGTAGCACAACAGAGGAAAATGGATGTTCTACTTCAAGGCATCGAGAGTGCTCACCAGTTAGCACTAGCTATTGTTGAGAAGGTAGCACTTGTTCAGCCGCAGATTATACCGCTTCATCCTACCCCGCACCAGTCGAGGCTGGGTATCATTATTGACTTCAAGAATATTGGGCCCAAGGACTTCAGGGGCATCGAAGGGATCTTGTACACCGACGATTGGATCAAGCACGTAGAGAGGGCCCTGTGACTAGCATAGATTCTAGAGAGCCTAAAGGTGGAGGCAGCGGGCTACCAGATGTTCGACATTGCTCTAACATGGTTCTGTATTCCACCGAGGATCGCGGTGCCAAGATTGACTTGGGAAGCTTTTAAAGAGCTTTTTAAGAAGAAATTCTTTCCGGACATGGCTCTGGGTGCCCTAAAGAGCCGCCTCCAGGACCTCGTCCAGGGGATCATGATGGTGGATACGTACGCCGCGAAGTTATGTAGATTGGACAGATTTGTAGAGGTGCTGAACCCCCTTGCGAGAGCGGGAAAGTTTCGAAAAAGATTGATTAGAGAGGTCAAATCTTTTGCCATAGGTCATCGTACTACAGCATTCAAGGATATGCTGATGGATACTCAGAGATCGAAGGATGACTTGGATCTCAATTCCAAGAGGAGCAGAGACATATTCGGAGGAGCTAGCATCAGTGCAGGTCCAGTTAAGCGACCCTATTTCCAGCAGCAGAGGACTTTCCAGCAGTTGTAGGCTGCAGTTCGGGTACCAGTTCAGCAGGTGCCACAGTAGCAACAGCAGAGTCAGGATCATCAGACTTCCACCTGTCACTTCTGAAAGAAGAACGGCCATATCTGGGAGGTCTGTAGGATGAGGTTGGGAGTATGCTTGTATTATGGAACAAAGGGACATCAGATAAGGGATTGTCCCGTATCTCCTCGTCGTATAGCTCAAAGAGCAGCCCCAGTTCAGAGAGTACCAGTGAGGCCACCTGCGGGTCAGCAGAAAGGACCTCCATTGTAGACACTGTAAACCTCCTCACCCAAAATTAGGCCTACATGGCTTAGATAGTGAAATTAGGGCTATTTTGAACCCAAATAGAAATAGAACATTTTATTTATTTAATTATGCAATATTTATATCACATAGGGCACCTTACCGTTGCTTCGATAATTGGAGCACTACACTAGCCACAGCCTTCCTACAAACTTCACACCCTTGTCCTCGACATGCCCGCCTGCTATTCTGACCTCGGCGTAACTTATAATTATGCTCTCTTGTGCTACATTTTAGTCGCACATTTATCGCGGACGTTGTTTCCTAATTCTAAATAAATTCTAACTTTGTACCCTTGTGCGTTCCAATCAAAATTGAAGACACAATCTTGATCCATTTTGTGCAACCCAATTAGTGATAATATTCTACGCTTAGCCCTCTATGTCCATGACACTTGTGTCCCACCTATTTTATCTCCATGTACTTCTAATTAATTCCAGAACACCTTGTGCAGTAATTTTAATTAAATTAATTCAATTTTCATCTTTGTGCAATTTTCTAATTGTTGGGGGACTTTTATGCAAAATTGTATTAAGCTGCACACACCATTGGACAATACATGAAGAAATCCAACTTTTCCCTACATAGGAATTTTTTTATAATTTTTGGAATGTGCAAACGAACAACATCGTCCCCTCATTTAAACCCCATCTTTGCATTTTAAACCATGTAATTTATAGCCCCAACATCCTCATGTAAGACCAAGGCCCACTCCAAGAAAAGTTGACCAAGCCCACATTGTCCTAGGTCAAACCCCCAAACCCAAATTTCATGTATATAAATAACTTTTTCCCTTCCTTTCTTTATTTTTCCCAAAACACCTAAACCTAACTATACCCCAGCCGAATGCACCCTCCCCTTTCTGTTCATCTTCAACCTCCTCTCGCCGACAGCACCCACACCACCAGCACCACCACCATCTCTCCTTCTTCATCCTTAGATCCTTCTCCCTTCTCCCTGTCCTTCTTCTCCTAGCCAGAGTTGACTGCACCATCACCACCACCTCGTCACCTTCCCCTTCGCCGGAGACGCCGGAATCCGGTCAGTAGTCATCACCATCATCATTAGCACCATCTCCAAATCATCACCATCATCATCATCCATATCATCGATCCTCGTCATCGTCATCGTCATCACCATCGTCCATATCATCGTCCTCGTCATCACCCTAATCCCCAATCATCATGATCATCAACATCACCACCATACATTATCATCACCACCACTATTGCTATTAACACAATCATCCCAATCACCATCTACATCACCACCATTATCATAATTTCTGTCATCGTTCCATCATCATCACCATGGTAATCATCATCAACCCTATTACAATCATTATCATGACCTAATCACCCTCGTTCTCGTGTTCATCATGGACCTGCCACCCTGCCAAACAACCCACAGTAGACATCCCTGATTCCCGTGCCTATGCACGCTGACCCACAGTACATTGGATTTTTTTATGCAACTTCCGGAACAGGATATTAGGACTACATAGCTTCTTGCCAGGCAAGTATACCTTGCCAAATTGTTATAATACTTTGCACGCTATTTATATTTCTGTATATTCATTGCATGTGTAGTTTATTTCAGTCATTACTATATATTAGATATGTTGACACACACTTGACACTTAGTATCATAGAGGACAATTAGTAGGCGTATGGGCTATAACCCCTCTGGTAAACCGTAGTAACTAGCACGCACTATGGCAGTCGTGTCCGATGGTCGCTACCCCCGCGATATGTCTATTGATGGAGTCACGAGGGTCGCTACCCCCGTGGTATGTCGGCTGATGAAGTTCTAGACGGGTGTGTGAGTTGTGAGGCTTAGATCGAGTAGCCTACCCTTGCCCATACGTCGAAAAGTTGTCCTCATTGCATTCATATAGATTGTCTAGTACAGCGTACTTATATATTTTCAAACATATTGCATGATTACTGTATTCAATTGGCTTGCTTCTATGTATCTTGTTATGTCCCTCTGAGGACCTGGTCCCTTCCAGGTATAGACGACCATGAGTATCCGCAGGAGTACGGACCTGGACCTGACGCTTTACCTTCTGCCGAGGAGACCTTACCCACTAAGCATCACTGATTATCTCTAGCGATGGATCTTTTAGCTGACGCTCTCATATCTTCACCTATTTTATATTAGTGATTTTACTCTTTTCTCTCATTTAGTTGATATAATCTTTGGTAGTGGATTTGTCTCCACCCGACTATCATTTATGGATTATTCAGGCTCTTTATTTTAGTTTAGTATTTCTGTGACTTGTTGTGTGGATGAGATTAGTATTTCTGTGACTTGTGATAATAAATATATACCACATGTGAGTTTTATTCATATTATAGCGTACATGTGTATATTGGTATCCATATATTGGAGTTGTCATATACACAAAGCTGGCATGCTTACGTATCCTAGCCCTACGTATTTTAGGACTGGGGCATGACATGTTTTTATGGTGGCCCATGCAGGTCGAGAGCATATTGTCTCGGTTACGTTACTGTACCGAGCAAGCCTGCACCTAGGATTAGAGTATAGGATCTCATCCATAATTGACTATGAGTTATCTTCCTTCCTATCTGTTCTATCGCATCCTGTTTGATTCATGTGCTTCCCAAATAGTTCCTTGAGTATAGCCTTCCCCTAGAACATCGGAACCCTTGTTGTTAGAATAATAATTAGGGTAACACACCTACTTAGAATACAACTAGAGTATTGACACAACACTAAGTTTAGGATACCAAATGAACCCTAGTACCCCATACCTATACATCAGATGACCATTACCCCTTGAGATATTTATGAAGACTTGAGAGTAGTATAGCACTACTAGAGTTAATTAGAAATTTAACCATATTGTTGACCCTAGTATTGAGGGACCACTAGAAATCCAAGGTTGAATATTAGGACCAAACCTAACTTTTATAGTGAGGTAGTATTATAGAACTATACATTTAGATTCTTGTCTTGATATTAGCAGACAGTACTCTAGAAAGCCAAGAGGAATAAAATAATATTTTCCTAGATCATACTCCGAACACAGAGATTAGCAAACCCCCTTCGCCTTAGAAAACCATGATATTACCTAGAGCCTTTCTATTTGAAATTCAAATCTTGTTCCTTTGAAAATCTAGCGCTCGCTATTTGTGCGACGACTAATAATGTTCTCCTTTTCTTTCAAACTCGTGCCACCTAACGCTTCCATTCTTAATGTTAATCCTTCTGTTCTATGAGCACTATGACTAAGACTTAAGATGACCATGACCTATATAATGTAAGAGGATACCCTTATAAGTACCAAGACCCTTCTCGTAGACCTTAACAGGAGTTTCTACTATATCCTTAAGACAGTACAATATTAGTCAATTCTTTTAAGTTGGGTAGTATGTGTCACGACCCGCACCCGGTATAGGGGCACGAGAGCGTGGGTACGTCCAGCCTACGCCGCAGCATCGGCGGTAGAACGCTGTCTAGGTCACAGTAATACTATATAGCTAAACACCTGTCAATGATATCCATCTCCATAAGGAGGTCAATATACATCTCACAATAATCTTATAAGGTAACTCAATCACAACAACTATAAGGCACGATAAAAGATAAAAGGAAATGACATAGTTAAATACCATGTCTCAAACATAAAGATAACTCACAGTCTAGCTGTCCAACACAAGTCTCCAATTAAACTTAACATGAGTCTAAACATAAACTGAAACAACCTCCATAAGTCTCAAGCATAAATAAATACTATCTAGATAGCTGTAGGCAATGCCTCATTTAGAATCATGGTCTCCTCTAGGATCTCTGGTACATAGTCTGCATCTATACCTGGTCCGTAGTGCGTGGTACAGAAATCCTCAAGATTCTCTAGAAAAAATATCCAGTCAGGATTGGAACGAAATACACCTCTAACAGCAGTTCCACATATATTGACAAAAACTATAATACAGTGTAAAGAAATACAAGACAGATATGAACAACTGGCAATAAGATACTGGAATAAAGGAAATGCTAGAAAAAAGAAATACTGGAATAAGAAATACTGGAACATCATCATCAATATGCATCTAACAATGAATAGAACTACAAGTACACGCAAGAACAATGAACTGGTATGCAAGTATGTACAAGAACAATAACTAGAACATGTGGAGATGCTAGATCAATGTACTAAAGATACATGTCAAGAATATCTAACTAAGTATGTAAAACATCAGTATATCATGTGATCGGCTTGGGACTATATGACTTATTACATTGATTAGCGGTCATCCCCAACAGATCAGGCTAACCAGATGTAACAGCGATGAGGCATGTAAGGGTAAGGCTGCACCGACATAAAATGTGGGTGAGCTAATGCTGCATGTAAGTTGGGTATGATCACATAAACTACTAATAATTCCCCGTTTTCCCAGCTAGCATGATGGATTCCAATCACGACTCCTCGTGACAGGTCTCAATGATGCTAACTCGTGTAAAGAACAGTGTCAGAGTCATGTATGCTATACAATAAGAATTATAGAGATAATCAACATAATGAAAACTGTCAGAGAATGTACTCGCCAGTGGTCCTTAGCTGGCAATACCACTGTCTGGGTTCCAAGGTATCGTCTGAATGATCCAACAGTCCTATAGACATAGCATATAATACAATACTTCATCAGACAATACTCTAGCTCACAATCAACATAATGATCAAGGACTATACTAGGGGTCACGTCTGTAGTTGCTGTACATAACAGAAAGTCAATGGTACGGTCCTACCAGTACGTCAGTGTACATATGGCAGTCTACTATCATGCTACATGGTCACAGGTAGATGTAACTACGGGGTATCCGTGGTCACAATCAAAACATCTCGGACATATGATATATAGGACTTAATATGAACTAATCTCTCATCATACTAATTAATTACACTTATAATAGATATGTATATAGGTATTAAACTAATTGAGCATTATACGGTTCATAGGCATATACATTAATATTCATTAATTATGATTATAATACACGTATTTATATACTAAGGGATACCTATACACTACTTATACGTATGTATATAGATATTAGCTGAGAACATATTATATATATACTAATATACCAATACGTATGCAAATACGTATATACATACATCCTTATAGTTATATATATAATCACAGGGAATGACGAAAACGTGGACAGGAGCGAACCTGCACGCGGCACGATGACGAGGATGATGATGTCAACGAACAGGGGGTGGCCAGTCGAGGTGGAACGAGGTCAGGCGGTGCACGGTCGGGATTCGTCGTGAATGCGTTCAGTCCGGCGCGGGGTCGACTGAAGTGGTATTGACGAGCGGCGGGGGTACTCGGCGTCGACAGCAACGGGTCGCCGAGCGGGTCTGAGCGGCTCCGGCGAACGCAGTCGGGTCGTCGAGTGGGTCTGAGCGGACGCAGTCGGGCTCGGTTCAGCGTTCCAGGCGGGGCAGCATGCTCCGTGCAGTCGGGGCTCGGTTCAGCATGGCAAGTTCGACGCGGCTCCGTGCAGTCGGGGCTCGGTTCAGCGTGGCGAGTTCGACGCAGCTCCGTGCAGTCGGGGCTCGGTTCAGCGTTCCAGGCGGTCGATTCCGACGAGTTCACGGTCGGGTTCGGCGATGAATAGTAAAGTCGGGAGGGGGGTTGAGATTGTCGGCTGGTGTATTAGGTTTTGGTTGAGAAAGAAAAAGGGAAGCAATATTATATATATATATGTAATCATAGTAGACTTTGGGTTGACCTAGAATTAGGTCTGGTCAAGGCCTTCTTGAGATTGGACTTTCTCATGGGTGTTACAATGGTTGGAATTTCAATTAATAAAGAAATTGCTAGAATGCATTGGTTCGATGGTCTGAGGCTATGGTTTAGGGAAAAAATTGATGTTGTATTACACACTTCCAAGAATTTATGGAATTTACACCTAAAGGAGAATTTGGGTTTATTTACGTATCGTCCAACGAGATGGATACCTCAATGCACTCTTGCACCAAAGTGTCTAAACAATGAAAAGTTGTACAAGTTTGACTTATGCATCAGTTTAATAAAAGTGAATGCAAGTGGTGTTCGAAAATTCAAACGACGGTAAGGTGCAACAAAATAAAATCACAAAAATTGAGAATAATCAATTATCATGCAGTAATTTACTCATTAATTACGAAAAGACGAAAATACCCCTAATCCAAAAAGTGGGGGTGACAAGTTTACCCTCCTTAAAGAATTTTGTCCTCGAAATTTTAAAATAACTATCACAAGAACAAGCAATCAATTAATGAATTATACCTCAAGTCTCGAAGAGATATGTATACCGCTCGTGCATTTCGTCCTCTCTCTCCTAAGTTGATTCTCCTGGAGAGTGATTTCTCCATACAACATGAACCAAGGGAATAGTCTGGTTCCTCAATATCTTCTCTCTACGATCCAAGATCTCCACCGGTTGTTCAGGATAGCTGAGTGTCGGTCCAACTTTGATCTCCGAGTGATCTAATACGTGACTAGGATCTGCCATGTACCGTCTCAGCTGTGACCCGTGGAATACGTTATGCATTCCATCTAGAGCAGGCGGCAAGTCTAGTCTATAGGCCACTGCACCGACCCTTGCAAGAACACTAAAGGGCCCGATGTATCGTGGACTAAGCTTTCCTCCTCTGCCAAAATGAATCATGCCCCGTGTCGGAGAAATCCGTAGGAACACCAAATCACCAACCTAGAACAACAATCTTAACACGCAACCTAAATAAGGCAATCACAAACCAAACAAAACAAATCAAAACAATACCTGAAACTGTAGGGGTCTACGGTGGCTATCTGCCCAATGCCGCTGTCTGTCCTGCGCCACTCGCAGTCTGTCTTTGATAAGTTTCACCTTTTTTGCTGTATCCACGACCATTTCTGGTCCTAGCAAGGCTCTTTTTCCAACATCATCCCAAGATAAAGGGGTACGACACCTCCGTCCATATAAAGCCTCGAATGGTGACATCTCAATGCTGGCCTGGTAGTTGTTGTTGTAAGCAAACTCTACCAAGTGTAGATGATCCTCCCAAGAACCTCCGAGATCCAATACGCAAGTGCGTAACATATCTTCAAGAGTTTGAATAGTCCTTTCAGACTACCCGTCTGTCTGATGGTGATATGCGGTATTGAACTTGAGCTGAGTGCCCAAGCTAGACTGCAGGCTCCTCCAGAAATGAAAAGTGAAACGACTATCCCGATCTGAGATAATACTCACAGGAACTCCATGTAACCTGACAATCTGCTGTACGTACATCTCTGCTAGCTTCTCCGTCAAAGTACCCACTTTAAAAGGTAAGAAGTGGGCTGATTTGGTCAACCTATCCACGATAACCCAAATTGCGTCCTTTCCTCCTAGAGAACGAGGAAGTCCCGAAACGAAGTCCATAGTCACGTGCTCCCACTTCCATTCTGGAATGGGTAAAGGTTGAAGCAATCCCCCTGGCCTCTGTCGATCTGCTTTCACCTATTGGCACACTAAACATCGGGATACGAAGCGTGCTACTTCACGCTTCATACCACACCACCATACATGCTTCCTCAAATCTCGATACATCTTGTTGGCTCCGGGATGCATCAAGTATTAAGAGCGGTGTGCCTCCTGTAAAACTTCTTCGTGCAGCTCTCCACTTGGCACACACATCCTCGTGCCATATCGTTAGGATCCATTATTCGAAATAGTGAAATCATCTATCAATCATGTCTGAACTTGTGCCCTAATATTCCTTAGAGTCTCATCATCATACTGCGCAGCTCTAATTCTGTCTATCAGCTCTGATTGAATCTGCAGTCCCCACATCTGAATCTCCACTCTTGGAACTAATACCTCAATTTCCAAGCTCTCAAGATCAGCTAATAAGTGTCTATCCGAAGTCAAGCACATAGCCATTGGGTACCTGCTCAAGGCATCCGCGACTACGTTGGCTTTCCCTGGATGATACTGTAATGAGATATCAAAGTCTTTCATCAATTCTAACTACCTCCTCTGTCTTATATTCAGCTCCTTCTGTGTAAACACGTACTTTAAGCTCTTGTGGTCTGTGAAGATCTCCATACGCTCTCCGTACAGATAGTGCTTCCACAGCTTTAGGGCAAAGATAACTACCGCTAACTCCAGATCGTGAGTGGGGTAGTTCTTTTTATGAGGGCATAATTGTCTTGAAGCATAGGCAATTACTTTCCCGTGTTGTTGAAGAACGTATCCCAACCCTTTTCCTGAAGCATCACTGTAGATAGTGAATCCACCTGTCCCTGATGGCAACGTCAAAACTGGTGCTGTCGTCAATCTTCTTTTCAGCTCATCGAATGCGGCTTGGCATTCTTCTGTCCAGACAAATTCCACATCCTTCTTGGTCAACCTAGTCATTGGCTCTGCAATCTTGGAGAAGTCTTGTACAAATCTTCTGTAGTATCCTGCTAGTCCGAGAAAGCTCCTGATTTCAGCTACCGTACCGAGGGTAGCCCATGACTTCACTGCCTCTATCTTCTTTGGGTTAACTAAAATTCCGTCACCTGTTACCATATGTCCAAGAAATTCAACCTTTTCAAGAAAGAACTCACACTTTGAAAGCTTCCCGCATAAGAACTCACACTTTGAAAGCTTCCCGCATAATTTCTCTCTCCTGAGAGTTTCTAAGACTATTCTCAAGTGCTCTTCATGCTCTTCTGGGGTTTTTGAATATACTAGAATGTCGTCAATAAACACCACTACGAACTTGTCAAGGTACTGGTGGAACACCTTGTTCATCAAGTTCATAAATACTGCTGGTGCATTGGTTAAACCAAACGGCATTACTGTAAATTCAAACTGGCCATATCTGGTTCGAAAGGCGGTCTTCGGTATGTCTTCTTTCTTCACTTTCACCTGGTGATAGCCTGACCTCAAGTCTATTTTTGAAAACACCTTCGCTCTGCTCAATTGATCGAAAAGATCATCTATCCACGGCAGCGGGTATTTATTTTTGATAGTGAGGTTATTCAAAGCTCTATAATCGATACACATACGTACTGTGCCATCCTTCTTTGGTACAAATAATACCGGTGCTCCCCATGGCGATGAACTGGATCTAATAAAACCTTTGTCTTGCAGCTCCTCTACTTGTTTCTTTAGTTCTACCAATTCGTTGTTGTTAACTCTATAGACATGTTGTGAAATAGGCTCTGCTCCTGGTATCAAGTCTATAGAGAACTCAACATCTCTGTCTGGTGGCAAATATGGCAACTCCTCTGGAAATACATCCAGGAACTCCACTATAAGTGGATGAGGTATCTCTTCTTCTTCCACCCTGGCTCCACAAAAAGTGCCTCTGTTCCGCTCCTCTGGCAATCTCAAACTCTGGCTCTCCTGGTGGTCGAAATACTACTCTACCTCCGTGACAATCTATAGAAGCATGGTGTTTACTTAAACAGTCCATTCCGAGTACAATATCGTATTTCGGAAGTGGCATAACGAGTAAACTCACGCTCAACCCTCGACCTTCCAATGACACTCTCCGATCCTTACAACAATCACGGACTAGGATAATGCCTCCTCCTGTCGTAATCTTGTAAGTCCTATCTAATGGTTCCGTTTCTAAATGATGCTTAAGGGCATAAGATACAGATATGAAACTATGGGAAGCGCCAGAATCAAATAATGCAAGTGCTGGAATAGAATTGAGTAAAACTGAACCTGAAATCACGTCTCCAGCTGGCTCGGCCTCCTCAGTGGTCATGGCGTAAGCTCGTCCTTGTGGTGCTCCTCTCTGTTGCTACTGCTGCTGAGCAAACCTCTCCTACTGTAATGGAAGTGGAGGTCCTCTCTGCTGGCCTCCTGGTACAATAGGTGCTCTGGCTGGTCCTCTCTGAGCTGCTCCTCCTCCTTGGCGAGTCTAAATAGTTGGGCAGTCCCTCAGCTGATGTGCTGCTGATCCACACAATAAGCAAGTACCCAACCTTTTTATGCAGATGTCTCTTGTATGTCCCATCTTTCCGCAATACAAACATGGGGCAACGAGTTGATTATGTCTTTGTGGTTGCTGTTGTTGAGCATGTCTTCGAACTGGTGCCTGTTGCTGGTGTTGCTGCTGGTATTATTGCTGGTACGGCCTATGTTGTTGTTGAAAGTATGGGCGCTTGGCTGGTCCTGTGTTACCTCCTGTTGCTCCAGATGTATCGCATTCTCTCTTGGGCCTGAGGTCCAAGTCGTCTTCGGCAATCTGGGCATCTATCAGAATACCCTCAAATGTAGCAGTACGTCATCCCGAAGTACGAGACTTGATCTCCCTATTTAATCCCTTCCTGAATTTTTGAGCTTTGTCGCCTGGATCTCGAACCATCGATGGCGCAAATCGACTCAATCGACAAAACTCTGCAACATATTCGTCGACTGACATGCCTCCTTGGACTAAGTCATAGAACTGACTTTCTAATGCTCCCAAGGCTACGTCAGGAAAGAATTTCTCTTTGAAGAGTTCTTTAAAGTCCTTCCAAGTAAGTCCTTCAGCGGCGAGTCTCATCTCTGTACGATACCACGTCAGTGCGATATCAAACATCTGACTGCCAGCAGCCTCTATCTGAAGAATCCCTGGAATCTGTGATAAGCGCAAATTCCTCTCTATGTCTTCTAACCATTCGTCAGCATATAGTATTCCTTCTGTGCCTTTGAACTCTCGAGGCATCATCCTCTTAAAGTCCACTATGGTACCGGGCCTCTGTTGTTGTTGACCTTGGTGTTGCGGTTGTCGTGCTACTCTCTCCACAGCCTGGAGAGTCACCTGATGAGCATTCTCCATGCTCTCTCTCTCATCAGTTAGGTCTGCGCTTGGTGCGCTTCTGATTGCATTCTCTGAGCCTTAGCTTGAACACGCTGAGCCTCTGCTGTTACTCTCTGGGCCTCTAGCATGCCCTGCATCAATGCGAACATCTGTGCCCCGTCAGTGGGCACTCCTCCGGGAATCGGTGTCGGTGGTGGTGGAAGGTCGTCTGTCATAGCTGGGGCAATCCTCTGTATAGGTGGAGGAGGAATCCCGTTAGTTGCAGACACTCCTACACGAACAGGAGATGTAGGAGGATCTCCAGGTATCTGTTCGTCAGGTTGAGAGGTGACAGTCCTCTCTGAATTGGCTGCTCCCATTCTTATGGATCTAGTATTCGGCGATATACTGAATACAGATCAAAGAATCAATTAAGGTGATAGATGTGATATTATCAAGGAAGGACACTACAGTGCTAAAGGAAGCAATCCATTAGAATAGCAATATGAAGTTCAAAATTTCCTAGCGTGATTGAGCATATTCTCATCCTAGATCATATTTCCTATATCCTAGCACAGGCTCGCAGCAGTACAACTAAGTTATCGCACTACCACGATATCGCATAACTTGCGAAACTAGACCTGCATGGGCCACCACTAAAAACGTGTCACGACCCACACCCGGTATAGGGGCACGAGAGCGTGGGTACGTCCAGCCTACGTCGCAGCATCGGCGGTAGAACGCTGTCTAGGTCACAGTAATACTATATAGCTAAACACCTGTCAATGATATCCATCTCCATAAGGAGGTCAATATACATCTCACAATAATCTCATAAGGTAACTCAATCACAACAACTATAAGGCACGATAAAAGATAAAAGGAAATGACATAGTTAAACACCATGTCTCAAACATAAAGATAACTCACAGTCTAGCTGTCCAACACAAGTCTCCAATTAAACTTAACATGAGTCTAAACATAAACTGAAACAACCTCCATAAGTCTCAAGCATAAATAAATACTATCTAGATAGCTGTAGGCAATGCCTCATCTAGAATCATGGTCTCCTCTAGGATCTCCGGTACATAGTCTGTATCTATACATGGTCCGTAGTGCGTGGTATAGAAATCCTCAAGATTCTCTAGAAAAAAATCCAGTCAGGATTGGAACGAAATACACCTCTAACAACAGTTCCACATATATTGACAAAAACTATAATACAGTATAAAGAAATACAAGACAGATATGAACAACTGGCAATAAGATACTAGAATAAAGGAAATGCTGGAATAAAGAAATACTGGAATAAGAAATACTGGAATATCATCATCAATATGCATCTAACAATGAATAGAACTACAAGTACACGCAAGAATAATGAACTGGTATGCAAATGTGTACAAGAATAATAACTAGAATATGTGGAGATGCTAGATCAATGTACTAAAAATACATATCAAGAATATCTAACTAAGTGTGTGAAATATCAGTATATCATGTGATCGGCTTGGGACTATATGACTCATTACATTGATTAGCGGTCATCCCCAACAGGTCAGGCTAACCAGATGTAACAGCGATGAGGCATGTAAGGGCAAGACTGCACCGACGTGAAATATGGGTGAGCTAATGCTGCATGTAAGTTGGGTATGATCACATAAACTACTAATACTTCCCCGTTTTCCCAGCTAGCACGATGGATTCCAATCACGACTCCTCGTGACAGGTCTCAATGATGCTAACTCGTGTAAAGAACAGTGTCAGAGTCATGTACGCTATACAACAAGAATTATAGAGATAATCAACATAATAGAAACTGTCAGAGAATATACTCGCCTGTGGTCCTTAGCTGGCAATACCACTGTCTGGGTTCCAAGGTGTCGTCTGAATGATACAACAGTCCTATAGACATAGCATATAATATAATACTTCATCAGACAATACTCTAGCTCACAATCAACATAATGATCAAGGACTATACTAGGGGTCACGTCTGTAGTTGTTGTGCATAACAGACAGTCAATGGTACGGTCCTACCAGTACGTCAGTGTACATATGGCAGTCTACTATCATGCTACATGGTCATAGGTAGATGTAACTACGGGGTATCCGTGGTCACAATCAAAACATCTCGGACATATGATACATATGACTTAATATGAACTAATCTCTCATCATACTAATTAATTACACTTATAATAGATATGTATATAGGTATTAAACTAATTGAGCATTATACGGTTCATAGGCATATACATTAATATTCATTAATTATGATTATAATACACGTATTTATATACTAGGGGATACCTATACACTACTTATACGTATGTATATAGATATTAGCTGAGAACATATTATATATATACCAATACATATGCAAATACGTATATACATACGTCCTTATAGTTATATATATAATCACAGGGAATAACGGGAACGTGGACAGGAGCGAACCTGCACACGGCACGATGATGAGGATGATGATGTCAACGAACAGGGGGTGGCCGGTCGAGGTGGAACGAGGTCAGGCGGTGCACGGTCGGGATTCGTCGTGAATGCGTTCAGTCCGGTGTGGGGTCGACTGAAGTGGTGTTGATGAGCGGCGGGGGTACTCGGCGTCGACAGCAGCGGGTCATCGAGCGGATCTGAGCGGCTCCGGCGAACGCAGTCGGGTCATCGAGCGGGTCTGAGCGGACGCAGTCGGGCTCGGTTCAGCGTTCCAGGCGGGGCAGCGTGCTCCGTGCAGTCAGGGCTCGGTTCAGGGTGGCGAGTTCGATGCGGCTCCGTACAGTCGGGGCTCGGTTCAGCGTGGCGAGTTCGACACAGCTCCGTGCAGTTGGGGTTCGGTTCAGCGCTCCAGGCGGTCGATTCCGACGAGTTCACGGTCGGGTTCGGCGGTAAATAGTAAAGTCAGGGGGGTTGAGATTGTTGGCTGGTGTATTAGGTTTTGGTTGAGAAAGAAAAAGGGAAGCAATACTATATATATATATATATATGTAATCATAGTAGACTTTGGGTTGACCTAGAATTAGGTCTGGTCAAGGCCTTCTTGAGATTGGGCTTTCTCATGGGTATTACAATGGTTGGAATTTTAATTAATAAAGAAATTGCTAGAATGCGTTGGTTCGATGGTCTGAGGCCATAGTTCAGGGAAAAAATTGATGTTGTATTACACACTTCCAAGAATTTATAGAATTTACACCTAAAGGAGAATTTGGGTTTATTTACGTATCGTCCAACGGGATGGATACCTCAATGCACTCTTGTACCAAAGTGTCTAAACAATAAAAAGTTGTACAAATTCGACTTATGCATCAGTTTAATAAAAGTGAATGCAAGTGGTGTTCTAAAATTCAAACGACGGTAAGGTACAACAAAATAAAATCACAACAATTGAGAATAATCAATTATCATGCAGTCATTTACTCATTAATTATGAAAAGACAAAAATACCCCTAATCCAAAAAGTGGGGGTGACTGTATGCCTCACAACATAGTATCACATAGTCCTCTTAACCAATTTTTGTAGTATAATTGAATGACACCAACTTTAGACTTGCATAAGAAGATAATGTTTATTCAGACAATAGAACTTAGAGGTCCATGCCCCTATTCGGTCGACTAGCGACTTAGACAAGGAGTTAGTATGACAACTGTAAAGACTGTAGAGTCTTATATTTTTGTGACCTTGAATTTTTTGTGTGTACCTTCTCTCATCATAATCTAGCATACTTATATTTCCTGTACTACCTCGCCTTATGCTGCTATTTTATAGCCTAGTTTTATAAGCTTATTCTTTTATCAAGCTTGATCATAATATTGTATTATTGGGGATGCCTACTAGTACATTATCTAATCAAAATATGTATAGTAAGCTCTAGCTAACCTTAGTACATTTGGTTCGCCCTTCGTAATACTACTTTACGTGGATTGAGATATGTAGTTGACTAGTATACATATATATTTTCCCTCTAGATATGTCGGAGCACATCATATCAAGTACATAACTGTACCAATATGAGCATGCAAATAAGAAATTACCAAATAGTATTTCAATCCATAACTGCTTTGACAATTTCTATTTGAATTCTTTAAACACCTTGACCTCCATACTTTCATTCTATTACCTCCCCCTTGAACTCTTTATCATTGTTTTTCATCTTTCCTTATTTCGAAAAGACAAAACCTCGTGCTTGATATAAGTTGATACACTGATAAGTACTAGATATACCCCATAGGCTAATCATATGACTTGGTGACTCTCTTTTATAATTGATTAAGGGCATATCATAGATGATATATTTAGTGTTAAAACTTTGAGGATTAAATAACATGATTAAATAATTTGAGGCATAGCTTTCTTAGATATATAGCCTTAGATGATAGATGGATAAATTCTAAGTTGGGTTGAAATTGCATTGTTAAACTTGGGGTGAATTCTTTTTAGATTGTGACCAAGTAAGATTTGATAGAGAGAACCCTACCCTATTTTAATTTTGAGGACAAAATTATTTTAAGTTGGGAAGATTGTAAACCCCCTCACCCAAAATTAGGCCTACATGGCTTAGATAGTGAAATTAGGGCTATTTTGAACCCAAATAGAAATAGAACATTTTATTTATTTAATTATGCAATATTTATATCACATAGGGCACCTTACCGTTGCTTCGATAATTGGAGCACTACACTAGCCACTGCCTTCCTACAAACTTCACACCCTTGTCCTAGACATGCCCGCCTGCTATTCTGACCTCGGCGTAACTTATAATTATGTTCGCTTGTGCTACATTTTAGTCGCATAATAAATGTCGCGGACGTTGTTTCCTAATTCTAAATAAATTCCAATTTTGTACCCTTGTGCGTTCCAATCGAAATTGGAGACACAATCTTGATCCATTTTGTGCAACCTAATTAATGATAATATTCTACGCTGAGCCCTCTATGTCCATAACACTTATGTCCCACCTAATTTTATTCCCATGTACTCCTAATTAATTCCAGAATATCTTGTGCAGTAATTTTAATTAAATTAATTCAATTTCTATCTTTGTGCAATTTAATAATTGTTGGGGACTTTTATGCAAAATTATATTAAGCTGCCCACATTATTGGATAATACATGAAGAAATCCAACTTTCCCCTTCATAGGAATTTTTCTATAATTTTCGGAATGTGCAAATGCACAACATCATCCCCTCATTTATACCCCATCCATGTATTTTAAACCATGTAATTTATAGCCCCAACATCCTCATGTAAGACCATGGCCCACTCCAAGGAAAGTTGACCAAGCCCACATTGTCCTAGGTCAACCCCCCAAACCCAAATTTTATGTATATATACAACTTTTTCCCTTTCTTTCTTTATTTTTCCCAAAACACCTAAACCTAACTACACCCCAGCTGAATGCACCCTCCCCTTCCTGTTCATCTTCAACCTCCTCTCGCAGGAGCAGACCGGACCCCGATCGTCGCACTCACCCTGCCAGTCTCCCCTTCCCCTGGCCGGAGTAGCACCCGAGTCCTCTTCCTCGACCTCCGCTTTATCTTCTTCCTCGAACTCCTCCGCCTGCACTTCCTCCCCGTCGGAGCTGCTCGCAGCCCCGATCTCCGGAGCAGCCGACCAGACCCCTCTGTGACACCAACGACCCCATCACCATTGCCAGTCAGCCAACTGCTTCCATCCCCAACCACCTCGCCACCAGCAATGCTACCGTCATCACGACCACCATCGCTGTCCTCGTCTCTCTTCTTCCCGACCTCCATCACCCACACCACCAGTCCGTCCACCCGAGCACCCCGTCTCCGGTAAAACTCCTCCGTACGACTTCCTCTTCCTCCTCCCCATTATCCTCGTCACCCTAGCTGCCTGCAGGCCATCTTCCCTCGCCTGCTCACTACCGGCAGCACCCACACCACCAGCACCACCACCACCTCTCCTTCTTCCTCCTGAGATCCTCCTCCCTGCTCCCTGTCCTTCTCCTCCTCGTCGGAGTTGACTGTACCATCACCACCTTATCACCTTCCCCTTCGCCGGAGCCGCCTGACTCCGGTCAGTAGTCGTCACCATCATCATCAGCAGTCAACACCATCATTATTAGCCCCATCTCCAAATCATCACCATCATCATCATCCACATCATCAATCCTCGTTATCATCCTCGTCATCACCATCATCCATATCATCATCCTCGTTATAACCCTAATCCCCAATCATCATGATCATCAACATCACCACCATACATTATCATCATCACCACCATTGCTATTAATACCATCATCCCAATCACCATCTACATTACCACAATTATCATAATTTCCGTCATCATTCCATCATCATCACCATGGTAATCATCATCAACCCCATTACAATCATAATCATTGACCTAATCACCCTCGTCCTTGTATTCATCATGGACCCGCCACCCTGCCAAACAACCCGCAGTAGACACCCCTGATTCCTGTGTCTGTGCACGCTAACCCCGAGTACATTGGATTTTTCTACGCAACTTCCGGAACAGGATATTGGGTCTACATAGCTTCTTGCCAGACAAGTATTCCTTGCCAAATTGTTACAATACTTTGCACGCTATTTATATTTCTGTATATTCATTGCATGTGTAGTTTATTTCAGTCATTACTATATATTAGATATGTTGACACACACTTGACACTTAGTATCATAGAGGACAATCAGTAGGCGTATGGGCTATAACCCCTCTGGTAAACCGTAGTAACTAGCACGCACTATGGCAGTCGTGTCCGATGGTCGCTACCCCCGTGATATGTCGATTGATGGAGTTACGAGGGTCGCTACCCCCGCGGTATGTCAGTTGATGATGTTCTAGACGGGTGTGTGAGTTGTGAGGCTTAGATCGAGTAGCCTACCCTTGCGCATACGTCGAAAAGTTATCCTTATTGCATTCATATAGATTGTCTAGTACAGCGTACTTATATATTTTCAAACATATTGCATGATTACTGTATTCAATTGTCTTGCTTCTATGTATCTTGTTATGTCCCTCTGAGGACCTGGTCCCTTGCCAGGTATAGACGACCATGAGTATCCGTAGGAGTACGGACCCGGACCTGATGCTTTACCTTCTGCTGAGGAGACCTTACCCACTGAGCATCACTGATTATCTCTAGCGATGGATCTTTTAGCTGACACTTTCATATCATCACCTATTTTATATTGGTAATTTTACTCTTTTCTCTCATTTAGTTGATATAATCTTTGGTAGTGGATTTGTCTCCACCCGACTATCATTTATGGATTATTCAGGCTCTTTATTTTAGTTTAGTATTTCTGTGACTTGTTGTGTGGATGAGATTAGTATTTCTGTGACTTGTGACAATGAATATATACCACATATGAGTTTTATTCATATTACAGCGTACGTGTGTATATTGGTATGCATATATTGGAGTTGCCATATACACACGGCTAATATGCTTACGTATCCTAGCCCTACGTATTTTGGATTGTTTAGCAGCAGCAGAGGTTTGTTTAGCAGCAGCAAAGAGGTGCACAGCAGGGGCGAGCATTCACCATGACAGTCGAGGAGATCGAGCTAGTAGGAGATGTTATATCAGGTTCAGTTCTTCTTGATTCTATTCTAGATTATGCTTTATTTGATTTTGGTACTTTCTAGTCTTTTGTATCTGCATCTTTTGCTCTTAACTATCATTTAGAGTCTGAACCATTAGCTAGGACTTATAAGATCACGATTGGGGGAGGCATTATCCTGGTTAATAATATTTGCAAGGATCGAAGAGTTACACTGGGAGGCCGAAAGTTGAGCGCGTGCTAAGTCGTAATGCCACTTCCGAACTACGGTATTGTACTCGGGATAAATTGGTTGAGTAGGCACTATGCTAGTATAGATTATTGTGGAGACATGGTATTATTTATAGCACCATGAGAGACAGTTTTAGATTGCCATAGGAGAAGCGGATCAGAGCGAGGATGCCATATGTGGTTCCATAATGGAAGAGAAGGAGTTTCCACATTCATTGATAGAAGAGTTTGTGGATATTTTCCCAGAGGAGTTGCCATATTTGCCGCCATACCGAGATGTTGAGTTCTCTACAGATTTGGTGCCAAATACAGAGCCAATATCTCATCACGTCTATAGAGTCAACAACAATAAACTGGTAGAGTTGAAGAAGTAGGTGGATGAGTTGCAGGACAAAGGCTTCATTCGATCCAGTTCATCACCATGGGGCACTCCGGTATTATTTGTATCGAAGAAGGATAGGTTGGTACACATATGTATCGACTACATCTCTCTAAATAACCTCACTATAAAGAACAAATACTCGCTTTCGAGGATAGATGATCTCTTCCATCAGTTGAGCGTACCGAAGGTATTTTTAAAGATAAACTTGAGGTCAGGCTACCACCATATGAAAGTGAAGAGGAGGGATATTCCGAAGATATCTTTTCGGACTCCGTATGGCCAGTTTGAGTTCATAGTGATGTTGTTTGGGTTGACCTATGCCCCTACGGTATTTATAAATCTGATGAACAAGGTGTTCCACCAGTACCTTGATAAGTTTGTGGTGGTATTCATGATAATATTTTGGTGTATTTGAAGACCCAGAAGGATCATAAGGAGCACCTGAGGATAGTTCTGGAGACTCTAAGAAAGGAGAAGCTTTATGGAAAGCTTTCAAAGTGTGAGTTCTTCCTTGACAAGGTTGAATTCCTTAGGGATGTGATTATAGGAGAAGATTTCAGCAGTGGTCATGGGCTACTCCGAGTTCAGTAGCAGAGATTAGGAGCTTTCTGGGACTAGAAACTTATTACAGAAGATTTATACAGGACTTCTTTAAGACTACAGAGCCGATGACTAGGCTGACCAGGAAGGATTTAGAGTTTGTCTGGAATAAAGATTGTCAGACCGCTTTTGATGAGTTGAAGAGGAGATTGGCGACATCTCCAGTGTTGATGTTGCCATCGGGGTTAGGTGGATTCACGATTTATAGTGATGCTTCAGGGAAAGATTTGGGTTACGTTCTGCAGCAGAATGAGAAGGTGATTGCCTATGCTTCCAGGCAATTACGTCATCATGAGAAGAACTACCCTACCCATGATTTAGAGTTGGCAGCGGTCATCTTTGCTCTAAAGCTATAGAAATACTATTTGTACGAAGAGCGTGTGGAAATATTTACAGACTATAAGAGCTTGAAGTACGTGGTTACACAAAAAGAGCTGAACATGAGACATCGACGGTGGTTTAAGTTGATGAAGGACTTTGACATATTATTGCAGTACCATCCAGGAAA
This sequence comes from Iris macrosiphon, assembly GCA_036927795.1. Lineage (NCBI taxonomy): Eukaryota > Viridiplantae > Streptophyta > Magnoliopsida > Asparagales > Iridaceae > Iris > Iris macrosiphon. Next base: position 129,848,818 of record JAYESA010000013.1, read on the forward strand.
GGCCAACGTAGTCGCTGATGTAGTGCCTCAAATCCCGATCCGACCGGGACGAGCACTATGTAATTGGGCTTGTGGCTAGTCCGTCTGAGTCATAACTTAGATCTCGGCATCTTCTTGCCACGGACGAAATACGATGATCCTTTCCAACTCATGAAAAGGCCTCTTTTGAAACGAGTCCAATAGTTTTCGTGTTTTGGTTGCTTGGTTTTCTTGATTGCCACTTTAGGATTTTGATTTGTTGTTGCTTTCGATTTGCTTGGTTTTCGCTGCTGGTTTTATCGTTTGGAGCTTGTATTTTGGGGAGTTCGGCAAGGAAGGATAGGCAAGATTTTTAACTCAGTGCTTGTGCTGTTTCAGGTCCGCGTAACTGACGTTTGATCGTCGCTAGCGGGATTCCTAGTTTCAGCCTCTTTTCCCTTAACCAGTGAGTGGTTTGGTCCCTTCTTTCCTACTTCTTCATGCCAACATCTCTAAGTTTCAAACGTTCACTCGATGATGCCCGGTTGGACGCCTAGGAAATCCTTAGCCACAAGGCATGCCAGCCACTAAGAAAGGAACATGGGATTTGTAGACTAATTTATCAAATGTTTGCACACCTTATAATTTGATGCTTGTTTATAAGGAAAGTTGGTCATTGGTGGCGGCCTGGTGCCTCGGATAGAGTTTGGACTTATGGGATAACTGAATCAGAATACCGCTTGAGAAATATGAACTGTTGTATGAGATATATATGTGCTGCTTTACTTCTTCTATTTATTTTGATGCATTGTATGTAATATTAATTATTCATGCATTTGCATGGTTTGGGACAACTTGTGCACAGGGTTTGGCATTTCTTCGAAACGGCTTTCCGGGGCACTGGAACCGTATCGATCCGGAGGGAAATATTTGATTCGTGCTGGTCACGATGCATAGCGGGACCTCCAGCAGGGCTTGCTACCCGGGCTGATAGGGCGTGCCGCTAATGCTTGAAATATGTCCCTAAGGTGTCGATCACACCAATGACCGCATAGACTAGAACGCATGCTAACTTATTATCTTATGCAGATGGTAAGTATACTTGTGTTTCGTTTCAGGGAAGGAGTGCATCAATTGAGTAAGCAATCAGTGTACTGGTTGGATTCGATACTATATTCATTCCTATCAAAACATGCAACTGATATGAATTAATTTTACTTGCTTTCTTATAGAAGCTATCTTAATGCATGCTCGCCCCTTACAAGCTAGTATCGATTTAGTCGAGTGGGTTCATCCCGCTCACCATTACAAGTTGAGTACTGACCCACGTTGTGGGCAACTATTTTAGGCACTCAGACGGTACAACGCTAGAGCATAGCGAGGAGGCGTTAGGAGCACCTATATTTTGAAGTATAGCTGGATTCAGTTTATTTTGGAGGCAGAGACTTCAATCTATACAAGGGCATAATGTACAAACGACATGGACTATCTGACGGAGCGTGCCCTGCATTTTGAGTTATCTTTTATAATGCAATTCAAATAGCCGAGAAGGCGCATCAATGTAAACTCTATGTAAATTACTCTGAATTATCAATAAAAAAGCATGTTTCTTCTGTATTTGTGTTCAAATCTCTGTGAATGTGTTTTATAAATTATGTTTCAAAATAGGTTCCTAAAAACTGCAAGTTCTTGCCTTGTGCGAGCATAATTCCAGGCTCGCACGACATCACGCCCCAAGCGAGGACAAATCGGTTCCGTAAAGGATCCGACGAGGACGATTGACCCTTTCAGGATCGGAGTATGACATATTGGTATCAGAGCATGGCTGTACTTCCTTGGGATTTCAAAGAATATAAAGGAGTTTGATGCGCCTCTCAATTGAGTTGCGTTCGGCGTCCGCTGCATCAGATGAGTCGCCTATACAATGAGCCCGTAGATATAAAATCTATCAATTTTGGAGTGTTAACAAGCTACTCTCTTTTGTAGCAATGGTTAAGAAAAACACTGTCGCTGCAAGCAGTGCTCCGCCTATTCAGAGCGATCTGACAAGTTCTGGAGAATCCGGAGGAGCGAGTTCAACCGGTATGGCGGAACGGCTTATGCATCTCATGGAGGTGCAGCAACAATATGCCGTTACGCAACAGGCGCAATTTGCTTCTCAGCAGAAGCAGATGGATACCATGATGCAACTGATTGCATCCATGGTACCAAGCAACGGGACTGCCACTGTGACTCCTGCCACGTCGTCGGCCTTGGCGGTAGAGGATAAGTCAGAAGAAACTCAGCCTTCAGCTAGGAACACCTGCCGAGCAGCAGAGTTTACAAAAATGCATCCACCTACGTTCAACGGACGAGCGGAACCGGACGTGGTATTGGGATGGATTGCTAAGCTGGAGGGACTCTTCAACCTGGTTGGCATCCGGGGATCCAATCTAGTAGCCTGTACATCGGTTCAGCTGGAACTGCGTACGCATGATTGGTTGGAGGCAACTAAGCAAGGGATTTACGATGCCAATCCCAACTGCAAAATCACTTGGGAAATGTTCAAATCAGCCTTCATTGAATAATACATTCCCCGGGCCATGCGTCAACAAAAAGAAGACGACTTCAGCAATATGGTGCAAGGAAGTTTGTCTGTGGATAATTATGATTGGGTGTTTGCTAAACTGGCAAAGTTTGCTGGACACTTTCTGCCTAACCAGCAGGTGTGGTGCTATCGCTTTCAAAAAGGTTTGAATAATGAGTTGCGTAGGGACGTCATCAATCAGAAATGTCAAACCTACAGGGAATGCTACGAAGCAGTCCTGGGCAGCGAGCGAATCTTTGGGCGCTGTCCCCCAAAGGTCAAAATGTAAACCCTCCGTACCAACAACAATAAACGACCTCAGGAAACGGGAGGGTCTGGAGCACAAAAGCGTCCGCACACGTCTGATCACCGGGGTCAATCTCAGGCACCGAACTGTAGCAGGTGCGGCAAACCAGGGCATCGAGTAAACGAATATCGGATTACTGGATGTTTCAAATATGGTCGTCTGGGCCATAAATAATTTAACTGTCGAGAGGGCAAGCCGAATCAGAACAACAGGAATAATCAGAATAAGGGGCCTCCAGCAAGTGATGCCAATGCTGTGCCAGTAAACCCGCAACGACAGGGTGCTCAAGGCCGAGTCTATGCCTTGACTTAGGATGAGACATCTGTCTCTGAAATGGTCGTGATAGGTACATTACTTTTCAGAGAATTGCCTGCTAGAGTCTTATTTGATTCAGGTGCTACGCATAGTTTCATATCTGCTGATTTTACTGTTGAGCATAAATTAGCTTCTACTCCCTTAACTATGAATCTTTGCGTAAGCACACCTTCGGGAGTCGACATGCCCGCCCATGCGATCTGTAGGGATGGTTATATTTGCATCGGAGGGAGGAAGCTTTCCTTAGATGTTATTGTACTAGACATTAAGGATTACGATATTATTCTCGAGATGGACTGGTTGGGTGCTTGCCATGCAACAATCGAGTGTGCGGAGAAGTGAGTCGTATTTCGTCTACCCGGCGAGGCAGACTTCTACTATTCGTGTAGCGCTGCACCGAAGACGGCAATGATGATATCAGCAATTTTGGCTAGGCATATGCTGCATTCGGGTTGTGAAGGGTACTTAGCTTCTGTTCGAGACACCCGGCAGGAAAGTACAAATGCAGCTCAGGCTGATGTGATAGCAAATTTCCTCGACGTGTTCCCAGACAAGCTGCCTGGAATGCCTCCTGATCGTGAGATCGAATTCAACATCGACACATTTCCGGATGCGCGACCGATATCAAAGGCACCTTATAGAATGGCCCCAGCAGAGCTGAAAGAACTTAAGGTTCAGTTGCAAGATCTGTTGGACCGAGGATACATACGTCCAAGCATTTCTCCGTGGGGTGCTCCGGTACTGTTCGTGAAGAAGAAAGATGGATCCATGCGGCTGTGTATTGACTACCGAGAATTAAATAAGGCGACCGTTCAAAATCGGTACCCTTTGCCAAGGATAGATAACTTATTTGATCAACTGCAAGGTGCAACAGTTTTCTATAAAGTTGATCTCAGGTCAGGGTATCACCAGTTGATAATCAAACCAGAAGATATTCAAAAATCTGCATTCAAAACCCGTTACGGACACTATGAGTTTCTCGTGATGTCGTTCGGCTTAACGAACGCCCCTGCAGCTTTTATGGATCTGATGAACCACGTGTTTCGGCCGTACGTAGACAAGTTTATCGTCGTATTCATCGATGACATTCTAATTTATTCCAAGAATGAGGCGAAACACAAGGAACACCTGAAGATCGTGTTGCAGATATTACGAGAACATAAGTTGTTCGCTAAGCTCAGCAAGTGCGAGTTCTGGTTGAACAGCGTGGCATTCTTTGGTCATGTCGTCTCGGCAGAAGGCGTCGCCGTAGACCCGAAGAAAATAGAGGCGGTGGTGGACTGGAAACAACCTACGTCAGCCAGCAAAATTCGAAGCTTTCTCGGCCTAGCAGGATACTACCGTAGGTTCGTAAAAGATTTCTCTAAACTGGCCTCGCCTTTGACTCGCCTTACTCAGAGAGGGATTGTATACAAATGGAGTGATGAATGTGAAGCCATCTTTCGGGAACTTAAGCGTCGTCTTGTTTCAGCTCCAATTCTTGCATTTCCAGATGGGGTAGAAGAGTTTCAGATATACAGTGATGCTTCAGGACTCAGATTGGGATGTGTACTCATGCAACGGGATAAGGTAATATCGTACGCCTCCAGGCAACTGAAGCCGCACGAAAAAAACTACCCGACACACGATTTGGAATTGGCGACGATTATATTTGTACTGAAGTTATGGAGGCATTATCTTTATGGTGTTGTTTGCAAAATCTTCACAGATTACAAGAGCCTCAAGTATCTATTCACCCAACGGAAATTGAACCTCCGGCAGCGACGTTGGCTAGAACTTATTAAGGACTATGATCTAACGATCGCTTATACTCCGGGCAAGGAAAACGTCGTTGCTGATGCTCTGAGTCGAAAGCACGTGGGCTCGTTATCTATAAACAACCGTTTACTTCAAGATCTTGAGACGATGGGCATCGAGTTTCGAGTTCGGCATCAAGGAGTGCAGCTGGCACCACTCCATCTTGAACCGAGTTTATGTGATAGAATCAAATCAGCTCAGGAGGGCGATCAGTTCCTAGCGAAGGTACGCGGATTGATCTCGGCGGAAAAGATGTCTGACTTTGTGGCACACGAAGATGGGGCCTTACAGATGAAAGGAAGGCTATGCGTCCCAAGCGACCCTGAACTCCGAATGGAAAGTATGGCAGAAGCACACTACGCGAAGTATTCTTTGCATCCGGGGAGCACTAAGATGTACAAGGACTTACGCGGTACATTCTGGTGGCAAGGTATGAAGCGGGATGTGGAGACCTTTGTGTCACATTGCATGGCCTGTCAACAGGTGAAAGTTGAACATCAGAGGCCCGGCGGGGAGATGCAAAACCTCGCTATTCCCGAGTGGAAATGGGACAACATCACTATGGACTTTATTATGGGATTTCCGAAGACACCACGGGGGTATGATGCGATTTGGGTCATAGTTGATCGTTTGACCAAATCAGCCCACTTTCTTCCCATAAAAGTTGTTTGGAGCGTCGATCGGTTAGCACAGATTTACATAGATGAGATTGTTCGATTATACGGAGTGCCTGCTTCTATCGTCTCTGACCGTGACGAACGTTTCTTATCTTGTTTCTGGACTAGCCTACAGTCTTCTTTGGAAACCAAGCTACAGTTTAGTACCGCATACCACCCCCAGACTGATGGCCAAATAGAGAGGACAAATAAGATACTTGAAGATATGTTACGGCTGTGTGCGATCGATTTAAAGACTAGTTAGGACACGCACCTTCCATTGGCGGAGTTTGCGTACAACAACAACTACCAATCGAGCATCCAGATGGCATTGTACGAAGCACTCTATGGGTGCAAGTGTCGATCTCCAATCTGTTGGGACAAAGTCGGCGAGCGGCAGGTACTCGGGCCAGAGCTGGTGGAGCAGCCAGTCGAGAAAGTTCGCTTGATTCGGGAAAGACTCCGCACTGCGCAGAGCCGACAGAAAAGCTATGCTGATACTCATCGTAGGCCTTTGGAGTTCATGGTCGGGGATCATGTCTTCTTAAAAGTGACGTCGATGTGTGGAGTGATGCATTTTGGCGTGAAGGGCAAACAGAGTCCCAGGTTTGTCGGGCCCTTTGAAATTCTAGAACGGGTGGCAGCTGTGGCATACCGAATTGCACTACCTCCCGCCTTAGCTGGAGTGCACGACGTATTCCACGTTTCTCAACTTCGAAAGTATGTGCATGACTCGAGTCATGTAGTTAGCTTCGAACAGCTAGAATTGTGCACGGATTTGTCATACTCAAAGGAGGCGGTGCAGATTCTGGAAGGAAAAAGTACTTCGCAACCGTACGATGTCCTTGGTTCGCGTGCTGTGGCGGAACCATACAGTTGGGGAATCAACCTGGGAAGTAGAATCGGAGATGAAGGAGAAGTATCCTTCGTTGTTCATTGAGTCGGAGGTAGGGCTTGTTCTTAAGTTTCGGGTCGGCCTTGTTCTTAAGTTTCGGGACAAAACTTTTTCTTAGTGGTATATTATGTAGTACCTCAAATCCCGATCCGACCGGGACGAGCACTATGTAATTGGGCTTGTGGCTAGTCCGTCTGAGTCGTAACTTAGATCTCGACATTTTCTTGCCACGGACGAAATGCGATGATCCTTTCCAACTCATGGAAAGGCCTCTATTGAAACGAGTCCAATAGTTTTCATATTTTGGTTGCTTGGTTTTCTTGATTGCCGCTTTGGGATTTTGATTTGGTGTTGCCTTTTATTTGCTTAGTTTTCGCTGTTGGTTTTATCGTTTGGAGCTTGGATTTTGGGGAGTTCGGCAAGGAAGGATAGGCAAGATTTCAAACTCAGTGCTTGTGCTGTTTTAGGTCTGCGTAACTGATGTTTGATCGTCGCTAGCGGGATTCCTAGTTTCAGCCTCTTTTCCCTTAACCAGTGAGTGGTTTGGTCCCTTCTTTCCTACTTCTTCATGCCAACATCTCTAAGTTTTAAACGTTCACTCGATGATGCCCGGTTGGACGCCTAGGAAATTCTTAGCCACAAGGCATGCCAGCCACTAAGAAAGGAACATTGGATTTGTAGACTAATTTATCATATGCTTGCACACCTTATAATTTGATGCTTGTTTATAAGGAAAGTTGGTTATTGGTGACGGCCTGGTGCCTCGGATAGAGTTTGGACTTATGGGATAACTGAATCGGAATACCACTTGAGAAATATGAACTGTTGCATGAGATATATATGTGCTGCTTTACTTCTTCTGTTTATTTTGATGCATTGTATGTAATATGAATTATTCATGCATTTGCATGGTCTGGGATAACTTGTGCACAAGGTTTGGCATTTCTTCGAAACGGCTTTCCGGGGCACTGGAACCGTATCGATCTGGAGAGAAATATTTGATTCGTGCTCGTCACGATGCATAGCGGGACCTCCAGCAGGGCTTGCTACCCGGGCTGATAGGGCGCGCCGCTAATGCTTGAAATATGTCCCTAAAGTGTCGATCACACCAATGACCGCTTAGACTAGAACGCATGCTAACTTATTGTCTTGTGCAGATGGTAAGTATACTTGTGTTTCATTTCAGGAAAGGCGTGCATCGATTGAGTAAGCAGTCGGTGTACTTGTTGGATTCGATACTATATTCATTCCTATCAAAACATGCAACTGATATGAATTGATTTTACTTGCTTTCTTATAGAAGCTATCTTAATGCATGCTCGCCCCTAACAAGCTATTGTCGATTTAGTCGAGTGGGTTCATCCCACTCACCAGTACAAGTTGAGTACTGACCCACGTTGTGGGCAACTATTTCAGGCACTCAGACGGTGCAACGCTAGAGCATAGCGAGGAGGCATTATGAGCACCTCTATTTTGAAGTATAGCTGGAGTCAGTTCATTTTGGAGGCAGAGACTTTAATCTATACAAGGGCGTAATGTACAAACGATATGGACTATCTAACGGAGTATAAGCGATCGTTAGATCATAGTCCTTAATAAGTTCTAGCCAACGCCGCTGTCGGAGGTTCAATTCCCGTTGGATAAATAGATACTTGAGGCTCTTGTGATCTGTGAAGATTTTGCAAGCAATACCATAAAGATAATGCCTCCACAACTTCAGTGCAAATACAATCGCCGCCAATTCCAAATCGTGTGTCGGGTAGTTTTTCTCGTGCGGCTTCAGTTGCCTGGAGGCGTACGATATTACCTTGTCCTGTTGCATGAGTACACATCGCAATCTGAGTCCTGAAGCATCACTGTATATCTGAAACTATTCTACCCCATCTGGAAGTGCAAGAATTGGAGCTGAAACAAGACACCGCTTAAGTTCCCAAAAGCTGGCTTCGCATTCATCACTCCATTTGTATACAATCCCTCTCTGAGTAAGGCGAGTCAAAGGCGAGGCCAGTTTAGAGAAATCTTTCACGAACCTACGGTAGTATCCTGCTAGGCCGAGAAAGCTTCAAATTTTGCTGGCTGACTTAGGTTGTTTCCAGTCCACCACCGCCTCTATTTTCTTCGGGTCTACGGCGACGCCTTCTGCCGAGACGACATAACCAAGGAATGCCACGCTGTTCAACCAGAACTCGCACTTGCTGAGCTTAGCGAACAACTTATGTTCTCGTAATATCTGCAACACGATCTTCAGGTGTTCCTTGTGTTCCGCCTCATTCTTGGAATAAATTAGAATGTCGTCGATGAATACGATGACAAACTTGTCTACGTACGGCCGAAACACGCGGTTCATCAGATCCATGAAAGCTGCAGGGGCGTTCGTTAAGCCGAACGACATCACGAGAAACTCATAGTGTCCGTAACGGGTTCTGAACGCAGATTTTTGAATATCTTCTGGTTTGATTTTCAACTGGTGATACCCTGACCTGAGCTCAACTTTAGAGAAAACTGTTGCACCTTGCAGTTGATCAAATAAGTCATCTATCCTTGGCAAAGGGTACTGATTTCGAACGGTCGCCTTATTTAATTCTCGGTAGTCAATACACAGCCGCATGGATCCATCTTTCTTCTTCATGAACAGTACCGGAGCACCCCACAGAGAAATGCTTGGACGTATGTATCCTCGGTCCAACAGATCTTGCAACTGAACCTTAAGTTCTTTCAGCTCTGCTGGGGCCATTCTATAAGGTGCCTTTGATATCGGTCGGGCATCCAAAAATGTGTCGATGCTGAATTCGATCTCACGATCAGGAGGCATTCCAGGCAGCTTGTCCGGGAACACGTCGAAGAAATCTGCTATAACATCAGCCTGAGCTGCATTTGCACTTTCCTGCCGGGTGTCTCGAACAAAAGCTAAGTACCCTTCACAACCCGAATGCAACATACGCCTGGAGTCAGTTCATTTTGGAGGCAGAGACTTCAATCTATACAAGGGCATAATGTACAAACGACGTGGACTATCTGACGGAGCGTGCTCTGTATTTTGAGTTATCTTTTGTAATGTAATTCAAATAGTCGAGAAGGCGCATCAATGTAAACTCTATGTAAATTACTCTGAATTATCAATGAAAAAGCATGTTTCTTCCGCATTTGTGTTCAAATCTCTGTGAATGTGTTTTATAAATTGTGTTTCAAAATGGGTTCCTAAAAACTGTAAGTTCTTGCCTTGTGCGAGCGCGACTCCAGGCTCTCACGGCATCACGCCCCAAGTGAGGACGAATCGGTTCCGTAAAGGATCCGGCGAGGACGATTGACCCTTTCGTGATCGGGGTGTGACAGCTGATGTCTTGAGCAGGTATCCAGTGGCTATGTGCTTGACTACGGACAAATATTTATTGGCCAATTTTGAGAGCTTGGGTATTAAGGTACTAGTTCCTGGAGTCGTGTCACGACCCGCACCCGGTTTAGGGGCACGAGTGCGTGGGTACGTCCAGCCTACGCCGCAGCATCGGCGGTAGAACGCTGTCTAGGTCGAGTACTCACTAACAATCTCACGCTAGTATCCAACTCCATAAGGAGATTCGGATAATACTATAAAAATATTCACAACATACTCAATCACAACTACAGCACGATAGGAATTTGAAGAAATAAAAGAATACAACACAAGTCTAGAGACAACATAATCATACCTGCAATCATTACTTCCAATCCCCAAGTGTGTCGGAACCAGTCTACTAAGGTCACAGTCTGAAAAAATATTTTCCAGTCAGGAAGGAGCAAAGTACATCTCTAAATAGCAGTTCTATATAAATGACATAAACTATGTAGCAGTTCTAGATGGAAATATACCAGATGCATGTATAGGTACGAGAAATGTACAATGAAAGAAATACTGGAAATATTGTAAGTAACTGCAGGAAAAGAAACAATATGTCCATGAGCAAGAAACCTATGACTAAGTGTTTGAGTACTAGCTTTAACATTTGATCGGCTTGGGAACTTGATCAGGCTGGTTACATATGATTAGCTATGATTCACGAAGGTCAGGCTAACCGTTGGTTAGCTATGATGCATGTAGAGGTCAGGCTAATCACACGTAACAGCTATGAGGCACTGAGATGGTCAGGCCGCACCCGACGTGAGATGTGGGATGAGCTATGATTCATGAAAAGTTGGTATGATCACATATCTACACTAAAATACTCCCCAAACCCCCGACTGGTATAGTAGATCCAATCATGGTACACTATGGCATGGGATTCCCTAGGAAGGTAGCAAATCTCCCCGGAAATCAGTGTCTGTACATGCACAAGATATCAAGGAAAACAAGTCTTGTACAAGCTACACCATGAATAAGGAATAATATCTCATAACGAGATCCGTGTATACCAATCCGTGTAACCAACGTGTCAGGAACATGGATATCTACACTAGATACAGTGAACATAGGAGATATCATAAATTAGAAACTAATCAGAGAATGTACTCGCCTTGGGTCCTTAGCTGGTAATTATTGATGTCCTGTTCCAGAGTATCCCCTGGGTGAACCCACAGTCCTATAAACATATCACAATATCACATTTGCATCAGATGCTATACTAACACACAAACAAAATACTAACTCAGGGCTATGCCAGGCAGGGCACTAGTCAATTAGGGTCATCTAGTAGGGATACGTATATAAATACACATATTATTAATTATCATTAATACTTACGATATATATATATACATGCACCAATTTAAATGTATTTACAATATATATATGTATATTGTCAATGTTATTATTAAAATATACTAATATTAAATTACCAATTCAAATTTATACTATATATATATACATACAGATGCCAATTAATTCATATATAAAAATACGTTTTATTACACTTATACTACATGAAATTATACCAATTAAATATATGTATAATTATACCAAAAATATACATACATATATACATGTATATATATATATAAGTATATACCCCAAAATAATTATATACATATACTAAAATATATATACATAGATACCAAATCAATTACATACACTAGAATACGTATTTACATATATAAATCATTTCGAAATTATTTTGAACAATAATTTCAAATAAAGTTTATTTATAAAAACTAGAATTTATGTAAAAGCCAGTATACAATTATGTCTATAGTAAAATATATATCAGTCCAAATAAACTAATTTTTAAACTAAGCTTAATGTTGAAACCATTACTCAATTAATATTACAACCCAAACTTATTATATATTTATAAAATCAAAATCCTTATATATAATACATAACTAATTTATACACATAATAAATAACTAAATTATAAACAATAAAACTAATATATATATATATATTACCAAACTTATTATAGGAAATTACTAAACTAATTATATGCAATTAACAACTAGTTATATGAATTTAACTAATCTAATTATTAATCACTAATCTAATACAATTAACAACTAATTAATATAAATTAACTAATTTATCTAATTAAAACTAAATTAATTAATAAAAAATTAACTAATCTAATTGTTATAATTAAACTAATTAAACTAACTAATCTAATAATTAACTCAACTAATTAATCTAATTAACTAAACTAATTAATTATTTAACTAACTAATTAAATTCTAAAGGTTCAGTCTGAAACGAAGAAAGGGGAAAAAGGGGAAGGAGGGAGCTCACGTGGGGTTTTTCGGCGAGGTCGGGCCGGGCAGGGCGTCGGCACGGTGGGGTATCGGCACGAGGCGGCAGCGGCGAAGCCCGACGGCGGATCGGCGGATCTGCTGCGGTCGTCGGTCGACGTTTGTCTCGGCGGCGGCGGTTCGAGGAACCGGCAGTCAACGGATCCGAGGCGGCAGCGGAAACTCGGCGAGGAGGGGATCCGCGGCGGCGGCTTCGACCGATCTGAGGCGGCGGCGGCGCTCGGCTCGAGGCGACGCTCGGTTCGAGGAGGCGGCGGCTTCGAGGCGGCTGCGTCTGGTCGGCCACGGCGAGCTCGACGACAGGCGCTCGACGCCGAGGAGGTCCAGTCGCCGGCGGCAATCGAACTCGAGGGCGGCGGATCTTCTGCGGCGGCGGTGCTCGGCTTCAGCGGCGGCGACGACGGCTCCGGGCGGCGATCGAGATCTGGGCGGCCACCGGCGCTCGTCGGAGTTAGGTTAGGGTTAGGTTTGGGTGTGTCTGGGTGCATCGTGTCGGCTGGACACGATGGGTTCGTTGTACTGCGGGCGTGTCCGAGTGTTGGACACAGGGGTTTGAATGAACTGTTGACGTGTCCGGGTGTTGGACACAGGGGTTTGAATGAACTGTGGACGTGTCCGGGTGTTGGACACAGGAAATCTGGTTGTAATATTGTAACCGGACACAGAAGATGAATGGATACGGTGGGACACCCGGGGTCGGACCCGAGGCCATCACGGCTGACACGGTGATGCTGGACACACGGACACGGGCACACAAAATGGTTGTAGCTTTGGCTTTGTGGGGATCTGTGAGGGCTAGCTAGGGTTTCTAGGGAGTTGTGATGAGGGACTTAAATAGGGAAAGAGTTGTGGGCTAAAGGGTGCGGGTTGGCCCAATAATGAATGGCCCAGATCATAATTAAAAGGGTTTTTCATGTGGAAAAAAATGAGGGTGTGAATGGGAGACGGTAAACGGGTAAATTAAATAGAAAAGAAATTTAAGAAATATTTTTAAGAGGCTTTCAAAGGCTAACTGATTAAATTAGCTACTAATTAACCTCATTTTGTAAAACCCTAGAAAATTTGTAATTTGTTTATTTACTATTCCAAAATGGATATAAAATTTTATTATGAAAACAACTAGTCCTATAATAATTTCATCAAATAAATAATTTTATGATTTCAAGCCAATAAACATTTGAAACTAGAAAAATATATATATTATTATTTATTTATTTATTTTGTAATACATCGACATTTAGAAAAAATAATTTTTATAAAAGATTTTTAAATAACCTTCTACAATCAAACATTGTTTAAAAATCAAATAAAATTTCAAGGAGAAAATATTTTATAAACTTGATATTTTTAAAATAATTTAAAATCTAAATATTTCGAGAATTTGGAAATCGGAGGTTACAAGTCTACCCACCTTAGAAAAATTTCGTCCTCGAAATTTAGGATTCTCAATAATTGCCTTTACTCATCATATTATTTCTATCAAAATTTAAATTTCAAACCAATTAATCATGAAGTAATTCCATATTGCTATTTCATAACCTTTCAAAATTCTATATCATCATATTCCGGAAAATCTTCAAGTTTTAAAATCAAATTCAAATTTTTTTTTTCATAATCTCCTCCAAAATTTAAGTTCGTATCTAATTACTCAAGGATTTAATATCCTATCCTCCAATTGAATTCCAATCAATGTATATTTATAACATTTAAAAATCTGTATCCCAAATTTAAATTTTAAACACCAATTCATCATTCATCTTACTCCTCTAACCCAAATTCAATTGATGCTTATTCAAATATAAATTCTTTTCCGAGAATTGAATTCGACACCATTCCATTAACGATTTTATTTCCCAAATTTTTTTTTTCCCTCAAATACTCAACGATGCGATACTTTCAGAATCTTCAACGCAACATTCATAATATAAACTATAAAATTTCTATCTTGCAATCAAATAGAAAAATGATAATTCCCTAAATTTTCTCGATTAACCAATTAAATCATATCAAGATTTCCTAAAATTAATAAATTCTCAAATTTTTGCCTTGTGAATTTCTTAACTCTCCATTTAAGTTAATGTTTATTCTCGAATTTCAATCATAACTCGATTTTTGCAAAATCAATGATCCATCTACTCTGTTATAACAAGCCCCTAAATTCTTTATTTAAATTAATGCTCATCCATACTTTAATCATCTTGTCCCTTTTTGTCGGTCATAACCTTGTCATAGACCTTTGCTATGGTCAAAAACCCTAATGATCATGGTTTAAGAAAACTCTACCTACAGCCATGCAATTTAAGAAAAAATATAGGTCATGTATCTTGTCATGGTATTTCAGTCTCTGTTAAGGTGTACTACTAGCTACAATCAATCAAAAATCACAAATACAAACCACGATACTAGGGAATCAATTAATCAGAAGACAAAAACAACATGAGAAAAAGAAAGAACCTGCTAACATATTACTTGCGGTATCTGCTATCAAACACTTAACTCTAGCACATTCACTAACTAATTCCTATTCATGTACACTGGTACCCATATCAACTACTCATTAATCCATAAAATCCATGAATACATCCGTATTGCACACCTGTTTATTAATACCAAAATCTGATGCCAAGAATCTCTAATATAACCATGATTCAATAATGCATCCAAGTGGATACCTCTATCTCTTTAGTACCATACTCTCTGTCAGTTCCCGTTCCTACTACAATTGTTCATACTAGTCGTTCTCCTCACTCAAGTGCACGCCAAGTGTAACACATCATACTAAATACTGTTCTTCCCAATACAACTTTAAATGGACACCCAAGTCAGTCTGTGGTGCCATCTCAATCCTGCTCAAGTTATCAGATCCTTACACATGTATATCATCTACTCATATATTAATATTTATATTTCTTATTTACCATAAATTTAATTCTCAAAAATAATCATCAAGGTTCAACTTCTCGATCAACTTAAAATAAATGCATATGCCTCTTCAAAGTCAAATACTCAACATCGAATAAAATTTTAATCACTTCTAAAATCTTTGTAGTCTTAACCATGTTTATTGAATTCATATTTTGAAATCCTCAAAAATTTAATGACAAAATCTCAACTCTTCAATCATTCTAAAATATAATCTTATTTCCACCTTTTAATTTATAATTCCACAGTGTACATATCGGTGCTCACGGTCTCTGATACTCAAGGTGCACTCAATGCATCTAATGTCTATAACTGTGTACTAAAATTGTACTGCCTGAATCACTTGCACCATTATCTCCAATGATCAAAGTTATCATCACCTGTAATTTCTTTCATGATTTTCAATTTATGTCAACTGGTATATCATCTAATTATCATCATACAGGGTGATCACTGTTATTAACGTCATTCTTGACAAATCCTTGATATAGAATCATTAGCACTCTTGGTATTATATCACTAGCTTCATTAATGGATCATTCATCAAGCTCAGTATAACTCATGATTACATGTATCTACTATAACACTCATGTTTCTTTACTCTCATGGGCATGTATATGGTTCCTCATCTCGATGGTTGTATAGGTATTTCCTTTTAACCTTTCATAGCCTGTTACACTAATCTGTGATACGCTTCACCATCTTCATTACCGATTCCGATATTTCTCTACTCATGACACCTCATTATAACTCCTCATGCATATAAATTTCTTTACCTTTAACACGCCCGATATCAATCATCCGATTGAACGTTATGCTCCATTAATTCTTAACACAATTCCTTGATACCTAATTGTTTACATAGATCACTCAATTATATAATCATGATTATCCAGGACGGGTAAATGGGCTCTGATACTAACTCTTGAAATATCACTGATACTCTATACTCTCCTTCTACTTATAGTACTATAATGACACTTATCCTAGAACCATTGGTACAAGATACTATGCTAAGGGCTAACTCTTGATTAAAGCCTACTGCTCACAGGTCCAACTAAGAAACACTTACAACTTACTAGCAACACAGTCAATACTAATACAAGACACCAACAAAATTACAAGTCACTAATTATCATACTAACAAGGAATCCTCAAAGAAAATAAGCTCAAAGGAACTGGATCAAGGACGGAAGGTATCTTTACTGCTAGTAAAGAAAAGAAGCGATGGAACAAAGTCCTGGAATAACAGAAATAGATAAGTCTTGAGATGATACTTTAAGAACCAATTTAAGATACAACCTGATAATCATACACGTCTGTCAGAAATCATGACACACAGAATCCTCGCCACGCCAGTAAGCATAGATGCGATAAACGACAGGTTCCGTAACTAAGGTATGCAACCCTATAATCATGTCATCTAGAATACTCGCCACGCCAACCGGTATGGCTGCGAGAAACTCTAAATCTCATAACTAAAGTATGTACATCCAAGTTAGGTTCCTACGTTCTCATCACGACAGCTAATATGGCTGCGATAAACTCTAGGTTCCATAACCAAAGTAGATGTTTTTACCTTTCTCACTGTCCTCATCAATATATGTCATCAGATGATACCGTAAATTTTAGTCCGTAAAATTCACCTCAATTTGAAATCAACTCAACAATGATACCAAGAATTAAAGTTAACAACTGGTCAACAAGAATCAGCTCAACAATGATACCAAGAATTTAATTTAATAACTGCTCAACAAGAATCAAGTTCAGTGACAACAAGCGAGAGCGGACGGAAACAAGGAAAAGATTTAAATTAGAAATTATAATAAGATTCTCAAGGGGTCGTCCCAGGAATCTCTCAAGAATTTGTGATTGAGTATCCTCTCTCATCCTAGTATCCTATGTCCTATATCCTATCGCAGGTACGCAGTAGTATAACAAGGATGCCATACTACTACGACATCGCACAACTCACGAAGTCTGACCTGCATGGGCCACCACTAAAAACGTGTCACGACCCGCACCCGGTTTAGGGGCACGAGTGCGTGGGTACGTCCAGCCTACGCCGCAGCATCGGCGGTAGAACGCTGTCTAGGTCGAGTACTAACTAACAATCTCACGCTAGTATCCAACTCCATAAGGAGATTCGGATAATACTATAAAAATATTCACAACATACTCAATCACAACTACAGCACGATAGAAATTTGAAGAAATAAAAGAATACAACACAAGTCTAGAGACAACATAATCATACCTGCAATCATTACTTCCAATCCCCAAGTGTGTCGGAACCAGTCTACTAAGGTCACAGTCTGAAAAAATATTTTCCAGTCAGGAAGGAGCAAAGTACATCTCTAAATAGCAGTTCTATATAAATGACATAAACTATGTAGCAGTTCTAGATGGAAATATACCAGATGCATGTATAGGTACGAGAAATGTACAATGAAAGAAATACTGGAAATATTGTAAGTAACTACAGGAAAAGAAATAATATGTCCATGAGCAAGAAACCTATGACTAAGTGTTTGAGTACTAGCTTTAACATGTGATCGGCTTGGGAACTTGATCAGGCTGGTTACATGTGATTAGCTATGATTCATGAAGGTCAGGCTAACCGTTGGTTAGCTATGATGCATGTAGAGGTCAGGCTAATCACACGTAACAGCTATGAGGCACTGAGATGGTCAGGCCGCACCCGACGTGAGATGTGGGGTGAGCTATGATGCATGAAAAGTTAGTATAATCACATATCTACACTAAAATACTCCCCAAACCCCCGACTGGTATAGTAGATCCAATCATGGTACACTATGGCACGGGATTCCCTAGGAAGGTAGTAAATCTCCCCGGAAATCAGTGTCTGTACATGCACAAGATATCAAGGAAAATAAGTCTTGTACAAGCTACACCATGAATAAGGAATAACATCTCATGACGAGATCCGTGTATACCAATCCGTGTAACCAACGTGTCAGGAACATGGATATCTACACTAGATACAGTGAACATAGGAGATATCATAAATTAGAAACTAATCAGAGAATGTACTCGCCTTGGGTCCTTAGCTGGTAATTATTGATGTCCTGTTCCAGAGTATCCCCTGGGTGAACCCACAGTCCTATAAACATATCACAATATCACATTTGCATCAGATGCTATACTAACACACAAACAAAATACTAACTCAGGGCTATGCCAGGCAGGGCACTAGTCAATTAGGGTCATCTAGTAGGGATACGTATATAAATACACATATTATTAATTATCATTAATACTTACGATATATATATATATACATGCACCAATTTAAATGTATTTACAATATATATATATGTATATTGTCAATGTTATTATTAAAATATACTAATATTAAATTACTAATTCAAATTTATACTATATATATATACATACAGATGCCAATTAATTCATATATAAAAATACGTTTTATTACACTTATACTACATGAAATTATACCAATTAAATATATGTATAATTATACCAAAAATATACATACATATATACATGTATATATATATATAAGTATATACCCCAAAATAATTATATACATATACTAAAATATATATACATAGATACCAAATCAATTACATACACTAGAATACGTATTTACATATATAAATCATTTCGAAATTATTTTGAACAATAATTTCAAATAAAGTTTATTTATAAAAACTAGAATTTATGTAAAAGCCAGTATACAATTATGTCTATAGTAAAATATATATCAGTCCAAATAAACTAATTTTTAAACTAAGCTTAATCTTGAAACCATTACTCAATTAATATTACAACCCAAACTTATTATATATTTATAAAATCAAAATCCTTATATATAATACATAACTAATTTATACACATAATAAATAACTAAATTATAAACAATAAAACTAATATATATATATATTACCAAACTTATTATAGGAAATTACTAAACTAATTATATGCAATTAACAACTAGTTATATGAATTTAACTAATCTAATTATTAATCACTAATCTAATACAATTAACAACTAATTAATATAAATTAACTAATTTATCTAATTAAAACTAAATTAATTAATAAAGAATTAACTAATCTAATTGTTATAATTAAACTAATTAAACTAACTAATCTAATAATTAACTCAACTAATTAATCTAATTAACTAAACAAATTAATTATTTAACTAACTAATTAAATTCTAAAGGTTCAGTCTGAAACGAAGAAAGGGGAAAAAGGGGAAGGAGGGAGCTCACGTGGGGTTTTCCGGCGAGGTCGGGCAGGCAGGGCGTCGGCGCGGTGGGGTATCGGCACGAGGCGGCAGCGGCGAAGCCCGACGGCGGATCGGCGGATCTGCTGCGGTCGTCGGTCGACGTTTGTCTCGGCGGCGGCGGTTCGAGGAACCGGCAGTCAACGGATCCGAGGCGGCAGCGGAAACTCGGCGAGGAGGGGATCCGCGGCGGCGGCTTCGACCGATCTGAGGCGGCGGCGACGCTCGGCTCGTGGCGACGCTCGGTTCGAGGAGGCGGCTGCGTCTGGTCGGCCACGGCGAGCTCGACGACAGGCGCTCGACGCCGAGGGGGTCCAGTCGCCGGCGGCAATCGAACTCGAGGGCGGCGGATCTTCTGCTGCGGCGGTGCTCGGCTTCAGCGGCGGCGACGACGGCTCCGGGCGGCGATCGAGATCTGGGAGGCCACCGGCGCTCGTCGGAGTTAGGTTAGGGTTAGGTTTGGGTGTGTCGGGGTGCATCGTGTCGGCTGGACACGATGGGTTCGTTGTGCTGCGGGCGTGTCCGGGTGTTGGACACAGGGGTTTGAATGAACTGTGGACGTGTCCGGGTGTTGGACACAGGGGTTTGAATGAACTGTGGACGTGTCCGGGTGTTGGACACAGGAAATCTGGTTGTAATATTGTAACCGGACACAGAAAATGAATGGATACGGTGGGACACCCGGGGTCGGACCCGAGGCCATCACGGCTGACACGGTGATGCTGGACACACGGACACGGGCACACAAAATGGTGGTGGCTTTGGCTTTGTGGGGATCTGTGAGGGCTAGCTAGGGTTTCTAGGGAGTTGTGATGAGGGACTTAAATAGGGAAAGAGTTGTGGGCTAAAGGGTGCGGGTTGGCCCAATAATGAATGGCCCAGATCATAATTAAACGGGTTTTTCATGTGGAAAAAAATGAGGGTGTGAATGGGAGACGGTAAACGGGTAAATTAAATAGAAAGGAAATTTAAGAAATGTTTTTAAGAGGCTTTCAAAGGCTAACTGATTAAATTAGCTACTAATTAACCTCATTTTGCAAAACCCTAAAAAATTTGTAATTTGTTTATTTACTATTCCAAAATGGATATGAAATTTTATTATGAAAATAACTAGTCCTATAATAATTTCATCAAATAAATAATTTTATGATTTCAAGCCAATAAACATTTGAAACTAGAAAAATATATATATTATTATTTATTTATTTATTTTGTAATACATCGATATTTAGAAAAAATAATTTTTATAAAAGATTTTTAAATAACCTTCTACAATCAAACATTGTTTAAAAATCAAATAAAATTTCAAGGAGAAAATATTTTATAAACTTGATATTTTTAAAATAATTTAAAATCTAAATATTTCGAGAATTTGGAAATCGGAGGTTACAAGTCGAGATGCAGATATGGGGATTGCAAATACAGTTAGAGCTAATAAAAAGGATTCGAGCTACACAGTATGACGATGTGTCTCTAAGGAGCATCAGAGCACATTTTCGGATGGGACTATCCGAGGACTTTACTATTGTTGATAATGGATCATTGTGGCACGGTACCAGACTATATGTGCCGAGTGGGGAGTCGCGTGAGGAGTTTCTCCAGGAGGCACATCGGTCTCAGTACTCTATTAATCTAGGTGACAACAAGATGTATATAGATCTGAGGGAGCATGTATGGTGGTATGGTATGAAGTGAAAGGTGGCATACTTCATATCCAGATATTTAGTGTGCCAGCAGGTAAAGGCGAAGATGTAGAGGCCAGGTGGGTTACTTCAACCTTTATCCATTCCAGAGTGGAAAAGGAGCATGTTACCATGGATTTTGTTTCAGGGCTACCGCATTCTCCAGGAGGGAAAGACGCGATTTGGGTCATCGTAAATAGGTTAACCAAATCGTCCCACTTCTTTTCATACAAAGTGCGTATGTCTACGGAGAAGCTAGCGACGGTGTATGTGCAACAAATTATCAGATTGCACGGAGTTCTTGTGAGCATCATATCGTATCAGAATAGTTATTTCATATTCCATTTCTGTAGGAGTTTGTAGGCTAGCTTGGGCACCCAGCTCAAGTTTAGTACAACATATCACCCCCAGACAGACGAACAGTCGGAGAGGACTATTCAGACTCTTGAGGATATGCTTCGCACTTGTGTTTCAGATTTTAGAGGCTCTTAGGAGGATCATCTTCACCTGGTAGAGTTTGCTTACAACACAGCTATCAGGCCAGTATTGAGATGTCACCATTCGAGGATTTATATGGACGGAGATGTCACACTCCTTTATCTTGGGATGATGTTGGTGAGAGAGCCTTGTTGGGACCGAAGATGATTATGGATGCAGCTGAGAAGGTGAAGCTCATTAGAGATAGACTTCGGGTGGCACAGGACAGACATCGACATTGGGTCGATAGCCGTCGGAGACCATTAGAGTTTGAGGTATAGGTTTTATTTATATTGCTTGTGCTTATTTTGTTTTAGGTTGAGTGTTAAGGCTGTATTTTGTTCTTGGTTGGCGATCTGGTGTTCTTGCTGATTTCTCTGACACAGAGAATAATTTGCTTTGGTAGAGGCAAGAAGCTTATTCCATGGTACATCGAACCCTTCGGTGTTCTTGCGAGGGTCGATGTAGTGGCCTACAGACTAGACTTACTGCCTACACTGGAGAGAGTGAATGATGTGTTCTATGTGTCATAACTGAGATGATACGTGTTAGTCTTAGTCACGTATTAGATTACTCAAAGATCGAAGGAGGTCCAACTCTCAGTTATCCAGAGCAGCCCGTAGAGATTCTGGATCGCAGGGAGAAGGTGCTGCAGAACAAGACGATTCCCTTGGTACACGTCGCGTGGAGGCATCACTCTCCGAAAGAATTTACCTGGGAGAGGGAAGCCGAGATGCACGAGCGATACCCTTATCTATTTCAGCCGTGAGGTATCGTTCTTCCTTCTTGTGTGATTTTTTGTTGTAGTGTTAGTTCTTTCTTAAATTTCGAGGACAAAATTTTTCTAAGGAGGGTCAACTTGTCACTACCACATTTATGGTTAAGAGTATTTTTGTCAATAGTATATTATTATTTAGTAATTTAATAAAATATAATATGCTAGTAATTAATTATATGTGTTGTGCTATTTAATTATTTGTTAGTGGACTAGCCTATGTTATTTGGACTTGTCATTAGTGGACCCATTAGTTTGCCATGACACATTGAGCCCAAAATTGGACTAGGTCCAATTAGACCATTCCCTTAATTAATTAATGAGTTTAGATTAGTTCATGAAGAATTAGAAGCTTTCTAATATAGCACTCATAATTAAACCTCTAAATTAACTAGTGGGGGCATTATAGTCAATATGGATTACTTGGAGAAGGGGCTAGAGGGGGTCCGGTGTCACGATCCACACCCGATGTAAGGGCACGAGTACGTGGGTACGTCCAGCCTATGCCGCAACATCGGTGGTAGAATGCTGTCTAGGTCAACAATACTACCTACACATCTTATACATAACATATAAGTTACCTATCATGCTATCTCAACTCCAATAGATGATAATATGATAATATGATAATGGTAAACAATACTCAATCACAATAACAAACTAGAGGATGATATGGCACGATATGGAATAGAAGGAAAGAAATAAATTCATAAATATATCACAAGTCCAAGTCTAATCTCAACACAAGACATCAAATAATAATACAATGCCAAAGTCTAACCGACATATACAATATCAAGAATAAACTAACTATGCCTCATCAACTACTGGTGCTAACTCAACAGGCTTTATGGGTGATAAATCAACTAGCTCGCCATCCTGTGGCCCGTAGTGCGTAGGGCACTAGTCATCTAATGAATCATTTAAAAAATATATCCAATCGGGATTAGAGCGAAGTACAACCCAAATAGTCATTCCAATAATTGACATAAAATATAAAAAAATAATAGTAATAAAAATAAATGATGGAAGTAACTGAGCTAGTATATATCACAAGATAAAGCATTATGGTGAATAATGGCAATAAACTGAGAATAATATGGTGAGGAACAATAATGTAATAAATTGGAATAAAGAAAATAATATATAAATATGCCTTGAAATATTAGTAAGATAATGTGATCGGCTTGGGCCTAACACGGGCTATATATAAAAGGTGAGCTAGCGTGATCACGCGTTAGTTGCATGATCTGCTAACTATCATGGGCTATACTAAAACACGAGCTATAAGGTATGATCACATATCCACTAATACTTTTCTAACCCTCGACTAGTACACGAATCCAAATTATGACACGTTATAACACGTATATCATACTGGACGGTCTATAATATCATGCACTATGATCACGGTCTATATAATCACTAAGATATCATGGTAATCACTGAGTAATCATGAAGCACGACATAGTGATCACTGAGTAACCATGACAATAATATCTCATGACCAAGATCCACGTATACCAATCCGTGAAACCATCGTGTCAAGAATCAAATATCTCAATACTAAATAAATGAAACATAGAGGCTATCAAATAAGAAAACTATCATATAATGTACTTGTCTGTGGTCCTAAGCAAATGATATATCTCAGTATCCGAGCTGGTGTCACACACACCTAAATAGGAATATCATGTTACTTGGTGTAAGGAATGATAAATGAGCTAAAAATGCACTAAATATGATATTGTAGGCCATTCCTAGGTCATACTAGTCAAACTAGGTTGTATCAATCTATATGTAGGATTTTAGGTCCAAGGCTAGCTTCTAGGTTGATTACTAGTCCATACTAGTAATTACTAAGTGATACTAGGTCATACCTAATTAATACCACTAAGTATCTATACAACCTACATACACTAGTTAATAACATAAATAACTATATATATATATATATATATATATATATATATATATATATATATATATATATATCAAACTATTACCTTAACTATATAACTTAGTTATACAATACTACTCAATACCTTATACTAATACTACCAATACTTAACATTACCTTAAGCCCCAATACCTCACTGGGATGTCACTTCCTTAACACCTAGTTCTATATACATACTTACCAGTGTATGTAAACACACACAAGCTCACTGAGCTACCTGGTACTTCCCTTCACTGTTTTGTACAACTATACCTCTCCTCCCTACTCTGCTGCAAGGAACAATGGTCCTTGCCTCACTTACCTACAGCACATTGTGCACAACAGGCTCACTCGAGTATGTACCTCACTGATACATCACAGTCACCTCTTTGTTCACCAATACACTTCTCCACCCTTATCACCAACTATTTTGCACAGTCCAGATCACTCACCTAAGTAAATCATTGATACAGTTAGACACCCTCACATCAATGTACTAGTGCAATACTCTCTCACTACTCTAGTTTGCACTGGAGGCATCTCCCCTCAATGATACTTAGTATCAGGTCCAATATTACCACACTCCATATTCAATTGAGATACTTACTGCAAATTGGACTAATATCCTAGTGTTAATACTCAAGCACTACTACCTCATGCTAACTTATAGTTACTGCTATGCTTACCAGTTCAAACATCTCATAATCCTACACTGGCCAAGTCCGAGCCTCTCCTCTACACTCTAATGCACAGTGAGCACAACCTGCACTCTTCTCCTGATATTTGTATTAGCTGCAACCTTTCCAACTCCTAATACACATGCAACACACAGAAACCTCCATACCCAATACTGCACCTAACCCTCTGATGATCTGTACTCGAGGTCTGAATCCAACATGGGAGTCCCCTTAATTTCTATACATTGTATCAGTTTAGTGGAATGACTACTGCCCCTCTCCCTTACTCGAACTGCAGGCCAAGAAGTCCCTCACTGTTCTACTACTAATGCTACTATGTCTCCCAAATTTTGACCCCCATTCTGATATCCTATGTATTAGTTCTTCAATGATACCCCTATAGCTCACTGTACACACCCTCAAATACATACACTATCACCATCGCCTATGCCCAAACCCAAGCTACTGATACTCTTGTATCTCCAACCCCAATATTTCGATACCTATTTGCATACACACACAATCATACACACAAGAGCACACAACCACCCGTATGACTAGATATGCATCTAGACACACACACACACACAATAAATATCTAGGTATATATCTATATATAATAATGACTCACATATATGCTCCATATATATATAAATAGATCTATATTAGTATACATACTAGTTAATAGTCAATTCGACAAACACCAATAGTGTATTTGCAAGATACTCTATGATACGTACCCAAATGAGAGTCAAAACTCACAATACACCATAATAAATATTCCTACATATCAAATACACTATTTTTTAACTAATGCAACTTGCTACAAAGGAAAATAAAGAGTAATCACACTCATATACACAAAACATCCAAAAATAAATCCCGTATCTGTCATGACCCGCACCCGGTATAAGGGTACAAGTCAAAAACAACGCCCAGCCTACCACCGCAAAATCGGTGGTAGAACATTGTTTAGATAATCTATCTAACAATATAATAAATCACAAAAATGATAATATACTCAATCACAGAACTAAGATGGAAATGAGCACGAATCAAAAAAAGAATAGAATAGTCACAATACAACTCCTGAGTCTACAATAATACATCAATGAGTAAGAAGAAATACAAAATAAGCTAGAGACAAATCCAGTACAAAAGAATACTACGAAGCTACAACTCCTGGGTCAACTGTCTCAGTTGGGATAAGTCCCTCCTGAGCCAGGGTCTCATAATCTAAACCCACAACATCCTGAGGTCCATAATAGGTAGGGTACCACTCCTCAGTGTTATCTGGAAAAATATATCCAGTCAGGAAAGGAGCAGAGTATATCTCTAACAGCAGTTCTAATCAATGATAAAAACTATGTAACAGTAAATAGCTGTGGATAAACAAGATGCATAAAAGATACAAGAGATATATATACAATAAGGAAATACTGGAATAAATACAATAATGAACAATATGCCAATGAAACAAGAATACTAATGACTAAGTGTGTGAGTACTAGCTTAACATATGATCGGCTTAGGAACTTGATACATGAGATGCAATATCTATGGCCTGGCTAATCATACGTACGGTGTATGATTAACACTATTCAAGATAACAAGATGGGTATGATCACATATCTACACTACATACTCCCCACCCCCGACTGGTATAATAGATCCAACCATGGTACGCTATGGTACAGGATTCCCCAAGAAGATAGCTAGTCTTCCCGAGAATCAGTGTTTGTACATGTACAAGATAATCAATGAAACAAGGCTTACACAAGATACACCGTATACCAAGGAATAACATCTCATGACGAGATCCGGATATACCAATCTGTGTAACCATAGTGTCAAGAGAACATGTATATCTACACTAGATACAATGAACATAAAGGATATCATAAATGAGAAACTATCAGAGAATGTACTCGCCGAAAGTCTAATGAATAGTCTCACAGATATCTGACTCGGTGCCTCAAAGACCTAAATATGGAATACAACATCAATACAAGGTTCCGAAAAGAGAATAAGTTAAACTAGTCAACTTCGAGGCCAAAAAGTCAATTCTAAGTCAAAAGTCAACTATGGTCAACTCTGAGGTCAACTATGGTCAACTATGGTCCAACCAAGGTCAACCATCTATTTCTAGGTTACACAATTCTAACACAAAAATCTTGGGTCAAGATACTAAAATCTAAGTCAAGAAATCCATATCTTAAATATTAGGATACCGTATCTCCGGATACGTGAATCCAAGTTAACACCTCAAAATATATATCAAATAATATTTATAATAATATAGAATCATAATTTAAACATCAATAGGTATCGTGGTTTGAACCAACTTGGTATCTCAACAATAATCACAAACTTGATACCTAAACCCCGTATCTTGAGCATCCCCATTTACCTTGGTCTCCTCAAGGTAATACCTAATACCTTGGTATAATAGTGACCCTTAAATATATATACTAATATTATACATATAAGGAATATAGCAATAACAATATATTATCTCAATATCAATACATATATATATATATATATATATATATATATATATATATATATATATATATATATATATATATATACATATATATATATATATATATATATATATATAAGTATATAAACATATATATATAAATCTGCCAAACTGTCGCTGAAAACTGTGTTAAAAAACACTGATACACTGCCTTTAGTGACAGTTCTGGCTGTCACTGAAGCTGCCGTCACTGCTGCTGTGGGAATTTGCACTGCTGCCGCAGCTTTGGTGACGGTTTTCAACCGTCACCGCTTCCACTATCGCCGCTGCTGCTTCTTCCCATCGGTTGTTGCTTATTCATGACAGTTGCGGCTATCATTAAATGCTGCCACTGTTACAGCGGCTGCTGCTATTTAATTCCTGCTGTGTATTAATGACAGCAACTGTCATTAACTACCGTTGCTAAAAACCCATAAAAATATATATATATATATATATATATATATATATATATATATATATATATATATAACAACTCATAATAAATATATATATATATATATATATATATATATATATATAAATACCAAATAACTATTATTACCCCCCTCTATAATAATATACATATTAGGACATGCTACATGCACACACAATCGTAAATACATATAATTATACATCTATATATATATATATATATATATATATTTAATTCTATAACAAATACAAATAATATAATTACCCAATAACACACATATATAATTATAAAAACATATACATGTATATCCTTATAATATATTATAACATGTATATTAATGCATGTAGAAGAGAGCTACATAATATATATATTCTATTAGTACATATATAGTACATAGATCTATGATACAATAAACACTATAATAAATATGCATGATACATATATAATATCTATATATAGATGCACAATTATAACTCAAGAATTAAAAGCACAATAATTAGATCTACACATAAATACACAATCATATGGAGAGTGTCACACCGTATCCCACTATATCTAGGATACGCATATGACACGAGTCCACCACACATCTAATTGTACCCCGAAGGACACACACAAGTTATATATAATATTTATAAATAATACGAAGTATCAAATATAGATCTACGTGTCCGTATCAAAATACGACATGTACAAAGTCCCGTGTCAGAGAAAAAATCCCTAAAACAACACGTATCACCAAATTATTGGGATACGACCTACACGTACCCAATTGTGGACAAGATACTAGCCCCAAACACATAAACACATGCCAAATTGATCTATAGGATCAATTGACACACACAACAAATGTCAATCTCGGAATTCCCCCAAAATTGACACAAAAAGTACCATAACTTTCTCAATATGCCTCCTATGAACACAAAACCAAATCCTATGGGTAGTACATGCATATGGGTTGATTTTCCATGGTTAAATATCATATTTATAAGCTATTTTAAGGGGAAAAATTGAATTATAACATATTGGGAGATGGATTCTCAATGAAACCTCCAATTGAGATGGAATTGCCTCCAAATTGTAGATCCTTGCTCCTCTTTGTAGATCTTTGCTTCCTCCTTCTAGATCCTTGCTTTCTCCTTCTAGATCCTTGCTTCTCAAGTCTCTAATGGTGATTTGGGAAGGAATTGGAATGAATTTGGTAGGGAAATGAAATGAGAATGAAGGAAATTAGGTAGTGGAAAATTCTAGATCTAGATTTGGAATGAAAAAGAGGAGAGAGAATTTGCCCCCTCTACTTATATAGGCCGGCCCCTATTCCTCTCCCTCAAGTAATCATGTAATGTCCATTATATCCCTTGGGGCCTCTCATGAAAAAATAATTAAGGAAGGAAGCTTCTAGTCCAATAATTTAATTAATTTAATCCATCTCCTTAACAATAGGCTTTCTAAATGGGCTAAGTCTAACTAATTAATTCATGTTGGTCCATGGGTCCAAACTAAACTAGTTAGGTCCACTAACACATATCCAAATTAAATAAATAATATCTAAAAAATATTAAATAATACAACAATAATTATTTATCAAGCACAATAATTAACTAAATAGAAAATTACTAAAATACCCTTTCCTAGAAAATGTGGTAGTGACAAGTCTACCCTCCTTAAAATAATTTCGTCCTCGAAATTCAAAGACGAAAACTACCCGCAGAAAATAACAGAACAGAACTAAAGAATCATAACTAAGTATGGAAGAACATAACAATAAACAGAACATAACTAGGAAATAATATACCTCAAGGTACAAACAAATATGGATAACGCTTCCGTATTTCATCCTCTCTTTCCCAGGTAGACTCCCTCGGAGAGTGATGCCTCCATGCGATGTGCACCAAAGGAATAGTCTGGTTCCTCAGCACCTTCTCTCTTCGATCCAGAATCTTAACTGGCTGCTCTGGATAGCTAAGAGTAGGGCCCACCTCTATCTCCGAGTGATCCAATACATGACTAGGATCTGTCACATATTGTCTCAACTACGACACATGAAATACATTGTGTACTCCCTCCAATGCAGGTGGCAAGTCTAGTCTATAAGCAATTGCACCGACCCTCTCTAGAATAGTGAAAGGTCTGATGAATCGCGGACTAAGCTTTCCGCCTCCACCGAAGCGAATCGTGCCTCGTGTCGAAGAAATCCTCAGAAACACCAAACCACCCTCCTAGAATAAAATACCACCTTAAGAACTTAATCTATAACCAACAACCAAGAACAAGCACAAAACAAAATCTAAACTATACCTCGAACTCCAAAGGTCTCCGATGGCTATCGGCCCAATGCCGCTGTCTGTCCTGCGCCACTCGAAGTCTGTCTCTGATCAACTAAACTTTCTTTGCTGCATCCATAACCATCTCTAGACCAAGCAAAACTCTCTCTCCAATATCGTCCCAAGACAAAGGAGTACGACACCTCCGACCGTACAGAGCTTCAAAAGGTGACATCTCTATACTGGCCTGGTAACTGTTGTTGTAAGCAAACTCTACCAAATAGAGATGGTCCTCCCAAGAACCCCTGAAATCTAGTACACAAGTGCGCAACATATCCTTAAGAGTCTGAATAGTCCTCTCTGACTGTCCATCTGTCTGGGGATGATATGCAGTACTGAACTTGAGCTGAGTGCCCAAACTCTCCTGTAAACTCCTCCAGAAATGAGAAGTGAAACAACTATCCCGACCTGAGACTATGCTGACGAAAACTCCATGTATCCTAATGATCTGTCTTACATACATCTCTGCCAGCTTCTCCGTAGACAAACCCACTTTGAAAGGCAAAAAGTGGGCCGACTTGGTCAACTTATCAACGATGACCCAAATCGCGTCTTTCTCTCATGGAGATCGTGGAAGTCTGGACACAAAATCTATAGTAATGTGTTCCCATTTCTACTCTGGAATGGGTAATGGCTGAAGTAAACCTCCTGGCCTCTGTCTCTCGGCTTTCACCTGCTGGCACACTAAGCATCTGGATACAAACTGTGCCACTTCTCTCTTTATGCCATACCACCACACACTCTCTCGCATATCCCGATACATCTTGTTAGCACCTAGATGCATGGAATACTGAGAGCGATGCGCTTCCTGCAACACCTTCTCACGCAGCTCCCCACTAGGCACACACAATCTAACCCCATGCCTCAAAGATCCATCCTCAGCAATAGTGAAATCATCCTCCAATCCTGCTCTAACCTGAGCTCTGATACTCCTCGGAGATATATCCTCATACTTTGCTGCCTTGATCCTGTCCATCAAATCTGAATGTATCTGCAATCCCCACATCTGCATAGCCCCACCAGGAATAATCACCTCAATGCCCAAGCTCTCCAAGTCCTCCAACAAATATCGATCCTGCGTCAAGAACATAGCTACCGGATACCTGCTCAAAGCATCGACAACTACATTAGCTTTCCTAGGATGATATTGCAAAGAGATCAAAATTCTTTATCAGTTCCAACCACCGACGCTGACTCATGTTCAACTCCTTCTACGTGAAAACGTACTTCAAGCTTTTGTGGTCTGTGAAGATCTCCATACGCTCTCCGTACAAATAATGTTTCCACAACTTCAAAGCGAATATGACGGCTGCCTACTCCAAATCATGGGTAGGATAGTTCTTTTTATGAGGACGCAATTGCCTGGATGCATAGGCAATCACTTTCCTATGCTGCTGAAGAACACAACCCAAACCCTTCCCCGATGCATCACTATAAATAGTGAAACCTCCGGACCCTGATGGCAACGTCAAAATAGGAGCAGACGTCAACCTCTTCTTCAACTCCTCAAAAGCAACCTGGCAATCCTCCGTCCAAATAAACTCCACATCCTTCCTTGTGAGTCTGGTCATCGGCTCGACAATCCTCGAAAAATCTTGCACAAACTTTCTGTAGTAGCCTGCCAATCCCAAGAAACTCCTGATCTCTGCTCCCGAACTCGAGGTCTTCCAAGATTCCACTGCGGAAATCTTCTTCTGATCCACGGAAATACCATCACCAGTCATAACATGCCCCAAGAATTCTACCTTGTCCAGGAAAAACTCACACTTGGACAACTTTCCATACAGCTTCTCCTTCCTCAACACATCCAACACAATCCTCAAATGCTCCTCATGCTCCTCGAGTATATGAGTATGTCGTCGATGAACACCACCATGAACTTGTCAAGGTACTGGTGGAACACCTTGTTCATGAAGTTCATAAATACCGCTGGTGCATTAGTCAAACCAAACGACATCACTATAAACTCGTACTGACCATACCGAGTTCTAAAAGCAGTCTTCGGTATGTCCTCTTGTTTTACATTCACCTGATGGTAGCCTGATCTCAAATCTATCTTAGAAAATACCGTGCTCTACTCAACTGATCAAACAGATTATCAATCCGTGGCAAATGATACTTATTCTTGATAGTGAGATTATTCAAAGCCCTGTAATTAATGCACATGCGCACCGATCCATCCTTCTTTGGTACAAACAATACCGGGTCTCCCCATGGTGAAGAACTCGATCTGATAAACCCTTTATCCTGTAATTCATCCATCTGCTTCTTTAACTCTACCAGCTCGTTGTTGTTTACTCTATAGATATGCTGCGAAATTGGTTCTGCACCTGGCACCAAGTCTATAGAAAATTCAACATCTCGATCTGGCGACAATCCTGACAATTCCTAAGAAAACACATCCAAGAACTCTGCTATCAACGGATGTGGCAACTCCTTGTCTTCCACCATAGCTCCACAAATAATGCCTTCTCCCTGCTTCGCAGCTCCTCTAGCAAACTCGAACTCTGGCTCTCCTGGCGGACCAAACAAAACTCTACCTCCTCTACAATCTATGCTAGCACGGTGCCTACTCAACCAATCCATCTCGAGTATAATGTCGTAGCTCGGAAGTGGCATTACAAGTAGACACATACTCAACTTTCGGCCTCCCAAAGTAACTCTCCGATCCTTGCAAATATCATTAACCAGGATAATGCCTCCTCCGGTCATGATCTTGCAAGTCCTAAGCAAAGACTCAGCTACCAAACCATGCTTCAGAGCAAAAGAAACAGATATAAAACTCTGAGAAGCACCACTATCAAACAAAGCTAAAGCTGGAATGGAATCAAGAAGAATAGAACCTGCGATGACATCTCCGGTGGGTTTATCCTCCTAGATGGTCATAGCAAATGCTCGTCCCTGCCGAGCACCTCCCTGCTGCTGATGCTGGACAAAACGCTGCTGCTGTGTCAGAAGCGGTCCCCTCGGCTGTGCTGCAGGTGGTCTCGTCTGTGCCCTCGGAGCTGAAGCTGATCCCTGAACTGCACGACGAGGATACTCCCTCAACTGATGCCCTTCAGTACCATAATACAAACAAACTCCTAGCCTCATCCTATAAACTTTCCAGATATGGTCGGGCTTCTTGCAGTAGTTGCATGGAACTTGCTGTAATTGTCTCTGCTGCTGAGGTGCCTGGTGAAAAGGTGCTCTAGCTGGAGTCTGCTTCTGCTGGTACTGCTGGAAAGGTCTAGACTAGAAATGAGAATGTTTGGCTGATACTGCACTGCCGTTGGCCCCCAGAAAAGAATCACGGTCTCTCTTAGGCTTCAAACCCAACTCTCGCTCAACCTTGCGTGCCTCCGCAAGTATCTCCGAGTATGTCTCATAAAAAGACGGAATGAGAATCTTCACTTCCCAGTTTAGACCCTCATGGAAATGAATAGCTCGAACCTCCGGCTTCCTCACCAGATAATCTGCAAATCGGCTCAACCTACCGAACTCTGCAGCATACTCCTCCACAGACATGCTCCCTTGAATGAGACTATAAACTGTCTCCCCAAGTCTAGCCTGTCTGCCCGGGCAAAAAACTTTTTCTTGAAAAGGTCCTTGAATACCTCCCAAGATTGTCCTGCGTCAACCAGAACCGGCTCATTCCTGAACCAAGTACGAGCGACGTCGAATAGTTGAAGTTCTACCGCCTCAACCTTCAGATCCTCAGAAAGACGGGACACCCTCATAAGACGCTCAATGTCCTCGAGCCAATCATCAGCATAGACGATGCCCTCCGTCCCTTTGAAAACCCTAGGCTCCAGTTTCCTGAAGTCCTGAATGTTGCCTGGCCGAAGCTGAACAACCTGAGGAACAACTTGCTTCTGGACCGAAACTCCTCTCTCAACTACAGCACGAGCAATCTGATGAGCACTCTCGATACCCTGCCGTAGAACGTCGGTCTACCTCTGATGTGCCTCTGACTGAGCCCTCTGTGCCTCGAGCATCTCACAAAATAGTGTAAACATCTGTGACGCCTCTGATGGCACATGAGGGGAGGTGGAAGCCCCTCAGATACAGCTGGCACAGTCCTCTGAGTAGGTGGTGGACCTCCGAAAGCAGCTAACACTCCAATCGCCGGAGAAGTGACTGGTGCAGGCCCTCGAGATGTCGCAGACCTCTTAGAAACTGCTCTCCCCTGTTGCGATCTAGTCTTAGGCGGCATCCTGAGAGAAAGCGAAAGAAATAATCAATATGGCACAAGATGTAAGACTTTCAAGGAAAGGACAAGTTAAGAGATTAAGTATCAATATCAAAAGAGAATAGTTGATTCAAAAGAATTTTCCTAGATGTGATTGAGTATCTCAGCCTATATCCTATATCCTATTGCAGGCTCGCAGTAGTACAACTAAATTATCGCACTACCACGACATCACATACTTTGTGAAGTTTGACCTGCATGGGCCACCACCAAAAATATATTACGACCCGCACCCGGTGTAAGGGTACAAGTCGGAAACAACGCCCAGCCTACGCCGCAGAATCGGCGGTAGAACGCTGTCTAGATAATCTATCTAACAATATAATGAACCACCAAAATGATAATATACTCAATCACAGAACTAAGATGGAAATGAGCACAAATCAGATAAAGAATAGAATTTTCGCAATATAACTCATGAGTCTAAAATAATACATCAATGAGTTAG
This sequence comes from Iris macrosiphon, assembly GCA_036927795.1. NCBI lineage: Eukaryota > Viridiplantae > Streptophyta > Magnoliopsida > Asparagales > Iridaceae > Iris > Iris macrosiphon. The sequence goes on from JAYESA010000013.1 coordinate 129,883,735, forward strand.
AAGAAATACAGAATAAGCTGGAGACAAATCCAGTACAAAAGAATACTACGAAGCTACAACTCATGGGTCAATTGTCTCAGTTGGGATAAGTCCCTCCTGAGCCAGGGTCTCAGAATCTAAACCCACAACATCCTGAGGTCCATAATAGGTAGGGTACTACTCCTCCGTGTTATCTGGAAAAATATATTCAGTCAGGAAAGGAGCAGAGTACATCTCTAACAGCAGTTCTAATCAATGATAAAAACTATGTAACAGTAAATAGCTATGGATAAACAAGATGCATAATAGATACAAGAGATATATATATACAATAAAGAAATACTGAAATAAATACAATAATGAACAATATGCCAATGAAACAAGAATACTAATGACTAAGTGTGTGAGTACTAGCTTAACATGTGATCGACTTAGGAACTTGATACACGAGATGCAATATTTATAGCCTGGCTAATCATACGTGCGGTGTATGATTAACACTATTCAAGATAACAAGATGGGTATGATCACATATCTACACTACATACTCCCCACCCCGACTGGTATAATAGATCCAATCATGGTACGCTATGGCACAGGATTCCCCAAGAAGATAGCTAGTCTTCCCGAGAATCAGTGTTTGTACATGTACAAGATAATCAATAAAACAAGGCTTGCACAAGATACACTATATACCAAAGAATAACATCTCATGATAAAATTCGGATATACCAATCCGTGTAATCATAGTGTCAAGAGAACATGGATATCTACACTAGATACAATGAACATAGAGGATATCATAAATGAGAAACTATCAGAGAATGTACTCGCCTGAAGTCCAATGAATAGTCTCACAGATATCTGACTCGGTGCCTCGAAGACCTAGATATGGAATACAACATCAATACATGGTTCCGAAAAGAGAATAAGTTAAACTAGTCAACTTCTAGGCCAAAAAGTCAATTCTAAGTCAAAAGTCAACTATGGTCAACTCTAAGGTCAACTATGGTCAACTATGGTCAAACTAAGGTCAACCATCTAATTCTAGGTTGCACAATTCTAACACAAAAATCTTGGGTCAAGATACTAAAATCTAAGTCAAGAAACCTACATCTTAAATATTAGGATACCGTATCTCCGGATACGTGAATCCAAGGTAACACCTCAAAATATATATCAAACAATATTTATAATAATATAGAATCATAATTTAAACATCAAATAGGTACCGTAGTTTGAACCAACTTGGTATCTCAACAATAATCACAAACTTGATACCCAAACCCCGTATCTTGAGTATCCCCATTTACCTTGGTCTCCTCAAGCTAATACCCAATACCTTGGTATAATAATTACCCTTATATATATATATACTAATATTATACATATAGGGAATATAGGGAAAACAATATATTATCTCAATATCAATACATATATATATACATATATATATAAATATAAGTATATAAACATATATATATAAATCTGCCAAACTGTCGCTGAAAAACACTGATATACTGTCTTTAGTGACAGTTCTGGCTGTCACTGAAGCTGCCGTCACTATTGCTGTGGGAATCTCCACTACTGCAGCTGCTTTGGTGACGATTTTCAACCGTCAGAGCTTCCACTGCTGCTTATTAATGACAGTGGCGACTGTCATTAAATGTTGCCACTGCTACAACGACTGCTGCTATTTAATTTCTGCTGTGTATTAATGACAGCAACTGTCATTAACTACCGTCACTAAAAATCCATAAAAAACATATATATATATATATATATATATATATATATATATATATATATATATATATATATATATATAACAACTCATAATAAATATATATATATATATATATATATATATATATATATATAAATACCAAATAACTATTAATACCCCCCTCTATAATAATATACATATTAGGACATACTACATGCACACACAATCATAAATACATATAATTATACATCTATATATATATATATCTATTTAATTCTATAACAAATACAAATAATATAATTACCCAATAACACACATATATAATTATAAAAACATATACATGTATATCCTTACAATATATTATAATATGTATATTAGTGCATGTAGAAGAAAGCTATATATATATATATATATATATATATATATATATATATATATATATATATATATATATATATATATTCTATTACTACATATATAGTACATAGATCTATGAACAATAAACACTATAATAAATATACATAATAAATATATAATATCTATATATAGATGCACAATTATAACTCAAGAATTAAAAGCACAATAATTAGATCTACACATAAATACACAATCATATGGAGAGTGTCACACCGTATCCCACTAGATCTAGGATACGCATGTGACACGAGTCCACCACACATCCAATTGCACCCCGAAGGACACACACAAGTCACATATAATATTTATGAACAATACGAAGTATCAAATATAGATCTATGTGTCCGTGTCAAAATACGACATGTACAAAGTCCGGTGTCGGAGGGGAAACCCCCAAAACAACACGTATCACCAAATTGTTGGAATACGATCTACACATACCCAATTATGGACACGACACTAGCCCCAAACACATAAACACATGTCAAATTGATCTATAGGATTAATTGACACACTCAACAAATGTTAATCTTGGAATTCCCCCAAAATTGACATAAAAAGCACAATAACTTTCTCAATAGGCCTCCTATGAACACAAACCCAAATCCTATGGGTAGTACATGCATATGAGTTAATTTTCTATGGTTAAATCTCATACTTAGAAGCTATTTTAAGGGGAAAAAACTGAATTGTATCTATTGGGAGATGGATTCCCAATGAAACCTCCAATTGAGATAGAATTGCCTCCAAATTGTAGATCCTTGCTCCTCTTTGTAGATCCTTGCTTCCTTTTTGTAGATCCTTGCTTCTCAAGTCTCTAATAGTGATTTGGGAAGGAATTGGAATAAATTTGGTAGGAAAAAGAAATGGGAATAAAGAAAATTTGGTAATGGGAAATTCTAGATCTAGACTTGGAATAAAAAAGAGGAGAGAGAATTTTCCCCCTCTACTTATATAGGCCGGCCCCTATTTCTCTCCCTCAAGTAATCATGTAATGTCCACTATACCCCTTGGGGCCTCTCATGAAGAAATAATTAAGGAAGGAAGCTTCTAGTCCAATGATTTAATTAATTTAATCCATCTCCTTAATAATGGGCTTTCTAAATGGGCTAAGTCTAACTAATTAATTCATGTTGGTCCATGGGTCCAAACTAAACTAGTTAGGTCCACTAACATAAGTCCAAATTAAATAAATAATATCTAACAATAAATAAATAATACAACAATAATTATTTATCAAGCACAATAATTAACTAAATAGAAAATTACTAAAATACCCTTTCCTAAAAAATGTGGTAGTGATAGTATCACACTATATCGCAAAATACTATGATACGGTTTACTCGTGGCCAATTGTGGATACGTACCTAGTCCCACAATCCTGATCTCAGTCTAGTTAGATCCAATTGGTCTCATGACACACACTTGATGTGTCAATCTCGTAATTCCCTCTAATTGGACACAAATTACCATGTAGATTTTACAATACAAGTCATATGAACCTAGTTCTTGATCCTATGGGTAGCCCTAAGCCAATGGATGATTTCTAATGGTTAAATACATGAATTATAGTCTAAATTAAGGGGTAGATTCAGAATTTACCTATTGGAAGATGGATTCCTAATAAAATGCTCAATATACATAATTAGGACACGATCTCTTTGCCAATTCCTCTTCCTTCAAGTGTTTCTTGCAATCCATGCTCCAATGCTTCTTAGATATTGAAATTGAGAGATAATGGGTATGAATTCGATTAAATTTGGTGGAGGGATGAAGTAAATTCCGGGTAAACTAATTTGGAGATCTAGATTGAAATAAAATGAAGATGAGAGAGAGAGAGAGAGAGAGAGAGAGAGAGGCCCTCCCTATAGGTGGCCAGCCCCCTCTTTTCCCTTGTCTAGGCAACATCAATTTTCTAAAGTTCCCCCACTAGTCAATTACGAGGAATAATTAGAAAGGACTATATTGGAAAGTCTCTAAACTAATACAAATTAAGCTAATCTCCTTAATTAACTAAGGAAAAGGGTCTAATGGGCTTAGTCTAATGTTGGACTCAATATGTCATGACAATCTAATAGGTCTACTAATAACAAGTCTAAATAAACATAGGCTAGCCCACTAATAAGTAATTAAATATCACTATATAATATAATAATTAATAATACATAATATAAATATTTAATCAGTAATTAATAAATATGCTAAATGACCAAAATACCCTCAACTAAAAATATGGTAGTGACAACCGGCCAGGAGGTCTCTCTCTTCTCTCATTAGTTCATTTTAAATTTAGATCCCCAATTTAGTTCTTCCCCATATTACTTCATCCCTCCACAAAATTTACTCAATTCACTCTAATTCTCTCTCAATTTTCATCAATTAAGAAGTATTGTAGTTTGGTTTGCAAGGAGTACTTGGAGAAGGATGAATTGCCAAGGAGCTTGTGTCCGGATAGTGTCCATTTGAGTGATTCATTGGAAATCTATCTCCCAATTGGTAAATTCTAAATTTCCTCCATAATTAGACTCTAATTCATGCATTTGACCATTAGGAAACCTCCTTTGGCTTAGATCTATCCATATGAAAGAACTAGGTTCATATGACTTGTATTATAAATTCTACATAGGTGTTTGTGCCCAATTTGGAGGAATTCCAAGATTGATGCATCACGTGTTTGTCATGAGACCAATTAGATTTAATTAGACTTAGATTGATGTTAGGAGACTAGATACGTGTCCATAATTGGACATGAGTAGAGCGTATCATAGTATCTTGTGATACAGTATGATACAAAATTTATTTTGGGGGATTTATGTAATTACTCTTCATTTCTTATTGTAGCAAGTTGAATTAGTCATGTATATATATAATTAGTATTTTGGGAGTATTGGGGAATTTTGATATTCATTAGAATGAGTATCATGAGTATCCTAGTTGTGCATCATATGTGTTTGAAGTATTGACTACTAGTGTGTATCAATTATGAGTATATATATATATATATATATATATATATATATATATATATATATATATATATATATAGACTATTGGTTGATTGTTGTTAGTTGGTGGTGTTGTTAACTGTTAACAAGAGGGAGAGGATTAACATGAACTATGAGTGTGTGTGCATCTGTGGACTATTTTGGGACTGATAACAGTGAGAGGACTGCAATATAGTCCATTGGAATTTATTGTGTTTAGGATATAAGAGAGGGGTTCCTATGTGCAGTCGGGTGTGTGTTTGTGTAATGTGTGAGTGTGCATGTGTTTGAGTTAGGTTGGTGTATGCTCGGGTGACAATAGATGAGAACACACAGTGGGGCGCTAACTAACAGCAATTGCTGCAAGTAAAAAATAGGAAATTACTGAGTGCATTGGGGGTTCCAGGCCAAGCAGTGAGGGGAGTTCTTATGTGCAGATGTGGGGTGTTCACAAATAAGGCAAAGGAGGATGTTGTATACCACAATAGTAATGGGGAAGACAAGCAGTGCAGCAAGTGGAAACATCAACAACAACATGTTAGAAGCAGAGCAACAACAATAGCATGGCAACATTAGTAGCTACAATAGGGTGTTATGAGTGTCAAGGTAGTTGTGCATAGGTTTTGTATGAGGGAAGAGTAAGTGAGCAAGATGGGAATATCACTGTATCATAAGTATCAGTGAAGGGAAATGACTGGGTATTACGGATGGTTGAGTTAGTATCAAGGTTTAGCATATTAGTTAATGTGAGCATCATGATACCTAAGTAACTGGGTATTGTTAGTGAATATGGTACGTCAAGGTAATGATAATACTAGTATGGATAATAAGTATACCTCTAGGTAATAGCTAGGTATTAACTAAATTGATTAGAATACCTTAGTGATTAGCTATTATATATATAGATACCTAGTGTTAATATCTAGTATAGCCTTGAAATTGACCTAGAAGCTATAATTAGACCTAAAACTAAGGTAAACACCTAGTTTAACTAGAGTAACCTAGAAATGGCTAGAAATCATACTTTAATGTATTTAACATATTTACCATTCATTATACACAAGTGACATAATATTTCATATATATATAGGTCAGTGTGACACCAGTCCAGACATATATTAGTATTTTCAGCTCATGATCTCAGGCGAGTACATTATCTGACAGTTTTTTATTTATGATATCTCCTATATTTCTTGTATTTAGTATAAATATCCTTGACTTCTTGGCACGTGGCTACACAGATTTGTATTTTTTGAATTCCGTCATGAGATATTATTCTCGGTAGTTTCTAGCGTATCCTGTACATGCCATGTTGCTCTTGTACTTTTATGGACACTAATTCCTGAGAAGATTTGCTATCTCTTAGAGAATTTCGTATCGTAACGTGCCATGGTTGGATCCACTATACTGGTCGGGGGTTTGGAGAGTGTTAGTTAGATATGTGATCATACCCACCCTGTACAAGTATTCCTGTACAAGTACCATGTTGGTGTTAATCATATATTTTACGTATGATTAGCCAGGCCATGATTCCTGTACATGTTTTCAAGCCAATCACATGTTGAAGCTAGTACTCACTCACTTAGTTGGTTATATTTTCTGGCCCTTGTATATGATGCTCATCTCTCTTATATTATTTACAATATTTTTATATTCTGTATATTTTTTGTTAATGCTCTATTTATCTTGTATATTCTCTCTATTTACTGTCACATAGTCTTTATCGTTTATTTGGAACTGCTGTTAGATATGTATTTCGCTCCAATCCTGACTGGATATATTTTTCTGATGATTTAGATAATTGGTATCCTACATACTATGGACCTCAGGACATAGTGGGTGTAGAGTTAGATACGGTGGTTTAGGAAGAGCCGATACCGGGGGATGATCAGCTAGTTACATATGTTTAGACTCTTGTATTAGTTATGTATCAATTTAGAAATTTTGATATGTATTATATTTGAGACTATTGTGCTAGACTATTAGACTTGTTTATGAGTTGTATTATGACATGAGATTCTATTTTTTCTATTCCATATCGTGCTACATCTTCCTCTAGTTTTATTGTGATTGAGTATTGTTTATTATTTTATCCTACATTTGGAGTTGAGATATCTTGACAAGTACATATATTGTGTGAGATTTTTAGATAATATTGTTGACCTAGACAGCGTTCTACCGTCGATGTTGTGGGGTAGGCTGGACGTACCCACGTTCTCGTACCCTTACACTGGGTGCGGTTCGTGACAAGTTTTTCCGGGTCTGTCTATTTTTATGAACTGTTATAAGTCTGTGTATTTGTTTTTATCATCTTATGTTATTATCAGGTATGGTAGGACGACGCGGATCATTCGGAGGTAGATTCTCTAGACGAAGTGCCCCTCCGGTACCAGCTACTGATTCCGGATCCTCGTCATTAGTACTCCAATGTATCGACCAGTCACATCTCCGACTCCGTCGATGGTACTTGACAGTACTCCTGGGACGAGGAGTTCTAGGCCTGAGACTACTCCCCCGTCTAACCTTTCTCCTGCTGACGACACCATGGAGACAGAGGAGCAGATGAAGGAGGTCGAGCAGACACCGTTTGAGCATGATTAGAGCGATCCTCCATGCGCGCCTTCGGACGAGGCGAGGATAGAGATTTATAGGGACGGTCCTATCAAGTAAGTTAATTAGTTAACATTTTTTAAATGATTATATCTATATATTCGTGAATTTAATTATCGTTGTATAGATATCATCCCTCGGCGGTACGGAGAGCATAGGGGTGTTTCTGAGGCAGAACTATGGTGGTCCTTGGATCAACTACTCAAATCCTCCTAAAGATAGGAAGGTATTCTGGTTTGCCAACCTCAAGGTAAAAAAAAAATATTTACCTTTAATATCAATAATCATTTATGCATATTATATAACTCTCTGTTTTACTTCTTGTAGAAAACCTATATCTATCCACCATTCTAGGGTGAGAAGATCGAGGAGCAGTTTTATGTCGTCGTCGCCAAGCTAATCCGTGTTGCGATCAACGACCAGAAGGATCGTGATCGCTCTAGAAAACCGATCCACGGTTGGATCACGCCTGCAGTGGACTGCGATGAAGGCGAGATTCGACGAACCCAGGTACAAGAAAAGGTCGGAGAAGACGAAGGCGGCTAGATCGAAGGCAGAAGAGTGGTGTGGTGGTTCGATTCCCATGACATAATATTTTCGTCGTCTGGTATATATTCTATTGAATATATATTATTTTAATAAAAGTATGATAAGATGTTTAATTTTAATAACAAATAATATAATTTTTAGCAGGTACAGAGAGGTGAGGACGACAACATGGTGACCATCTTCCTGGCCACCAATCGGAAGGACGAAAAGCTATTCGATGAGAAGGCCACACCGACCTATGTATATTCTACTACCCTGTGTTAATTTAAATATAACTTAGAAAATACGCAAATAGATATCTATATAGTTAGTAATAAGTACCTTAGACGTTAGCAACCATTTTTCTATGACGAATATCTTAAACTACGTGATCGGACGACTGCTAGTGCACGTACATAGGGAGGGGCTGGTAGTTCCTCGCAGCCCTCTACAGCTCCGTCGGCGGACAAGCTCTGGATGACTGCCGTTGGTGGTCTTCAGAGGGGTACGTACTACGGTACGGGATCCTACGACGCCTTTGTTGCGACTCAGTCATCCAGGGCCCCCTCTGTCAGTGTGCATTTCTCGCAGCCTTCGCAGGTGTCGGCACGAGCCCAGGAGGGCATTGACTGTCAGATTGCTGACCTGCGTGACGAGTTGCTACGGAAGATTATGGAGCGGCCACAGTCTGGGTAACTCTCCTCCTTTATATCAATCAATAATTTTCAATACATTCTTAGTACTAAATTTTTGAAATAAAAAAAATGTTAATAGGTAAAAATATTTACTATAATTTCCTGAGTACTACGTTGGAGTAAAAACCCTAGAATATATTTCACAATAAATTTAGTAGATAATTTCCTTAGTATTACTAAATGTATATATAGATCCATCACGAATTAACTTATCAGCCAATAGGCCAAACCAATTTAGCCCTTGTTTTCCACGCCACTGTTATTCTTCCTTAACCACTGACCCTTCCATCACCTACGAACCAAGGTGATTCCCGCACCTTCCCGATGCTTTGCGAAGACCCCAGGACTTTCCCGACGAGCACCGCCACATCATTGATCCGTGTCGTCGCCCCATCCTAACAGTCGACTACCACCGCCTCAACTCCGGTGGATCGCCACCGTCCATCGTTAACCGTCACCGCCTCAGGTCGCCGACCTCCTCATCCATAAATAGAGACCGACGGCCGCCTCTTCTCCTCTCTGCTCCACCTACGGCGAAGACCTGCCATTCCGCACCACTCTCTCCTTCCTACTCCGGCGCGACTTCGTTTCCGTCAATGGAGCGGTGATTTTTGCTGACGATCTGCTCTCTGACGGGTTCATTTCAAGGAGGCTCGTCGGATGCCGAGATCGTCTTCGGTTGGAGACGACGATCAGAATTCGACGAGCACAAGTTCAGCTATAAACCAGTCTCGGCTACGCACGAGTTCGAGTCCGGACCAGAACTTTTCCCGATAATTTCTTGACCCAATCCTCTTCTTATCAATATCCTGGTGTTTTCTTCCATTTAGGATCGGTTCTTAAGTCTCAGCTCGAATTTCTGTTCAAGGCCGTACGCTGATTTGTAATCCTTGTTAATGCTTGCCATATGTTTGATCTAATGCCGCAGAGAAGGTTTTTAAGTTCAGATTTGATTTTAGAAGCTCGAGATCGCTTGGACGTTTGCTACGGCGTTCGAGAGCGACACATATTTGGAAGTATTTCGGTTCAGGTATTTTTTTCATTATAACTCCTTGATTCAACTAGTTTGGGTGTGTCTTCTAGTGATTGTGTCCGGAGCGACACGAGTGAGTTGCAACACAGATCGATGTTGGACACAGGGGTAGTGTCTCGACACCGTGTTCTGGACACATAGGAGGCCTTGTCTTTCTTCTTGTGTTCTGAGATTTAATAGCAAATAGTAATGTTCTTGAACCCGAGAATGAATAGATAGCATTCAAATGTAAACCGAAAATTCATTTCAAAACTGGTAGCTACTAGATTTGAATGTTCAGGCGGGAATAAGTATAGGTTTTTGAATCAATGAACCATGGAAAAGATTCACACTTAACAACTATTGTGGTTAGGCCAATTAACTTAGATAGACTCTGAGCAGGACCTTAGGGGTTCAACCAGTAGACTAAACCAGTCACTTCTGGACCGGGTTTGATGATGGGCCTTGATTAGAAGCACTGGAATGAATTCAGTAGGCTTTGGAGGCCTAAACCAGATTATTCATGGACTAAAGTAATTTATTTAACTCTTAGAATAGTTTAAAAAGATAGTTTAAGGGTTAAATTCATTAAAGATTAGTGATTTGGTTCCTAGATGTAAAATTAGTAGTTAAACTCGAGAGTTAGTTAACCAATCCAAGATAATAGGTAGTTAGAGAAATCAAGAATTTGGTTAGAATCTTTAGAATGTTCTAGAATGCCAATTGGGAGGAGACGACATATGTATATTATCTTCAGGAGGATCCCATCATTTCCACGATACCTCACAAGGCTAAGGTAAGTATTCTACTCAATGGCTTATACTTCAATTCTTTTTCATGTTTTATGGCACAATAGGACACAATATTATTGATTGATTCATTGTTCATTGTCTCATTGATTATTGTATCGTATTGGTTTCGGGAGGGGAAGTACTTGTGTGTCGTGTGGGCTACCACATTTTCATCCATTGTCTATATTGCATGATAGCGAATGTACACTACACGTACGAGACATCGGATTTAGCCCTTAGCCGCTCACATGTACATTCAGATATTTCACACACTTAGTAGAAGGTATTTTTTTTTCATGCATATTGACTGCCATTGCAATTGATAGTCGCACTTCCTTTTCTTGCATTATATTTTTTTTCCTTGTCTATTTCATATATTGTTACTCTATAACATTGTGTAGTCTACTTTGCTACATCCTGACAGGATACCATGGCATGTGTTGATTACCTGACCTACTATAGTCCACAGGGAGACTTAGTAGAGGCAGGCCAGGACCCGGAGATTACTCCCGAGATTTATACTTGTTATTTGTAGTTTTCATTTGTGATCAGTGTATGTGTCGTGGACGTTGTGTTGTGTAGTTGTGATCTGATGTTGAGGTTGTACTTGTCCTTACTATTTATCGGGTTTGTTTCCGAATATCATCTGTAAAAGACATGCAATAAAAAGTAATAAGTGGATTGTGTTGTTCATGAGAAACGCGACTAGAGAGCTGTGATGAGTGGATTAATTAAAAACTATTTTGATGACAATTGAGGTATTGACAGCTGACTACCGCTGTTAACGACAACGTAGGCTGGGCGTGTCCGACCTGTACCCGATATCGCGGTCGCGAGATGTGACAAGTTTTTAGTGGTGATTCATGCAGGTCAAGACTAATAGTACTTAAGATTTAGAGTGCTATTAGGGGAACTTGTTAGTCTACGAAAATTATCACAACTTAGGACCGATTATGGGGATTGTATAATATATTACTTTTATTTGCCTCTATCTTGTCGCATCTCCTTTTGGACTTATGTTCACTTTCCTCCATTACAGAAAATGGCCAAGGGAAGAAAGGAGACGCGAGGCCACACTTCTGGTACTGCGGCTTTCGTGAGAGCATTCCCTACCCACCCAGGAGACAGAGAGATGACCGGGACTCCATACCCACATCTCGCACTTTCACCTCAAGGTGGCATTCGCGTCGTTCCGCCTACCTGATCCTCACCCCTTGATAGAGCTCAGATTGTTGAGTTGATCCGGAGATTAGTAGATTCTCAGCGAGACCAGATTCGAGGGTTAGTAGACTCTCAATAAGACCAGATCCGGGGATTAGTTGAGGCTTAGTGGGATCAGACTGCTGTCATAAAAGTGAACATGAAAAACACTCACTTAGTCACCTTAGCCGCCATGAACAAGATGACAACTCAGACTACCCAGCAGCAGGATACCCAGCCTAAGTTTGGGACAATTATGGACTTCATGAAGCTTAATCCAAGGGAGTTTGAGGGCACCGAAGGGATCATCTACGCGGACGAGTGGATAGAAGACATTAAGCGACATCTCTATTTCGCTAGGCTTCAAGAGGATTTGAAGAATGAGGTCGCAGGACTGTAATTCTGCGATATAGTCTGGACTTGGTTAAGGAGTGAGCCTAAGCTTGCTGTTCAGGGACTGACTTCGGAAATGTTCCGAGAGTTGTTCAAGCAGAAGTTCTATCCTATTGCTGCTAAGAAAGCTCTGGAAAGGCAATTCCAGAATCTAGAGCAGGGTACTCGCACTATGGATGAGTATGTGGCTGAGTTTAGCCGTTTGAGTCAATTTGTCGACTAGAAGGTTCGCGATCCAGAGAACCGAGCTAGGAGATTTCGACAAGGGCTAGCGCAGGAGATCGGCGTTCATGTCATTGCTAATGGCGCGGAGACTTATGCGGAGATGTTGTCTGTTGCTCAGGGTGTAGAGGCTAGGTTGAACACTCATCCAAAGAGGGATCACGAGACCTGTTGAGGTAGCAGCACTGGAGGACCAGCGAAGCGTTCTCAGATTCAGCCGAAGACTTTTCAGGCCCAGCCTCAGTATTGTCCTCTCGTGAGTGCCCCAACCCAACATCACAAGCAACTTTAGAAGGTAGTGCAGCAGGCTTCTTACAGCTATTACCAGAGGCTATGTCATATTTGGGATACCTGTAGGAAAAGACTTGGAGTTTGTCTATTCTGTGGATCTGCTGCACACTATATTAGGGAGTGTCCATTTGCTACTCACTCAGCTTCTGGTCCAGCACAAGAGGGACCACCAAGACCTCAGCAGATAGGTCCAGCTATTCCGATTCAGTAGCAGTATGGAGCACCACAGCAGGGACAAGCCTTCGCCATGACCGTTGATGGGACCAAGACTGCTGTGGGCATCATTCCAGGTTATTGCTTACTCTTTTCTCGCTAACATTTTATTTATCTTTGTAATTTCTTGTATCAATCGTATTTTCCAGAGGAACCATGACTTGAGAAGCGCAAAATCAGACAAGGGAATAAAGTGTGAAGCAGTGATAGAAGATGAAGGATTACGGATACAATTTCAACTAGACCATAATGTTTCATAAGTCTATTTTATTAGTTGACCATCCTATCGTTATTGATCTCCATTTTATCCTATTATCCTTTGATAAACCAACTTGGCGAGGCGACAACGCATTGTGGACTCGGATCAATTCCAAAGAGGACCCAGCTCAAAGCAGGCAAAAGAGAACGAGGATTGTCAGAAGTCCCTTCATGATTAATCAAGTCCTTTAAAGACTATTTTTTCTTCAATACCTATTCCTCCTGCACTCTTAGAAATTTCGAGGATACAATTTTTCAAGGAGGAAGATTTGTAACTCTCCTCCTCTAATTCAATCAATAATTTTCAATACATTCTTAGTACTAAATGTAGTGTGCCGCTCCGTGTAGGCACTATGTACAAGTGATATCGCTTTGCTTGCTCGAGCGAAAGTCTTCTCGGAGAGTTCCTGACCGAACCACAAGACGATTGATCAATGTGAGTGGGCAAAACTGCATTCTCTGATTCTTGCACGCCTTAATAATGAATCTGAGTTTTTGAATGTTTGTTCTAAGAATATAGTTTCATAAGAAGAATGATAGAACCTAACTCTGCATACTTAACAAGAGAACTCGTATAGCTTGTCATTGAAACGAATCTGCGTGCCTAACTAGAGAATTTGTTTGCTTGTCTAAAAAGAGATAGAACCTTGCCATGCTAAGTCAAGAGTATAAGAAATATTGCATGCTTAGTTACACTGACACAACTATCGAACGAACCCTTGCTATGCTAAAAAGATAAGTAAAAGAATCGCTTGAATAAGTTACTTTGTAATATGCTAAGAAAGAGATAGATATTGCATGCTAGATATGAAATTGTAATCGTGCTTGCCATTATATGTTTCGTTTGTCTGTTTTGCTATATCGAACTGCTATAAGTCTTTGATTCGTATAAGTAGAGACTAATAGTGCGCCTTGAGGATACGGCCCGCTGGGGGTCTAGTGGGGTGTGCTATTAGATATGTGAGAGATGTGCTTTGTTTGACAAGATGTGTTTTGTTCGACCAAATATGTTTTGCTTGATCATTTGTTTTATTTGCATTATAGATGCTTCATGTTATTGCATTGGTCTCGGATAACTTGTGCACAATGTTTTGTCTCTCGAAGTGTTCCTGGGGTACTGGGAATCGCTCGGTCCAGAAGAGATTTTTGTTTCGTCTTGAAGATACGGCCCGTTGGGGGTCTAGTGGGGCGATGTGTCTATTAGTGTTGTGCGGAACACATGATGTCACAGTTGCTAGTACTCGGGTGTGTTGGTGAAGAGCTGAACCTTGAGTCACAGCTGCCGACACATGTGTGTGCTAGTGAAGAACTGAACCTTAGGCAACCACTACTAATTATGGGGCTACCCATGGACCATCATATAGTTAGGGCACCTTCTATCATTCTTCTTATGAAACTATCTTCTTAGAACAAACATTCAAAAACTCAGATTCATTATTAAGGCATGCAAGAATCAGAGAATGCAGTTCCGCTCACTCACATTGATCAATCGTCTTGTGGTTCGGTCAGGAACTCTCCGAGATGACTTCCGTTCGAGCAAGCAAAGCGATATCACTTGTACATAGTGCCTACGCGGAGTGGGGCATTGCATTTAATACTAAGAACTATTGAAAATTATTGATTGAATTAGAGGAGGAGAGTTACAAATCTCTGATACCATTATGTCATGCCCCGGTCCCGCAGGGCACTGATCGTCCGCGCTTGGTCCCTATGGAACCGATCGTCCTCACACGGGCGTGAGAGACGGACATGGAAAGAGAACCTTATACATATATGTTTATGCAAATTGTTGCTAACTTGTATGTCTGCTGCAGAGATAATAATTCGGCAAGGGGGTAAGAAATACACGAGTATATATATAGCTTGCTTGTTTATTTCGTTTGCATCGTAGAGTTTATTTGATAGTGCTTCATGCATTCGTATCGGTTGGACAATGGCTATTAGTGCAGAGCTGAAACTTGGTCCCGACTACTATTATGTTAGTGAAGAGCAACCATGAGTCACAGCTGCTAATAGCATCAGATAAAGAGTCATTATCTAGCTGGTTTACCGCTACTGATCCTGAGTTTCTCGGGGACCGAAATCATATAGCTAGTTCTTCTTGTGTGCTTGAAAGTATGATAGTTTATTTAATGCTTGTCTTGATTTGAGATGAACAGTCCACTTGAGAACTTTGTCCTTAAGAGTTAGAACATGGTGCACAATACATGCTGCGCACTGCACGCTAGAACAATGTTCCGTATGTATGCTTATTGTTTGAATATGTAAAACTGTTTCCACGCTATATTTTCGAAAGAAGTAAACTGACTCAAATCCTGAGTTGTAGGAAGTAAACTTAGGTAAAAATAGCAAGATCACTAGTAATGTAATATTTTGTCACATGCTTACTTAGTGTGGGTTTTAGGGAGTGTTGTTTCTGTTCAGTTGATTTTATCTCACCAATATTTTCTCCAAAGTGCTGACCCACCAACAGTTTGCTGGTTCACAGGCACTGGATCATCGAGAAAGCGATAGCCGTGCCTCATCCTAGGGACCCAAAAATCTGGAGTTGATGCCTTGAGCAGTATCGAGTTTGAGCTACTTTTGTATAGAGGAATATAATGTATGGAACGGTGTCATTGTAATCAAGAGAAGAGAGTGCTTGAGCGATTTGTAACCTCGGCCAAGCGTCGCTTGTAACACTTTGAATATCAATAAAGAGCTTATTTTCATATGTTATTGTGTTATTTACTTTTCTGCAATATATGTGCCGCTGCTCCTGTCTTGAATAGCTTACTTGCCCTTGTTCAAAGCTTTGGCCTTATGCAAGCGCACTTTAGGTTTGCATGGCATCACGCCCGTGCGAGGATGATCGGTTCCGTAGGGACCAGCGAGGACGATCGGCGCCCAGCGGGACCGGGGCGTGACACTAAATTTTTGAAATAAAAATTGGGTTAGGCTACCACCAGGTGAAAGTGAAGAAGGGGGATATTCCGAAGACTACTTTTCGGACTCGTTATGGCCTGTTTGAGTTCATGGTGATACCGTTTTGGTTGATCAATGCCCCGACGATATTCATGAACTTTATAAACAAGGTGTTCCACCAGTACCTTAATAAGTTCATGGTGGTGTTTATCGATGATATTCTTGTCTATTCGAAGACGCCAGAGGAGCACGAGGAGCACCTGAGGATAGTTTTGGAGACTCTTAGGAAGGAGAAGCTTTATTGAAAGCTTTCAAAGTATGAGTTCTTCTTGGACAAGGTGGAATTTTTTAGGCATATGGTGATAGGAAATGGGATCTCAGTTGACCCGAAGAAGATTACAACAGTGGAGTCTTGGGCTACTCCAAGTTCAGTAGTAGAGATCATGAGTTTTCTGGATCTGGCATGATATTACTGGAGGTTTGTACATAATTTCTCCAGGATTGTAGAGCCAATGACTAGGCTGATCAGGAAGAACGTAGAGTTCGTGTGGACAAAGGAGTGTCAAGCTACCCTTGATGAGTTGAAGATGAGGTTGACGACAACTCCTATTTTGATGTTGCCATTGGAGATAGGTGTATTCACTATCTATATTGATGCTTCGGGAAAGGGTTTGGGTTGTGTTCTGCAGCAGAATTGGAAGTTGATTGCCTATGCTTCCAGGTAATTACGTTCTCATGAGAAGAACTACCCGACCTACGATTTGGAGTTGGCAGCGGTAATGTTTGCTCTAAAGCTGTAGAAGCACTATCTGTACGGAAAGCGTGTGGAGATCTTTACAGACCACAAGGGCTTAAAGTAAGTGTTTACCTAGAAAGAGCTGAACATGAGACAAATGTGGTGGTTGGAGCAGATAAAGGACTTTGACATATAATTTTAGTACCATCCAGGAAAGGCCAACATAGTTGTCGATGACTTGAGCAGGTATCATGTGGCTATGTATCTGACGACGGACAAACACCTGTTGGCCGATCTAGAGAGCTTGTGTATTGAGGTGGTGGTTTGGGGTATTGAGATGTAGATGTGGGGTTTATAGATACTGTCAGAGCTGATAGACAAGACCAGGGCAACGCAGTATGATATGGCTTTGAGGAGCATCAAAGCACAGGTTCATGCAAGTTTATTGGACGACTTCACCATTGTTGAGAATGGTTCTTTGCGGCACTATGCCAAATTATGTGTGCCGAGTGGGGAGTTGTGTGAGGAGGTTCTACAGGAAGCGTATCTCTCTCAGTACTCTATGCATCCAGGTGCCAACAAGATGTATTGGGATCTGAGAGAGCATGTGTGGTGGTATGGTATGAAGCAAGAAGTGGTGCACTTCGTATCCAGTTGCTTAGTGTGCCAGCATATAAAGGCGGAGAGGCAGAGGCCAGGTGGTCTACTTTAGCTATTACCTATCCTAGAGTGGAAGTTGGAGCATTTTTATCATGGATTTTGTTTCGGGTCTTCCACAATCTCAAGGAGGAAAAGACTTGATTTGGGTCATCGTAGACAGGTTGACCATAAGATGGATGCCTTAGTTGGGAACAACGTAATAGATTTTACGGTTAGACGGTGACTAGAATCGGCTGGGTAAAAATTTTAAATTTTGCATCAATGATTGAATGTTACTATCGATAAATAAGTGGGATCATGTATCGAATGAGATTGTTTGGAACTGATTGAGAATCACAGGCGGGATATCATGTTGGTTGCATGAGTTTAAAAGTTCTCAAAAATTAATTAAAGTGTATCGAGTATGTGGAGAACTGTACCGTTTGACCTTAGGTGTGTAATATTTATTACAGGCCTGACTTAAAAGGGTAGCAGCCGTAAAGTGAGAATACTTGATCTTTAAGTTGATGGATAATAGTTAGTCAGCATATGAACTCGATGGATTGGAAATACTTAACCTATGACCCTTATTTCTTAGTATCATATGAAACTTCTTTATGATAACTCGTTGGATGAAATACAAATAAAGCTTGAGGTATAACAAGTTAGGATAGAAACTTTCATTGAAAAGTTTTACCGCATTGATAACAATTGGTCAGCAGAAAACTTAGTCATCTTGATGACTATAGATGACAGATATACCTTATCAAACTATAAATATTGTGGGTGATCTCTAGATTGGAGGTATGACCAATGTATCGAATACGTGAATAATTATTGAATGTTGCTGAGCGAGATATAGTTTTATTAGACTTTCATGAGGTGATGTAATTAAGTTGATGGTTAATGCGGATAAAAGTTGACCCTTATCGGAATGAATTTGGTGAAAAGTATGATTGATGAAATGAATCGAAAGAGAGAGATCTGCAATTTTATTGACTGGGTGATATTGTCGACTATAAATTATTTGGTGAAAACTGAACATACGAATACGTAATACGGATGAAAAGAATTGAGATCAAGGATCATGAACAATAAACTAGTAAATATGATCAATCGGGATTTGAGTTTTGGATTAGTTGCTCTGTTGCATAGATAAATTAGATGTACAAAAATTCAAGAATGTTATTGAGTACAACTAGAGTATGATTTCGAAATAAGAAGTATGAAACAATATGTTCTAGCAATTCAGATTTGAATGTTAGTGTTTACTTGATGGATATAGGATTTGAGCATTTAGTTCTAGATTGAACTTGTCGGTTGGGGTACGTCAAGAATGAACCTTTATTTGGGGTAGTGCATTCATGGTTTGAGTTGGTAATAAGATTGGAGTAGAAGTCCCTTAGACTTATTAGATTACGGTTGTCCCTAAGAATAGAGATGAGAACAGTCCCTAGTATCTATCTAGCATAAGATGAGTATCCTATGAACTCTAGGTTTAGCTGCCGGTATAGCAAACCATAGAGACTTGACTGAAGAGTTATGTTGGTGGTCGGAGACCCATATGATGACCCTATTGATGTTGCGTGGGTAATATGGCATTGTGAGATTGGAATAGAGTATTGCGAGTCAGCCTATGTATACCTGTGTTTGGATAGTTGATTGCGGAATTTGGGAGCGAGTATTTCAAAATAGCAGGTCGTGTTGGAATGGTTAAACTGTTGGATGAGCAAGTTCATGAATTGTTGGTTACTAGAGTTGGATTTGACTGTCTCGACTGGAATAAAAAATTAATAGTGGGTTCGGTTGGCTAGATTATCCTGGTATAGTTTCTGTTGGAATCAAGTCGGATTAGAGGAATCTATTATGATAAAAGATGGAATCGTCGCTCGAGAATTTAAATAAAAATTTCATATCGGAAGAGAAATTTGATAAATAATGTGGCTAACATAATTTTGTAATGGGGGATTGTTATCATTGAACTAAATGAATTTCGTGACATGGACCGTGATATGATCGAAGGAAACTTTGGATTCATCAGAAGTTTGAAGTTATTAATGTTGGAAAAAGTGGCTAGAAGTTCGAATGAAAGAAATTAGAATATTGAGGAAACTATCGGAACAATTATAAGTATACTTGGGTCATAATAAGGAGACGGCTAGGGATGTTCTTAATGTGATTAATAAAAAGTTGAATGGATCGAAATAATGTGACAACAAGTCAACTTATTCATAAGAGATGGGAATGACAAAATTAACATTAGAGGAATAAATATTACAATTTAGATTAATGGAAAATTATGTTATGGTCGGTTGTTCGGAATGATTAAAGTATCGTTCTTGGGTTAATAGATCAACCTGGGCAGTCCTTAAGGATTATATTGATAGATTTGGAAGATAGCGATTGTGGCAACAAGTTGTATGAAGGAACATTATGAATGAGATAAATGATTATACATATGCGGGACTAAACGAATGCTGGTGAATATTGAGAAGTGCTTAGACCAAAATTTGATTACAGTGTGTTGGAAAGATAATGATGGGATCGACCTAATAAGTGTTGCAAGAACTTAGAGTTATAGAAAATTGATAGTAAGGGACATCTTGGCCAAAACTATTAAGTGACTAGTATTGTCGAATGGAGTTACACCTATAGCCGTTTGATTTCTCTAACCATTAGCATTGGCTGAATGCACTATATTACGGGAATGCCTGAATTATGTGTACGATTGTCACGACCCGCACCTAAAAAATCGAGCATGAATCGTGGGTACGTCCATCCTACACCGCAGAATCGGCGGTAGAACGCTGTCTAGGTCCGTTCTAGGTCACAACTATATATATATCTCACAATAACCTGTCAAGATAACCTCTCCAAAGGAGGGCAACAACACAATATATATAAACTCAATCACAATAACTAGGGGAAGAGTAAAAGCACGATAAGATATCAACAAAAGAAACAAGGAACCAAAGAGAGCAAATACAATATCCAAATATACAGTCCAAGTCTAAGAGTCTACAACATCACACAGCAACAAAATAATAAATAGTACAGTCATCCAAAAATATCAACTGGGAACAACCCAGTGAAACCCACCTAGCTATACTAGGGCGCTAGCGGCGTCTCCTCAGCTGGGACGGGTTCCTCCTCAATCTCAGGGTCGCAACACTCGTCGACACCTGGCCCGTAGTAGGTCGGACAAAAATCCTCATGATCCTCTGAAAAAATATATCCAGTCAGGATTGGAGCAAAGTACATAACTCTGAAAGCAACTCCAAATACATGGTAAGGTGTATATGATTAGCAATAGAAAAGTATACAAGATGCACATGAAAGTAAATATATGGTAGAACTGATAAAGTAACTGCAATGTAAAACTGGAAAACAATACAAGTAGTAGAGAAGTAACTACATGTGAGAAAATAGGAATACTGGCTAAGGGCCTTGAGCACAAGTTCGTTATGTGATCGGCTTAAGTTGCACATGATTTAATCTACGATAACTCCGTTATGCGTTAGTTGCATAACCGACATACACATGAATACTGTTTGGATTTGATCACATAACCAACTTCTACTCCCCTCCCCCACTAATACTCTTGGATCAAACCATGACATGCTACGTACATGATAAATAACTCGCGCACATGAAGGCAAGAACACACGAAGCACATGATAGCACATGAGAATCAATACCCGAAGCAAATGATGAAATACATGTGATATAGTACCCGCTGAACATGGTAAGGAGGATAACATCTCATGATGGGATCCAACTAGTATCAGTTCATGAAACAATGTGTCAGAATCAAGTATTACAGTTCTAGAACAGGTGATATATACGCTATCATGAAATAAAAACAATCAGAGGTAGGTACTCGCCTGACATCCTGAGCAACTGGTGAGGATCGAGATCTGGACTGGCGTCGCAAGGACCTATTGCGAAAAAAGGTTAAACAGGGTTCTAAAGAGTTAAACTGATATAAAATAACTAAAAACAAGCTTCTAGGGTTGTTCTAGGTCGAACGGGTCAAACCGGTGAAATCTGGATCAAAAAGTCAACCTGGGGTCCAAAAAGTCAACTTTGGGTCAAAATTAGGTAAAACGTTGACTTTGGCGGTCAACAGGGACAATTACGGTCTACTCTAGCTCAAACTAGGGTGCCCCTAAAATTCTAGGTAAAAACTAGCTCATTAAGCTAGTAAACCCTCAAACTCGCCTCCTTGAGATACTAGGATACCCTCGGTATCCGATACCTCAACCTAAGCTATGCACCCCGCATATACCCACTAATGCATATACTAACACGTAATATACACCTATACATATAAACCCAACTCTAATCCCAATCCTAGACAAACGCCCAATACCTCGTCTCGATACCCAATACCTTGAGTATCTCAAGGTATCGAGATACCTCACCTACCCATCTCAACTCACTAACTAGCTAGCTATATATATATATATATATATATATATATATATATATATATATATATATATATATATATATATATAATATATATATAAAATCTCTGTTGCTGCTACTCCTAAATGCTGCTGCTGCTGATACTGCGAACGGCTGTGCTGCTGCTATTGCTGCCTGCAGCTGCTGCTGCTGCTGAGCTCTGCTGCACTAGCTGCTGCTGCTAGCTGCTCTTCTCATCTCTCCCTCCCTCTCTATCTTACTCACTCTACACACACACATACACACACACACACACACACACACACATATATATATATATATAAACACACTAATATATATATATATATATATATATATATATATATATATATATATATATATATATATATACTCATATGTATATACACACAACCACACACACACACACACACACACACACACACACATATATATATATATATATATATATATATATATAAAATATAACTCGAAAACTCTAATGCACACTCCACGAAGCTAAACCAACCCACGCACAAGCCCGAAACCTAGAAACCAAGTCAAAATGGCCATTTGGTCATTTCGACAAACACTTGGTGTGCGGCTTACGATACCTCGTGAAGCGCACACCAAATCTACTCGAAATCGACCAAAAATTTACCTACGAGTTCTAATCGATGTCTAGAACCTCAAAAAAATGCTAACTCTCCGATTCTATGTCCGTGGCAAAATCTCACATGCATGTGGAACCCACGGCGACGAAAAACCCTCAAATCGCCCGAAATGCCCAAAACTCTGCGATACGATCTAACGTGTCCGAACGGGGACACGTACTTACCCTCAAGACACCCAAGCACGCCTACCTAGGTCCGTCTAACTTAGGACATCACCCAAAATTGGGCCAATATCGGATTTCACCCAAAATTGACACAAAATCTAATGTCAAAGTCTCCAAACACAACCAAACAAGTTCTAACTTTCTCCCACAGGTAGCCCTATGGTCTAGGAAGTTTCTAAACTACTAATTACACTATATAAGAGCAATCACTAAGAGAAAAGTTAGGGTTTATCTCTTGGGAGTTGGAATCCCAAGGCCAAAGTCACCAAAACCCTAGAAATCACCACTCTCAAGCCTCCAAGCCAAGCCTCTACACCAAGTCTAGGCTCTACACACCTAGGTTAGGGGAAAGTGAAGGTTTAGGGTTTGCATTAAAGAGGAAACAAATAAAGAAAGTGAAGGAAGAGGGAAGTGAAGAACTTACTTGGAACTTGGGAGAAGAAATTGGAAGAAGGAAAGAAGAAAGAGAAGGAGAGTGAAAATGGAGAAGAAGAATGAAAAGGAAGGGAGGTGGAGAGGGGGTTCGGCCAAGTAGGGAAATACAAGGGTTAGGGTTTGTGGTTTAAACACAATGACTAAAATACCCTCCAATAAGTCATCCAAACTAGGGTTTAGGTTTGGGATTTCCTTAAACCATTCTAACTAAGCCAAAACACTCCAATTAACTAATTAAAAATATAATAACTATTCTAAACCCATAAATAAGTCTGACAAGGTGTTAGTTGGGTCTGACATGGGTCCACTGGGTCTGACACGGGTCCAGACTAGCCAAAATCCTAAAATAACCAATAAAAATAAATTCAACCACTAATTAAATATAAATACAATTATTTATGATCAATACACAATTTACCAAATTAAAAATAAAAATAAAAATTCTATTTTCTAGAATTGGGTAGTGACAAGCCTACCCTCCTTAAAATAATTTTGTCCTCGAAATTAAAAGACGAAACTAGGACAGGAATGCAAGAAAAAGAAAGAACCATACCTCAGGGCTCGAAAAGATAAGGGTATCGCTCGCGCATTTCATCCTCCCTCTCCAGGTCGACTCACTGGAGAGTGATGCCTCCACGCGACGCGAACCAAGGAAATAGTCTGGTTCCTCAACACCTTCTCCCGTCAATCCAGAATCTCCATCGGCTGCTCTGGATAGCTAAGAGTAGGGCCCACCATGATCTCTGAGTGATCCAATACGTGACTGGGATCTGCTATGTACCGTCTCAACTACGACACGTGAACACATTATGAACTCCCTCTAGCGTAGGCGGCAAATCTAGCCTATACGCAACAGCGACCGACCCTCTCAAGGATGCTGAAGGGTCCGACGAAATGTGGGCTAAGCTTCCCGCCTCTACCGAAGCGAATAGTGTTCCGTGTCGGAGAAATCCTCAGGAACACCAGATCACCAACCTAGCACAAACAAGGTCTCAACACTTAATCTAAAACAAGCAATCACAAGCAAACACAAGAACAAAATCTAAATTCTAAGCTATACCTCAAACTCCAAAGGTCTCCGGTAGATATCGGCCCAATGCCGCTGCCTGTCCTGCGCCACCCGAAGTCTATCTCTAATGAGCTTGACCTTCTCCGCCGCATTAACCACCACTCTCTGGGCCAAACAAAACTCTTCCGCCTACATCATTCCATGATAACAGAGTACGACACCTCCGTCCATACAATGTCTCGAATGGTGACATCTCGATACTGGCTTGGTAGCTGTTGTTGTAAGCAAACTCTACCAAGTACAAGTTATCCTCCCATGAGCCCCTGTAATCCAGAACACAAGTGCGAAGCATCTCTTCGAGGGTCTGAATGGTCCTCTCAGACTGACCGTCTGTCTGTGGGTGATATGCAGTACTAAACTTGAGCTGGGTACCCAAGCTAGCCTGCAGACTCCTCCAGAAATACGAAGTAAAGCGATTGGTCCCGGTCTGATACTATGCTCACAGGAACTCCATGTAGTCTGACTATCTGGCGCACATACATCTCTGCTAGTCTCTCCGTAGACGTACCCACTTTGAATGGTAGGAAGTGGGCCGATTTGGTCAACCTGTCTACGATGACCCAAATCGCATCCTTCCCTCCTGGAGAACGGGGAAGCCCAGAAACAAAATCTATGGTCACATGCTCCTATTTCCACTCCAAAATAGGTAACGGCTGGAGCAACCATCCTGGCCTCTGCCTCTCTACCTTCACTTGCTGGCACACTAAGCATCAGGATACGAAGTGTGCTACCTCTCGCTTCATCCCGTACCACCATACATGCTCTCTCAGATCTATATACATCTTGTTGGCACCTGGATGCATAGAGTACTGGGATCGATGCGCCTCCTGAAGAACCTCCTCGCACAATGACCCACTCGGCACACACAACCTGGTACCATGCCGCAATAAACCATCATCAGCAATGGTGAAGTCATCTGATAATCCAATCTGAACCTGTGCCCTAATGCTCCTCAGGGACTCATCCTCAAACTGTGTAGCCCTGATTCGGTCGATCAACTCTGACTGAATCTGCAGTCCCCACATCTGTATCTCAACTCCAGGCACTATCACCTCAATACCCAAGCTCTCTAGATCTGCCAGAAGATAACGATCTGTAGTCAGGCACATAGCTACCGGATACCTGCTCAACGCATCTGCAACTACGTTCGCCTTCCTTGGATGGTACTGCAACAATATGTCAAAGTCTTTCATCAACTCCAACCATCTCCTCTGCCTCATGTTCATCTCTTTTTGGGTAAACACATACTTCAAGCTCTTGTGGTCAGTGAAGATCTCCACACGCTCTCCGTATAAATAATATTTCCACAACTTCAGAGCAAAGATGTCCGCTGCCAACTCCAAATTGTGGGTAGGGTAGTTCTTCTCACGAGGACGTAATTGCCTGGAAGCATAGGCAATCACCCTCCCATTCTGCTGCAACACACAACCCAGTCCCTTCCCCGATGCATCACTATAGATAGTGATTCCTTCTGATCCCGATGGCAACGTCAACACTGGAGCTGTCGTCAACCTCCTCTTCAGCTCATCAAAGGGACCTGACACTCCTCTGACCAAACAAACTCCACGTCCTTCCGGGTCAGCCTAGACAACGACTCTGCAATCCGGGAAAAATCCTGAACAAATCTCCTGTACTAACCTGCCAGCCCTAGGAAACTCCTGACCTCTGCTACTAAACTCGGAGCACTCCATGCCTCAACTGCCATGATCTTCCTCGGATCCACCGAGATCCCCTCCTGTCACCACATGACCAAGGAATTAAACCTTGTCAAGGAAGAACTCGCACTTCAAAAGCTTTCCATAAAGCTTCTCCTTCCTAAGAGTCTCCAGCACTATCCTTAGATGCTCCTCATGCTCCTCTGGGGTCTTCAAATACACCAAGATGTCATCTATAAACACCACCACAAACTTGTCCAGATGCTGGGGGAACACCTTGTTCATCAGATTCATGAACACTGTCGGGGCATTAGTCAACCCAAACGATATTACCATAAACTCATACTGTCCATACCTGGTCCGAAAAGCCGTCTTCGGAATATCCTCCCCCCCGACCTTCACTTGGTGGTAGCCTGTTCTCAGATCAATCCTGAAAAACACCCTCGCTCCGCTCAACTGGTCAAATAGATCATCAATACGCGGCAGCGGATACTTGTTCTTGATTGTGAGGTTGTTCAGAGCCCTGTAGTCGATACACATCCGTATCGATCCATCCTTCTTCGGTGCAAAAAGTACCGGAGCACCCCACGGAGAAGGAACTAGATCTGATAAATCCCTTGTCCTGAAGCTCATCTACCTGCTTCTTCAACTCTACCAGCTCACTGTTGCTCACTCTATAGACGTGCTGGGATATCGGCTCCGCGCCTGGCACCAAGTCTATAAAGAACTCCACATCTTTGTCCGGAGGTAACCCTGGCAAATCCTCTGGAAAGACATCCATGAACTCCGTTATCAATGGATGTGGCAACCTCTGCTCTACCACCAGGGCTCCACAAAAGACTCCCTCGCTCTACTCCGCTGCTCCTTTGACAAACTCAAACTCTGTCTCTCCCGGCGGACTAAACAATACTCTACCTCTGCGATAATCTATACTAGCACGGTGCATACTCAACCAATCCATCCCGAGTACAATGTCGTAGCTCGGAAGTGGCATTACGAGTAGGCACACACTCAACTCCTGGCCTCCAAAGGTAACTCTTCGGTCTCTGCAGACATCACTAACTAGGATGATGCCACCCCGTCATGATCTTGCAGAGTCTAGCTAAAGGTTCAGCAACAAGATGGTGTCTAACAGCAAAAGATACAGACACAAAGCTATGGGAAGCACTGAAATGAAATAAAGCAAGTGCTGGAATAGAATCAAGAAGAACAGAACCTGAGATCACATCACCAACGGGCTCAGCCTCGTCTACGGTCAGGGCAAAAGCTCGCGCTTGTTGTCCCCTTCGGTGCTGCTGCTGGTGCTGGTTAAATCTCTTGCTGCTGGGGTGCCTGCCGAAAAGGCGCACGACCCTGACCCTGGTGCTGCTGAGTCTGCTGGAACGGCCTCTTGGCTGGGCCGTACTGCTGTCTGCTCCGGAAGCATCTCTACTCCTCTTGGTCTTCAGCTCCAAGTCGTCCTCAGCCCTCTGAGCATCACTCAAAATCTACTCGAAGGTCGCCTCGTGGTTACTCCTAGTCAAATACTTGACCGCCATAACCAAACCCCTTGCAGAACTTTCGTGCCTTCACTGCCCCACTCAAGCCCTCTACAAACCTGCCCAGACGGCAGAACTCTGCTGTATACTCGTCCACCAGCATGCTTCCCTGGACGAGTGCCTCAAACTGGCTCTCCAAAGCAATGAGAGCTACATCCGGAAAGAACTCCTTGAAAAGTCTCTTGAAATCCTCCCAAGTCAGTCCCGGTACCACTATCCTCGTGTCAGTACGGTACCAAGTAAGGGCAAGATCGAACATATGCTGTCCGCTGCCTCTATTTGCATGCTGGCTGGGATCAGTGCCAGGCTGAAGATCCCCTCGATGTGCTCGATCCAAGTCATCCGCATACATGATCCCCTCTGTACCCCGGAACTCCTTGGGCCGCATCCTCTGGAAGTCAATGATGTTGCCTGGCCTCGGATGTTGTGCTTGGTCTGCCTGTGGCTGGATCTGAGCCACTCTGTCTACTGCCTGTCATGGCCACCTGGTGGCATTCTCAATGCCCAACCTCATCACGTCTGGCCTGGCGGTGCTGTGCGTCCATCATCTTCCTGAAGAACGCAAACAACTGTGCGGCGTCTACCGGTGCAGGAGGTGGTGAAGGAGTGGTACCACCAGAACAACTAGGGTAGCTCTCGGATCGACAGGTAGAAGAGTATCTCCGAGAGAAGCAGATACTCCTAGGATAGCTTTCGGTGGCAGGCTGCTGGAACGGTGCAGAGAGACAGTGTCTTCGGAGGCATCCTGAACACAGATCAAAAGAAGTCAATACGGTGCAAGATACGATATCATCAAAGAAGGACAATAATATTTTAAAAGAAAACAATTTTTAGAAAAATTAAAGATAGCAAAAGACCAGGAAGGGTCCTAGTTGTGATTGAGCACACTCTCTCTCAGCCTATATCCTATATCCTACGCAGGTTAGACCTAGAAACTAGACCTGCATGGGCCACCACCCAAAAAACGTGTCACGACCCACACCCGAAAAATCGGGCATGAGTCGTGGGTACGTCCAGCCTACGCCGCAGAATCGACGGTAGAACGCTGTCTAGGTCCGTTCTAGGTCACAACTATATATCTCACAATAACCTGTCAAGATGACCTCTCTAAAGAGGCAACAACACAATATATATAAACTCAATCACAATAACTAGAGGAAGAGTAAAAGCACGATAAGATAGCAATAAAAGAAACAAGGAACCAAGAGAGCAAGTACAATATCCAAATATACAGTCCAAGTCTAAGAGTCTACAACATCCACACAGCAGCAAAAATAATAAATAGTACAGTCATCCAAAAATACCAACTGGGAACAACCCAGTGAAACCCACCTAGCTATACTAGGGCGCTAGCGCGTCTCCTCAGCTGGGACGGGCCTCCTCCTCAATCTCAGGGTCGCAACACTCGTCAACACCTGTCCCGTAGTAGGTTGGGCAAAAATTCTTCAGGATCCTCTGGAAAAATATATCCAGTCAGGATTGGAGCAAAGTACATAACTCTGAAAGCAACTCCAAATACATGGTCAGGTGTATATGACTAGCAATAGAAACATATACAAGATGCACAGGAAAGTAAATATATGGTAGAACTGATAAAGTAACTGCAATATAAAACTGGAGAACAATACAAGTAGTAGAGAAGTAACTACATGTGAGAAAATATGAATACTAGCTAAGTACCTTGAGCAAAAGTTTATTATGTGATCGGCTTAGGTTGCACATGATTTAATCTACGATAACTCCGTTATTCGGATGTTGCATAACCGATATATACATGAATACTGTTTGGATTTGATCACATAACCAACTTCTACTCCCCTCCCCCACTAATACTCTTGGATCCAACCACGACACGCTACGTACATGATAAATAACTCACGCACATGAAGGCGAGAGCACACAAAGCACATGATAGCACATGAGAATCAATACCCTAAGCACATGATGAAATACACGTGATAGAGTACCCACTGAACACGGTAAGGGGGATAACATCTCATGACGGGATCCAACTAGTACCAGCTTGTGAAATAATGTGTCAGAATCAAGTATTACAGTTCTAGAACAGGTGATATATACGCTATCATAAAATTGAAATAATCAGAGGTAGCTACTCGCCTGACGTCCTGAGCAACTGGTGAGGATCGAGATCCGGACTGGCATCGCAAGGACCTATTACGAAAAGCAAGGTTAGACGGGGTTCTAAAGAGTTAAACTGATATAAAATAACTAAAAATAAGCTTCTAGGGTTGTTCTAGGTCGAACGGGTCAAACCGATAAAATCTAGATCAAAAAGTCAACCCGGATCCAAAAAGTCAACTCTGGGTCAAAACTAGGTCAAACGTTGACTTTGGCTGTCAACCGAGGCAATTACGGTCAACTCTAGGTCACACTAGGGTGCCCCTAAAATTCTAGGTCAAAACTAGTTCATTAAGCTAGTAAACCCTCAAACTCGCCTCCTTGAGATACTAGGATACCCTCGGTATCTGATACCACAACCTAAGCTATACACCCCGCATATACCCACTAATGCATATACTAACACGTATATATATATATATATATATATATATATATATATATATATATATATATATATATATATATATACACCTATACATATAAATTCAACTCTAATCTCAATCCTAGGCAAACGTCCAATACCATGCCCCGATACCCAATACCTTAAGTATCTCAAGGTATCAAGATACCTCACCTGTATCAACTCACTAACTAACTAACTAACTATATATATATATATATATATATATATATATATATATATACCTCTCTCTCTCTAATCTCTGCTGCTACTCCTAAATGCTGCTGCTGCTGATACTGCGAACGACTGCTGCTACTATCCCTGTTGCTGCTGAGCTCTGCTGCACTAGCTGCTGCTGTTCGCTGCTCTTCTCATCTCTCCCTCCCTCTCTATCTTACTCACTCTACACACACACACACACACACACACACACACATACACACATATATATATATATATATATATATATATATATATATATAAACACACATATATATATAAACACACTCATATATATATATATACACACATACTCATATATATATACACACAACCACACATACAACCACACACAACCACCCATATGCATATACACACACACACACACACACACACACACACACACACACATATATATATATATATATATATATATATATATATATATATATATATATATATATATATATATATAATATAACTCGAAAAATCTAATGCACACTCTCCGAAGCTAAACCAACCTGCGCACAAGCCCGAAACCTAGAAATCAAGTCAAAATGGCCATTTGGTCATTTCGATGAACACTTGGTGTACAGCTCGCGATACCTCGTGAAACGTATACCAAACCTACTCGGAATCAACCCAAAATTTTCCCACGAGTACTAATCGATGTCTAGAACCTCAAAAAAAATGCTAACTCTTCGATTCTAGGTCCGTGGCAAAATCCCACATGCATGTGGAACCCACGGCGACGAAAAACTCCCAAATCGCCCGAAAAGCCCAAAACTCTGTGATACGATCTCACGTGTCCGAACGGGAACACATACTTACCCTCAAAACACCCAAGCACGTCTACTTAGGTCCGTCTAACCTAGGGCATCACCCAAAATTGGGCCAATCTCGGATTTCATCTAAAATTGATACAAAATCTAATGTCAAAGTCTCCAAACACAACCAAACAAGTTCTAACTTCCTCCCATGGGTGGCCCTAAGGTCTAGGAAGGTCCTAAACTACTAATTACACTATATAAGAGCAACCACTAAGAGAAAAGTTAGGTTTACCTCTTGGGAGTTGGAATCCCAAGGCCAAAGTCTCCAAAATCCTAGAAATCACCACTCCCAAGCCTGCAAGCCTCTAAGCCAAGCCTCTACACCAAGTCTAGGCTCTACACACCTAGGTTAGGGGAAAGTGAAGGGTTAGGATTTGCATTAAAGAGGAAAACAAATAAAGAAAGTGAAGGAAGAGGGAAGTGAAGAACTTACTTGGAACTTGGGAGAAGAAATTGGAAGAAGGAAAGAAGAAAGAGAAGGGAGAGTGAAAATGGAGAAGAAGAATGAAAAAGAAGGGAGGTGGGGAGGGGGTTCGGCCAAGTAGGGAAATACAAGGGTTAGGGTTTGTGGTTTAAACACAATGACTAAAATATCCTCCATTAAGTCATCCAAACTAGGGTTTAGGTTTGGGATTTCCTTAAACCATTCTAACTAAGCCAAAACACTCCAATTAACTAATTAAAAATATAATAACTATTCTAAACCCATAAATAAGTCTGACAAGGGTGTTGGTTGGGTCTGACATGGGTCCACTAGGGTCTGATACGGGTCCAGACTAGCCAAAACCCTAAAACAACCAATAAAAATAAATATAACCACTAATTAAATATAAATACAATTATTTATGATCAATACACAATTTACCAAATTAAAAATAAAAAGAAAAAAATCCTATTTTCTAGAATTGTGTAGTGACAACGGTCCAAGTGAAGTAGTGAACGGAATTCAAATAGAGCTTCAGAAGAAAGTTGGAAAACTAAGGAGGCTGAACAAATTATTTGGAAAGAAAAAGGATGGTGGATTTAATTATTCTTTAAGTTTCGAAGAAGAAACTTTTTCTGAGTGATATATTATGTAATGTTCCGCTTCGTGAAGAGGCATTACGCTAAAGTTCTAGACGGATCAGACAGATGAGATACAAGTTGTGACGGGAATTAAGATGCTTGGTGTGATGATACATCTTTGCTTAACTTGGCCAGGTAGAACATTTTATGGAGTGTGGTTCGATTGTGTGGTTATGCCAAGTTAGAAGACTGTGCATCTCATCAGATCATTCTTGAGGAATCATATCCGTATGTGGGATCGAGGCATGCAAACTATATTCGTACAAGTGAGTGGATTTATTCCTTCTCCTCTGCTCCTTATTGCCCTAATAAAATTTATGCTATTGTTACCTTACTGTGTTTCATAACTGAATGATGCTCTAGTCGACATAATGATAATAATGCCTTATATTTCGTACTGTTGTATACAAGGAAAACATGAATGATAACTGCTAGTACTATTGACACAAGTATGCTATAATATAAGTTTTACATGAGAAAAGAAGTAACACTGTGCAAACCCCTTTATATGCTGGTAACATTGAGAACAACACACTTAATACTATATATTTATGGAGTGCATAAGTGCACAAGAACTACAAAAGAAAGAAAGTATTGACTGATAAGTCCCTACGAAAGAAAGATGCAAGTACCTTGGAACCTGTGGGCTACCAACCCATATGAGAATGAGAATATGAATTCGCGAGCATGATCGAGAGAACGTCATTTATTTACATTCTCTGTACCGTGCATATATTATGATAACTGTTCACGCATCTGCATGGTCACAGACTGCCTGTGCACAAGACAAAAATATGGTTCCTCGAACGAGATGCTAACCGGGACAACAAAATTGTTTGGCCTAGGAGGACAACGAAACCCACCGTATTTCTAATATAAGGACACTGGGTATTACAGGACCAACTGTCGGGCTTACTACCCTGTCTGGGGGCATCGTAAGCTAGGCTGAGATGGTGCTTTCGATGGGGCTCGCAACCTGCACTCGAAGTGTTCACCACTCAACAGGGATAGTCTGTAACGATGACATGTGTGTCGTAGGTGAGCTTCATATAGATAAATTGTATGCTAACAACTGTCTTGTGCAGGAAACATAAGTACGATATGTTGTACTATTTACAGGAATAAACAAGTAGGTTGTTGGTAAGAATCGCTAATAAA
This sequence comes from Iris macrosiphon, assembly GCA_036927795.1. Lineage (NCBI taxonomy): Eukaryota > Viridiplantae > Streptophyta > Magnoliopsida > Asparagales > Iridaceae > Iris > Iris macrosiphon. The sequence goes on from JAYESA010000013.1 coordinate 129,917,110, forward strand.
AGATATGTAATATTTCTACATATTTAATTTATACTGTTGCTTGCATATCAATGCTTCCATTATGCTACTGGAAATTTTGAATACTAAAATGAACCTAGTTTCTAATTAGAAAGATCACATTTCTAATAACTCCTTCTCACATGATTATTTAGTATTGATTTAGGTGAGTGGGCTAGTTTCAGCTCACTAGTACGCGATTTGTACTAACCTATGTTTATGGACATCCCCAAGTACTCAACTTTGGGGAGTGGCTGGAACTGTCCCCCGGTATTGAATCATTGTTAGGGCGTGCAGTTTCTTTTGTTCCAAAGGGATTTCTTTTGTTATAAATGGCATAATATATGGAACATTTTAATTCAGTTGTATCAGTGAGAATGTAAACCAAGACGAAAATTATTAATGTAAGCTAAGTGGCCTAGTATTAGTTGAAATTGAGAAGCCTTGTAATATGTTGTAAGCCGTGTATTTGTATTATCATTATTAATAAAGAGAAGCTTTTCATTCTATTCTATTGTGACTTCAATTTGTCTGCTTATTTTCGCGGTTATGTTATTGTTTCTTAGAAATACCTTGACTTGTCTATCTTTTTGTCTTGTATAAGTGCAATCTAGGCTTGTACGGTATCATGTTCGTAGCTACTTTCGATTCTTTTGACACATGTTTTAGGATGTCGAAATGTATATATGAAAATTAAAATGTGTTGGACTTACCAATGTATATACGAAAATTAAAACGGGTTCTACGATATCGGAATGGAATAAGTTGTTACCGACACACATGTTGGAACTTACCTATTTGACACTAGTTTTGGCTAGGCTTAGTACCTATCTAATTAGGAATCTAGTTTAGTAATCTAAGCTTACCTAATTGTGGAAACTGAAAGTATTAGCTAAGGCCGAGTGATAAAAACTACAACTAAATGACGATGATGCTTTATAACTAGTATATATATAAAGTTACGTTTAATTAGAACCATACCTGGATGCTAGGATGGATACCTCACCAAAATATACTCTTAGTCCTATATTAGCTAGACCATATTATAAAGAAATACAAGTATGACCTTCAAGATCGATTTGGAAAACTTTCTTAAGTTAGTAATGGAACTCATATAGTTGTACAATACAATTTAAAACAAAGATATTACTTTACGTATCCATCTATTTGAATAATATACTTGAACAATGTGCACTTAAATTTACAGAAGTATATAAAAATGGATATGAATTACTGCCTACGATATTGTTCGTAAATGTACAAACGTCATCCTAATGACATGTGCGGTGTGCAGGATAAATTTATGCAGGAGGTAGAGAAGTTTTTGATGTACAACCGTCATCCTGAGTATATTTTTGTACCTTCCATATTGGAAAATCAATTTGATCAGACATAACCTTTATGTCATCCATATCGAGAATAATGTGTTTGATAATATAATTAATATTGTGATGGACGTAAAAGGGAAAGACAAAAGACAATCCCAAGGCTAGGTTGGACTTTGAAGATATATGCAGACTCCCTGCATTGCATTTGATAGATGAAGAGAATCAGAAGTATAAGCAGCCTGAGGCAATTTTTTTACTAGATAAGGAGGATAAAGGAAGACTTTGTAGGTGGATTCAGGACCTAAAGTTTCCAGACTGATACGTGTCAAATTTGAGAAGATAGTGTCGATCCGAAGGAGAACAAACATTTGGATATGAAGAGCCACGACTGTCATGTATTCATGGAGGTTAATTCCGATTGTATTTCGAGAATTCTTACTACAGGTCATTTGGGATCTATTGACAGAGCTTAGCATATTCTTCAGAGATCTTTGTTCTACTAAGTTGCTCGTCGATCGTCTAAAAAAGTAAGGGATGGACATTGTGATAACCATGTGCAATCTTGAGAGGGTGTTCCCTTCTTGATTCTTCGACTCAATATACCATTTGCTAATTCATATTTCTATGAGGCACGCGTTGGTGGGCATGTTGTTTATCGGTGGATGCACCCATTCGAGCGGCATTTGAACCACCAAAAGAGAAAGGTAAAAAACTAGACATGATTCGAGAGTTCAATTTTGAAGTATATATTCTCGAGGAGATCACAAACTTTTTCTCGATGTATTTCAAGCCTCATATAGCTGCTAATAGAACCAGAGCTCCAAGAAACTAAGATGGATATCAGGAATCTAATGATGCAATACTGAAAGTTTTCAATTCTTTCGGAAAGCCTTCGGGAAAAATGAAGAAGAGATATCTGAATGACGACGAGCTAAGGAATATACATATGTATATATTACTCAACTGCGACGAAGATGAAGTAGAGAAACTAGAGGTGTAAGTAATTAATACGTCTACGTTCATGTCATCTCAATGTAATAATACACGCTAATATTATTACACTAATCGGCTGATGATTCATTGTTTTTTGACATATTTAATAATGAGGTAAGGTTGAGTAGACTATACATAACAGATGAAAAAGTAAAACATAAAATGAGACATCGTTTTCCTTCTTGGTTTAGCGCATATGTAAGGATCTTGGTAATTACATTTTGTGTATGCCCTTGCATTTTCCATGACAGATCATTGAACTTAATATCGCTTCTTTGGTATTTAGGTCGATTGTCCAGACACAACACTTAAGAAAAATCTATTATAACTCTAACCAAGAGACCAATTTATGCCATAAAAATCTGGCGAAGCTATTATGTGAATGGGTTTAGGTTTAAGTCAACAAGTACGCAAATAAGAGACACCTTTCTGGATATCGATTCTACGAAAAATAGTTGTTTGTGTATCAAATCTTCGAATTATAAAGACGTCAATCCAGACAATAATTTCTTTGGCGTCTTACGAGAGACTATAGAGTTGACATATAATTATGGCATAGATCCTGCTAAGGACATGCTATTCAAGTATGATTGGTTCAATCCGAACCAAGACCAAGGTTAAAAAATTGACAAGCATGGTCTAGCGGATATAAACTACCGACATCAATATCAAGGCTACGAACTATTTATCCTATAAAGTCAGGCTTAGCTCATGTACTACATATCTTATCCTAGACGGGGAACTACAATGTCAGACTGGTGGGCAATATGCAAGACTAAAGCTAGAAATACCTTTGACGTTGACAAAATAGCATATTAGGAGGACGGGCATCCTCTTGTAACAAATATTGTAGATACGGACTCAACGAAAGTTACTCATTACATATCAAATCTTATAGAAGAGGTAGAAGTATCCGAAGAGGATGACGAAGTAGATGAAAGTGAAGAGGAGGAGGAAGATGATAAGAAGGATGAGGAAGACGAACAAGATAAATTTTTAGAAGAGGATTGAAAATAAAATAAAATCCATACTGACTTGTGACATGTAATATATTTTGACTGTAGAATGTACCATCTATTTAGAATTGTGAAGTGTACTAGTTATTTACTATGCTATTTTATTATGATTGTAAGATGTATTATACTTTTCTTCTTTATTTCAGTTTGTTCATGTGTTATATATATATATATATATATATATATTTATATATATATATATGTGTGTGTGTGTGTGTGTGTGTGTGTGTGTGTGTATGTGTGTTTGTGTGTGTGTGTGTGTGTGTGTATTTATTATCATATGTTGTTATCAGGTTGACATGATAACGTAGATCGTTGGAGGTAGATCATCTGGACGGAGTACTCCTCCAGTACCGGCTACTAGTTATAGACCCTCGTCTCTGAGTACTCTAGTCTTTCGACCAAAAACATCTTTGACTGTATCGACCACACGTGGTAGTACTCATGGGACGAGTAGTTCCATGCCTGAGACTACTCTCCCGTCCAGCGTTCCTCCTGCTGATGGTATAATGGAGACAGAAGAGAAGATGGAGGTCGAGCAGACTCCGTCGCCGTATCAGAGCGTTCCTCCGTGCGTGCCTTCGGACGAGACGAGGACGAAGATTTGGGCTGACGGGCCTTCAAGGCAAGTTGATTAGCTAACACTATATATATATATATATATATATATATATATATATATATATATATATATATATATATGGGTAAACGAAATATGAGCCATATTGCTCATATTTTTACATGAGCCATGCACATGTGTACCAATAGGAATATAATGTACTTGTGCACATGGATACACATGTGATGTAGGAGTCTAATCCTATTGGTCTACATGTGCATAGGAATATGTGCACTATGGCTCATATCCCGTTTACCTTATATATATATATATATATATATATATATATATATATATATATATATATATATATATATATATATATATATATATATATAAGGGATATGAGCCATAGGCTCATATTTCTATATGAGCCAATGCACATGTGGACCAATAGGAATGTTGTGTACTAGTGCACATGGGATGTAGAAATCTATTCATATTGGTCTACATGTGCATGGCTCATATAAGAATATGAGCCTATGGCTCATATCTCGTTTACCCATATATATATATATATATATATATATATATATATATATATATAAAATCTTTTTCATGAATATAATTCTCTGTATATATATCGTCCATCATCTGTATAGATGGCATTGAAACATTTTTTGAGGTCCAACTATGGTGGCCCTTAAATCACCTACTCATATGTCTCGGACGAGAGAAAGGTATTCTAGTTTTGCGCACTTCAAGGTAAAAGTATATTTGATATTAATATCAAACATCAAATTCAGGCATATTAAATAACTTACTACTTTACTTCTTATAGAGAACATATTTCTATCCACCACATCATACTGAGCTAATCGAGAAGCGGTTTTCTGTCGTGGCCGCCAAGCTGATCCGTAATGCGATCAAAGACCAGAAGGATCATGATTTATTTGGACAACCGATCCAAGGTTGGATCACGCTTGGGCAGTGGACTTCGCTGAGAGATGGATTCGATGATACCAGGTATAAGAAAAGGTTGGAGAAGGCGAAGGCGGCTAGGACGAAGGCAAAAAAGTGGTGTGGTGGCTCGATTCCCATAATGGAATATTTTCATCATCTGGTGTGTATTTTATTAAATATATATTATTTTAATAAAATAAGGATAAAATGTTTAATTTTAATAACAAATAATATATTTTTAATAGGTAAATAGTGGTGAGGATTCCAATATGGTGACCGTCTTCCTGGCTATCCATCGAAAGGTCAAAAAGCACATATATGAGAGGGCTACGTAGAGCTAGGTAAGTATTACTTTATGTTGTGTTAATTTTAATATAACTTAAAAAATATCCAAATAGATATTCAAGTAATAAGTAATAAGTACCTTAGACATTAGCAATTACGACGAATGGATAGTAAGAAGTACGCTTATCGAGACAAACGTACTTTTCTAGGACGAGTATCTTAGGCTACGTGAGCGGGTGACTGCTAGTGCACCTACAACGGGAGAGACTGGTATTTCCTCGCAGCCCACCCTAGCTCCGTTGGCGGATGGGATATGGATGACTGTCGTTGGTGCTCTTAAGAGGGGTATATACTACTGTAAGAGATCCTACGGAGCACACGGATATGCGTCGACTAGACGTGGCTCACGAATAGATACAAGTACAAGTAGCACCTGATGTACACAGTAAAGTACGAGTACAAGGAGCACCCGATGTACACGTTAAAAAAAATAACATCTCCTGGTTTGATCCATATAATACCAGTCTATGCACCATTGTGTCATAATCAAGTATAACCATTCTAGAATATGTAATATAAATACTATCAAGTACTGAGAACTTAAGAGGGATGTACTCGCCTGTGGTCCTGAGAAAAAAAATTTGAAACGGTGTTTGAACTGGTGTCACACTGACCTATATATGATATGCCACGTCAATTGGCATATTGGAATGATAAATATACTAAAATTAGCTAAAATATGGTTTCTAGGTCATTTCTAGGTCTGGGTGTCCAAACTAGGTCAATACTAGGTGATACATGGCTATAATTAGGTTTCTAGGTCCATATCTAGAAGGTATTGGCTATACTAGCTAACCTTACTAGATGCATATCTATAACTTATTACTATACTAGTACTATCTAGTATTACCTTAGTGTATAAATTGGTTCCTACCCCTTAACTTGGTATTCATAACATACCTTAGTTATCTTAATAACTTAATCCATAACTCAAACTTAGACAATACCCCAACATATACCCATACTATAGTATCATAAGATATCTCACTAATCACTAGGTATCATAGGATACCAGCACCACATATTTAATACCTTACTAGTATTTTAGCCCTTAACCCAAAACCTTAAATTAATCCCCCATTTCCTTCACGGATACCCTATTTATACTCATGATACTAATTACACCACCACTTACTAACATATTCACTTAGCACTCACCAATGCATCAATAACCAACCTGGTATCACACACATACCTGGGGTAATCTCTCTTCTATCACTATCTAAGACCTGGGCAAACACCCCTCCTTACTAGCTATACCTACACTTACCCGAGCCTCCATAGTCCCACACTCAACTGATCCTGGACACACCGACAACAATGGTCAACTGAGAAATGCACAGTCCACTATGCCTTGAACTTCAGTACAAGGGACTCACCCCTATCTGGTTGCACCCAAGTGCAGTGGGAACTCCCCCCAACCCTCCCCACTGTTACTGCTGTTGCAACTGCTCTTGCATTCAAATGCTCCGGGTCTGAACAGACCCCCAATTGCCCCCTTAAACCCGAGCATAATATCTCCACTTTAACATTCACAACACACTATCAAAACAATAACACTACATACTTCTCTATCTTCCCTTCCCTTCTCTAATACTCACACCAACAACAACAACAATAACCACTAATAAACTGCTGCAGTAGCAACAAGCAACCCGAGCATTCCCCCTTGAGCACAGACCACCATTCACACCCATACACATACACAAATCAACCCCCATTATATATATATATATATATATATATATATACACACACACACACACACACACACACACACACACATATATATATATATATATATATATATATATATATATATATATATATATATGAGCATAACTCACACCACCAATCCAACACTTGGTGCGCATTTGTGATACTCATACGTATCACCCCCGATACGCGTGATACCTACCACAAATAACCAAGATACACTCCCGAAGCTCAAGCAACACAACTAAATCACCAAATATAATATAACTAACATATCAAATAGCTATTCTAATACAAAATAGAGAAATTGACATGTTAAAACCCAATACACATGAGAATACCCCTCCTACGACTCTGTATCATGGCGTATCATGATACGCACTACTCGTATCCAATTATGGACACGTATACACTTAAAAATTATGAATCACACTCTAAAATCAACGAGGAATCATTCCTACAAATACCTAATGGTCCAAATTCGAATTTTCTCCAATTTGGCCACAAAAGTCCATGCAACTTTCACAATATGGCTCATTAGTACATAGTTCTTCTTCCTATAGGTAGTCCTTAGCCATAGAAGAGTTCCAATAGGTCTAATAAAACAATTAGAATAAAAATTGATAGGTAAATAGGTATTATACCTATTGGGAGTCAAATCCCAATAAAACTCCTCCGGTTGGACACGAAAAGGACACAAGCTCCTAGAATTTCTCCTCAAAGTAGTGCTCATTGTAAACCAAGCTCCTAAGCCTCCTTGAGAATGAATATGAGTGAGAAATGATAGGATTTGAATGAGATTTGGTGGGGGTTGGTCTCAATTTGGGGAAGAACCAAATTTGGGCTAAATGAACAATGAAATAAAAAAAGGAAGGGGCTCCTCCCTATATTTAGGGTCGGCCACATATTCTTCCCCCTTTTGGGCAATGCAAAAAGTCCATAATACATATATTTATTGTCATGAACGTTTAATTAATTATGGGGAAGGTTCTAATCTAAATGGAAGGAATATTCTATCTATTCTCCTTAATCTAATCAACCAAGTCATGACTAATCTAATTTGTTGAACGAATGGGTCATGTCAAGTCTAGTTGGGTCCACTTTGGCTTACTAACAATAAGTCTATCTAATAGGCTAACTCACTAACCATTCTAGCTATATTAACAATATATATTATTATCAATATTCAAACAACTAGAAATGACAAAAATACCCCTAATATAAAAATTGGTGGTGACAAATTCTACCCTCCTTAGAAATTTTTTATCCTCAAAATTTAAGAAAGAAACTAGCACTACAACAGAACAATCACAGCAAGAAAAGAAGGATACCTCACGGTTCGAAGAGAAAAGCGTACCGTTCGCCCATCTCGGCTTTCCTCTCCCAGGTGGACTATCTCGGAGAGTGATGCCTCCACGCGATACGTACCAGAGAATATTCTGGTTCTGTAGCACCTTCTCCCTGCGATCCATAATCTCCAGTGGCTACTCTTGGTAGCTAAGAGTCGGACCCACCTCGATCTCTGAGTGGTCCAATACGTGAGTAAGGTCTGTCACATACCATCTCAACTATGACACGTGGAACACGTTATGCACTCCCTCTAGTACATGCGGCAAGTCTAGTCTATAGGCCATTGCACTGACCTACTTAAGAACACCGAAGGGTCAGATGAACGTGGAATAAGCTTTCCGCCTCCACCAAAGCGAATCATGTCCCATGTTGGAGAAATCTGCAGGAACACCAGACCGCCAACCTAGAATAAAACAAAGCCTTAACACACAATCTAAATAAAATAATCATAAGCAATACAACACAACACAGCACAAAATCTAAATTCTTTACCTCAAACTCCAAAGGTCTCCGTTGGCTATCGTCCCAATGCCGCTATTTGTCCTGCGCCACCCGAAGTCTATCCCTGATCAACTTTATCTTCTCTGCTGTATCCACAACCATCTCTGGCCCCAATAAAGCTCTCTCTCCAACATCACTCCAAGACAAGAGAGTGCGATACCTCCGTCCATATAGAGCCTTAAATGGTGACATCTTAATATTGGCCTGGCAGCTGTTGTTATAAGAAAACTCTACCAGGTGGAGATAGTTCTCCCAAGATCCCCCAAAGTCTAGAACACAAGTGCAAAGCATATCCTTGAGAGTCTGAATAGTCCTCTCCGTCTGCACGTCCCTCTGAGGGTGATATGCGGTAATAAATATGAGTTGGGTGCCCAAGCTAGCCTGCAAACTCCTCCAGAAGTGGGATATGAAGCGACTATCTCGATCTGAGACTATGCTCACAGGTACCCCGTACAGCTTGACAATCTGGCTCACATACATCTCCGCCAGCTTCGCTGTAGAAATATCCACTTTGAATGGCAAGAAGTCCAATATAACGTTAATCTATCGAGGGTCGTTTATCGATATTCAATCCAAAATACCCAAGGACACTTGTATCATATTACAACAAGGCATCGATCCTGACTAAGTATCGGCACTACCCCATACTTACTAGTAGGCTCAACACTATCTTTTATGGAAGGTTCATACATAAGCATTACTAAGAGGGTAAAGACATATACCACTCAGAGACTAAGCCATTCCCAATAATCATACTGTTCTTACACCGATCCAACATTCATCCTGTATTACCTTCATATGGTAGCATTGCCAATCACAAATATGGTAACTACTTACTCAAATATGAACCCAATCTTGTCATCACACATGAATCAACTCAGAATTACTATTGATTTCCTTTATTAAAATTATACATGCACCATTCTTATTGATTATAGTACACATATTGATTTCTTTTATTCCTACATGCAAACTTAGTCCCAAGTTATTCTTCTATGGCATCGAATCATTGTTGGATTCTTATTATCTTTTATGTCCAGATCGGCACCCGGTGTAAGGGTACAAGAACGTGGGTACATCCAGCCTACGCCGCAGCATCAGCGGTAGAACGCTGTCTAGGTCAACAATACCATCTAAATATCTTACACAATATATGTACCTGTCAAGATATCTCAACTCCAAATGGAGGATAAAATAATAAACAATACTCAATCACAATAAAACTAGAGAAAGATGTAGCACGATATGGATTAGAAGAAATAGAATCACAAGTCACAATACAACTCATAAACAAGTCTAATCGTCTTGCACAATAGTCTCAAATATAATACATATCAAAATATCTAAACTGAGACATAGCCAATACAAGAGTCTAAATATATGTAACTAGCTGATCATCCCCCAGTATCGATTTCTCCTGAACCACCGACGCTAACTCTACACCCACTACGTCTTGAGGTCCATAGTGTGTAGGATACCAGTCATCTAAATAATCTAAAAAATATATCCAGTTAGGATTGGAGCGAAGCACACCTTTAACAATATTTCTAAATAAATGATAAAGACTATGTGACAGTAAATAGAGAGAATATACAAGATAAATAGAGTATGAACAGAAAGTATACAGAATATGGAAATGTTATAATTAGTATAAGAGAGATGAGCATCATATACAAGAGATAGAAAAAATAACCAAATAAATGAGTGAGTACTAGCTTCGACATATGATTGGCTTGGGAACATGTACAGGAATTATGGCCTGACTAATCATACGTAAAATGTATGATTAACACTATCAGGGTACTTATATAGGAATATTTGTACATGGTGGATATGATCACATATCTAACTAACACTCCCCAAACCCCTGAATGGTATAGTGGATCAAACCATGGTACGTTACGACAAGGGATTCTCCAAGAAGGAAGAAAATCTCCCCAGGAATCAGTGTCCATAAAAGTACATGAGCAACAGAGCATGTCCAAGATACACCAGGAACTACCAGATATAATATCTCATGACGGGGTCCAAAATATACCAATCCGTGTAGCCACGTGTCAAGAAGTCAAGGATATCTACAATAAATACAAGAAAATAGAAGATATCATAAACGAAAAACCATCAGAGAATGTACTCGCCTGAGGTCCTGTGCTGACAATACCAATCTGTGTGTATAGACTGGTATCATACTGACATATATATATATATATATATATATATATATATATATATATATATATATATATATATATATATATATATATATATATATATCATGTCACTTGGGTATAATGAATGTTAAATATGTTAAATGCACTAAAGTATGATTTCTAGGCCATTTCTAGTTCACTCTAGTTAAACTAGGTGTTTACCTTAGTTTTAGGTCTAATTCTAGCTTCTAGGTCGATTACAAGGCTATACTAGATATTAACACTAGGTATATATATATATATATACTAGCTAATCACTAAGGTATTCTAATTAATTTAGTTAATACCTAGTTATTACCTAAAGGTATACTTATTATCCATACTAGTATCATCATTACCTTAACGTACCATATTCACTAACTATACCCAGTTACCTAGGTATCATGATACTCACAATAACTAATATGCTAAACCTTGGTACTAACTCAACCATCCCTAATACCCAGTCATTTTCCTTCACTGATACTTATGATACGGTGATACTCCTATCTTGCTCACTTAGTCTTCCCTTATACAAAACCTGTCCCAACTACCTTGACACTCATAACACCCCACTGCAGCTGCTAATGCTGCCATGCTATTGTTGTTGCTTTGCTTCTAACATGCTGTTGTTGATGTTTCCACTTGCAATACACTACTGTTATCTCCCCAACTGATACTCTTGACACCTACTTATAGTATCAGGCTCCTTCTTATTACTACACTGATTGTGACTCAAACTCGAGTACACATGCCTGCATATCCTTAATTCTATACTTTGCTAACTGTTAACCATCAACCCCCTTATTACCTGTTATAACTGGACATAGGTATAAAAAATCAGTGCAAGCACTGAGCATTCCCCAATTCCACTACTAACTGCCAGTATCAGATTCTAACCCACTACACTATCGATCACATGTACATCCTTACAACTCTATTTGTTACAGTCCTAACAAGTTTTAACTGAACTTACCATCACAAATACACACAGTAGACTGAACTAAGTCTCTTAGCTTATTACCTATAATCTATTGCCCTTACTGCACTACTGGCCTTCCCTATTGCTGTTGTGGTGTGCAACATCCTCTTTTTCCTCATTTGTGAACACCACACATCTGCATATAAGAACTCCCCTCTCTGCTTGGCCTGGAACCCCAATGCACTCAATAATTTTCCCCTTTTACTTGCAGCAACTGCTGCCAGTTAGCTCCCCAGTGTATGTTCTCATCTATTATCACCCGAGCATACACTAACCCAACTCAAACACAGGCCCACTCACACATTATATAAACACATACCCGACTGCATATAGGAACCCCTCTCCTACATCTTGAACACAATAAATTCTAATGGACTGTATTGCAGTCCTCTCACTGCCATCAGTCCCAAAATAGTCCACAGATGCACAAACACTCACAGTTCATGTTAATCCTCTCCCTTTTGTTAACAGTTAACACCACCACCAACGCATAACAATCAACCAATAGTCTATATATATATATATATATATATATATATATATATATATATATATATATATATATATATATATATACACTCACAATTGATACACACTAGTAGTTAATACTTCAAACACATGATGCACAACTAGGATACTCATGATGCTCATTGTAATGAATACCAAAATTCCCTAATACTTTTTAAATACTAATTATATATACCAATTATATATTTACATGACTAATGCAACTTCCTACAATAAGAATTGAAGAGTAATTACACAAATCCCCCAAAATGAACCTCATATCATAACGTATCACAAGATACTATGAAACGCTCTACTCGTGTCCAATTGTGGATACGTATCTAGTCTTCTAACATCAATCTAAGTTGAATTAGATCTAATTGATCTCATGATACACACTTGATAGTGAACAGGATTACCTGTCATGACCCGCACCCGGTGTAGGGGCACGAGTAGTGAACAACGTCCAGCCTATGCCGCAGCATCGGAGGTAGAACACTGTTTAGGTAAACTATCTATCTAGCAATCAAGATATAATAATGCCACCAATAAAATATGAATGCTCAATCACAGACCTATAAGATAGAATAATCGCATAAATTTGATATAAAGAACTGAAGAGTCAAATACAACTCACAAGACAAAATAATATCCAATGAGTCATATAAAGAAATACTAATAACAAAATAATAGAGACAAATCAAGTATAAATTAATCTATCTACTGAGCTACGGGTACTGGGTCGTCTGTCTCAACCGGGATGAGTCCCTCCTAAGCCAAAGTGTCTGACTCTAAGCCAACTACGTCTTAAGGCCCATAGTGAGTGTGATACCACTCCTCGGTGTCATCTGGGAAAAATATATCTAGTCAGGAAAGAAGCAAAGTACATCTCTAACAGTAGTTCCAATGAATGATATAAACTATGTAAGAGTAAATAAAGCAAATATACAAGATGCAATATACAGGTAAAAGAGATATTCATAATAGAAATACTGGATTAAATACAAGAATGAGCATCATAGAAATGAACAAGAAATACTACTACTATGTGAGTGAGTACCAGCTTCAACATGTGATCGGCTTGGGAACTTGCACAAGGATTATGGCCTGTTAATCATACGTGTGATGTATGATCAACACTCACAATGACATGCACAAGGAGGGTATGATCACATATCTACACTAACACTTCCTGCTCCGACTGGTATAGTGGATACAACCATGGGAAATTATGACACGGTATTCATTGGGTAGGTAGCTAGTCTCCCCAAGAATCAATGTCTATACATATATAAGAAGAACAAGGAACATTGCTTGCATAAGATACACCATAAATAGCAAGTAATAATATCTCATGACGAGATCCATATATACCAATTCGTGTAACCATTGTGTCAAGAAATCAAGGATATCTACACTAAATACAAGAAACATAGGGAATATCATAAATGAAAAACTATCAGAGAATGTACTTGCCTAAAATTGGGTGAACAATATCAAGGATGCCCAGAACGGTACCTCAGAGACCTAAATATGGAATATTATATCAATACAAGATTTTTGAATGAAAATAAGTTAAACTATTCAAATTTTAGGTCATAAAGTCATTTCTAGGTCAAAATAGTTAAACTAAGTCAACTCTAGGTCAAACTTGATCAAACTAGCTATTTCTAGGTTAGTATCTTAAGGACACAAGTCATACTAGCTGATACTAGGTATTAGGCTATATTATGATATCAATATTAATACATATATAAATTATACCATACTATATACCAAAACTTAATACCAATATATAGCTAATACCTTAGTACTAACAATTACCTTAGTATTTTAATAGCTTAATACCCTCAACGACAATATCATATATCTTAATGATTACCTAGCAACTTAGACCAATACCTTAACTAGATCAACTAGCTATATTGAGTATACTAGCTAATACCTTACCATATAAAACTTACCTTAACTATAAACTAATAGTTATCCTACCCCATAACCTTACCTTGATGTTATTGTACTTAACGTGACATTTCCTTTTAAGTCATCCATAGCATACACCTATACCTTGACACTTGTCAGTGGTGTCAACTTTCCTATGACACACACACACCAAACATAGCACTAAACAACACTCACCATCTATACTTATAACTTATCATTCCTTAGTATCCTACCTTTTCCTAATACTTAACTTCTATACTCTTGGTATCATACACAAAAGTTGATACTCAACCTTACTACACTTGCTCACATATTACTTTAGTACTCCCACACATTCCTCATCTCTTGGACACCCCTCCTTTTGGGTACTATAACTGCTACTATATACGATTGTTGCTGCTAATGCCACACATTGCTGCTGTTGCTGCTGCTGCTGCTGCTTCATATTGCTACTTCATATGGTAGTAGCTCGACACCCCCTAGCATACATACACACACAGGTACACTATACTCTCACACACACACACACACACCCCCCCCCCACACACACATATATATATATATATATATACACTACACATATTAACACTAATAGTGCACATGAGCCTCCCTATTCTCCCTATGACCACCAACACTCTCCAATAAAATAGAAACATAGCTTTATATATATATATATATATATATATATATATATATATATATATAACAATACAAATACAATACTCTAATAGTTATAACCAAGGCAAATTTAATTAGAAAGCAAAGTATCAAACACGTAGAGTGCACCGCACCCTTATCACACTCAATTTATGATACGCTTGCGATACGACTCCACCACACCACCAAACATATTCCGAAGAATACGAGCAAGTTTAGAATCATAATTAGAAGCTACATAAAGATCTAGTTACTCATCTACGTGCTCGTGTTAAAATATGACATGCTCAAACCTCCGTGTCAGAAGAAAACCCCTAAATTAACCCGTATCATCAAATTGTCGTGATACAGCCTACACGTATCCAATTATGGATACGATACTAGTCAAACACAACCAAATATATGTCAATTTGGTCTAATTGACCTATTGACAAACACAAGATGTGCCAATCTCGGAATTGTCCCAAAATTGACATAAAATACCATATAACTTTTTCCATAGGGCTCCTATTAGCCTAATTCTACTTCCTATGGGTATCCTTAGTACATAAGAGAGTTCCTAATAATTAAATTATAGATCTAGAGTCTAATTAGAGAGAAAAATTGAATTATACCTATTGGGAGATGGATTTTCAATACAATTATCCAAATGAGTGTCAATAGCCTTCAACTTGTGATCCTTCCTCCTTCTTGTTCCAATAGCCTCCAATGGTGAGTAAAGAAGGAATTGGAAAGAAATTTAGGTAAGAATTGGTGTAGGGATGAAGTAATTTGGAAGAAAAAAATTCTAGATCTAGAATTGTAATGAATGAATGAAGAGATAGAGTCTCTCTCCCCCTCTTGGTATGGCCGACCTTGCCCCCTTCTCCAAGTCACTATAAAAAGTCTACAATACCCTTTGGGACTTGTCATGAAGGAATTAATTAAAGAAGGAAAGTTCTAATCCAATTGGTTTAACTAATTAATTTATCCTCCTAATGAATGAGCTTGATAGTTGGGCTCAAGCTAACTAGAATTAAATGTTGGTCCAAGAATTTAATATAAACTAGTTAGGTCCACTAACACAAGTCCAAAATCAAATATAACATCTAACAATAAATAAATAATACAATAAATAAATATACAATATGCACAATATTTAATTAATTACAAAATGACCAAAATATCCTTCCTAGAAAATGTTGTAGCGACAAGTCTACCCCTTTAAAATAATTTCTTCATCGAAATTCAAAGACGAAACTACCCCTAGAAAATAAAACAGAACATAATCAGGAAAGAACATATCTCAAAGTACAAACAAATATGGGAAACACTCTCGCATTTTATCCTCGAAACCCACTCGAAGTCTGTCTCTGATCAACTTAACATTCTCCGCTGCATCCACAACCATCTTTGGCCCTAGTAAAGCACTCTTTCCAACATCGTCCCAAGATAAGGGAGTACTACATCTCTAATGTCATACCCCGATCCCGTAAGGGCCTATTGTCCTCGTTTGGTCCCTACGGAATCGATCGTTCTCGCTTGGGTGCGATACTGTGCAAGCCTAAGTTGCGCTTGCACCAGGCATAGTACGTGCACAAGACATAAGTTAAACAAAAATATACATATATGTAGGCACAAGATTTAAAATGCAGAGAACCAAAGTTGAACACATTTGATAGGAACACAAAAATACTTTCTTTATTGAATACTTGAAGATTGGATTAAAAAGTACTTGCTTAGCTGAGTTACAAAATATGCCATAGAAGGCTTACAACTCTTTTTACAATCCTAAAACTAGCCACAACGCCCATACATTATGTCCTTGTAGCAGGACCAAAATCAACACAACAAGCAGAAGAATAGCTTACACACATGAGAAGAAAGATAGGGAAGCAACACGAGCACAGTTTTGCTGGATGGATGCGCTAACACTGGTTCAAAATGCTCACCAAGCTCTTACTACCAGAACTTGAAGATTTGCCCACAAATGTGGGTCAATACTATAACATGTACTGGTGAGCACCGTAGCCAAACTAACCTTGAAATCCACACTAAGTATACAAGTAAAACTAGCATTATTAGGTGATCTTTCTAGTTGTCAAGTTTTTTTTTTAACAATTCATGCAAGAAATATAAATAATAGATTGAACCATGCATATGATAATTTCTTACCCACGGTCGAGTGGTTATCCCTACAGCAGACACACAAGTTTGCCATAATTGGCATATATAAATAAACTTATGAATCAATCTTGGTATCAGGTGTTAGGTATGCAAGAAGGTAAACCTAGCGTGTGACCTAACAATATTATGGTCCATGGGTAGCACCATGATTAGCAGCGGTGACTCAAGGTTCAGTTCTGCACTAGCACGCGTGTGTATTGACAGTTGTGACTCAAGGTTCAGCTCTTCACCAACACACACGAGTACTAGCAGCTGTGACATCATGGGTTTCGCACAACACTAATAGACATATCATCCCACTAGACCCCGTGGGACCGTATCCTCAGGGTGAAATAAAAATCTCTTCTGGACCGAGCAATTCCTAGTGCATCAGGAACCGTTCGAGAAATAAAACCTTGTGCACAAGTTGTCCGAGACCAATGCATGACATAAAATATCTAACAGATATAATACTATAATGCACAATTCTGAACAACAAACACACAATTTCCATCTTCTTATTCTTTTCCTACATATCATATTCAAAACATAAGGACTTGCCATAAATCAGGTTGTGCAGCATAGTGACGAGGAACATACAATATAATTGATAGCAAAACCATAATTCTAATACTTCAAGCATGTAGTTCATTCTTTTAACTTATCTTGTTAGTGAGGTATGCTTTGAAATAAGCAATTCAAGTGAATTAGAGATTATTTTATTAGGCGTGCAGACTAAGAATTCATCGAAGGGCCAAAGCCACTCATCGATTGAATCGAACGAGAGAATGTGTAAGCCTTATGTAACGGTCACTCCTTGGTTATGCATCCTGAAATTACAATAATACTTGGTTAGCATCCTTCGATCTCTTTCTCTTACGATTCAAAATGAATGTGCAAGCAAGAAAAGTGAATCATGAAAACCAAGTCATCGAAAGCAAGACAAAACACAAAGCAACAGAAAACCAAGCAGCAAAATAACCAATAAAAACTCTTGGACTTATTTCAATAGAAGCTGTTCCATCAATTTGAAGGGTTTATTGTATTTCGTCCGTGTTGATTTGGCGATAAGGTTTTCCCTAGACTCGATTCTCAACCGAGTCAAAGTAATAAGTGTTCCATAAGTGACCTGCTAGGAGCGGGGCATTACATAATATCCCACTGAAAAGAAGTTTCATTCATGAAACTTAAGAGATCAAGGAGTCAAAGATCAAGGCATCAAGAGGTCAAAAGAATTAGACTCACCAACATCGTGTCCGCTCGTATCACGATCAATATTTAGTTGATACACTCTAGCCCTTTTCGTCTGATCATTTTGTCCATTAGCTTGAACTAGCACTGACACGAAATTCTGATTCTCATTATAACTAGTGTTGTTGTTGTGGTGCAGTACCAAAGCCTTAAGCATCAGACAATCACGGATCATATGACCTAGTTGTCCACATTTGAAGCACTCCTTATTAAAGTGACGATAAAATTCTTTAGTGTGACTCGGACGGCCACAGAAGCTGCATACTTTCCCGTGGTACTCATCTGTATCGTCATTCTTCTCAGTATCAGCCTTCTTCTCACCATTGTGGTATCTTTTAGCATAAGGATTTCGAGAAGCTGGTGCCTTTTTTGGAGCACATCGTGGTATGAACTGCTGCCTCAAAAGCTTGAATGTACGATTTACACTCTCGATTCATAACACCCTTTCTTAGGTTGTCATTTAGGCCTCTTATGAACCGATGGGTATGGGCCCCCTCATTAAAAATCATTGAGCTAGCGAACTTAGCAAGCTTGGATAATTCTGACTTATAGTCCTCGACGAACATGCTCCCTTGATTAAGTTTGGTAAACTCATCTACTTTTCTTTGCTTGACAGCTGGCGGGAGATATTATTCAAGGAATGCATCCTTGAACATTCTCCAAGTGATCTTACCATCCTGATGCTTTATGGTGAGATCTAGCTTCTTGATTTTCCACTAGTCGTGTGCTCGTAACCGCAGCTGCATGACTGCGCATGCCAGCCTCTTGTTCGCAGGTATCGAAGCAAACTCAAACAAGCCATCTAACTTTGTGATCCAGTCCATCACCTTATCTGGTGCAGTCCTGACTTCGAACTCCGGAGGGTTCAACTTCAGAAACTCAGCACCCCTAAAGGTAGACTTCCTGGCCGCCCGTCGAGGCTCATTAGTTTGTGCTAACCCTGCCCCCTGAGGCATAGTCGTGGCTATCGCAGGTGTCACGACGGTTCCTGATGCACCATTGTGGGCTACTAATATTGTCACTATCTGAGTAAGAGAGTCAAGCTGCTATTTTTGTGCCAAGGCTCTAACATCAGTCCATTGCTGCTGAGCTTTGAACTGTTCCTGTTCGGCCTCATTTTGATCATTCTGATTTTCAAACATAGCAATCAACCTATCGACTTGGTCATCGCTCACGCTTGCTGTGTGCGATGTACTTTGATTACCTGTTATAGTTATCTTGCTACAAAAGAGAGTAGCTTGCATTAGTCTCATAATGTATTATGGACTTATTGCATGGATAATGGGTTTTTTATACTTTTTAAGAGCGGGACATTAACACCTTCAATTTACTTATATAGATTCACAATCATTTTTAAAATTAGGAACTTTTAAAACCGCTTGAAAACTTATATCATTTTGAAAATGATATTTGAAGAGGCCAAGGACATAAAGCCGTGCTTTGATACCACCTGTCACATCTAGGTCCCGTAAGGGCCGATCGTCCTCGCTTGGTCTCTACGGAACCGATCGTCCTTGCTTGGGCACGATATCGTGCAAGCCTAAGTTGCGCTTGCACTAGGCATAATACCTGCACAAGACACAAGTTAAACAAAAATATACATAAATATAGGCACAAGGTTTAAAATACAGAGAACCAAAGTTGAACACATTTGATAGGAACACAAAATACTTTCTTTATTGAATACTTGAAGATTGGATTACAAAGTACTTGCTTGGCTGAGTTATAAAATATGCCATAAAAGGCTTACAACTCTTTTTACAAACCTAAAACTAGCCACAACGCCCACACATTATGTCCTTGTAGTAGGACCAAAATCAAAACAACAAGCAGAATAATACCTTGCACACAGGAGAGAAAAGCTAAGGAAGAAGCACGAGCACGTTTCTGTTGGATGGATGTGCTAACACTAGTTCAAAATGCTCGCTAAGCTCTCGCTACCAGAACCTGGAGATTTGCCCACAAACGTGGGTTAGTACTACAACATGTACTGGTGAGCGATCGTAGCCAAACTCACCTTGAAATCTATACTAAGTATACAAGTAAAACTAGCATTATTAGGTGATCTTTCTTGTTGTCTAGTTTCTTTTTAATAATTTATGTAAGAAACATAAGCAATAGTTTGAACCATACATATGATAATTTCTTACCCACGGTCGAGCAGTTATCCTTGCAGCAGACACATAAGTTAGCCATAATTTGCATATATGAATTAACTTATGAATCAATCTTGGCATCATGTGTTAGGTATGCAAGAAGGTAAATCTAGCATGCACCCTAACTATATGATGGTCCATGGGTAGCCCCATGATTAGCAGCGGTGACTCAAGGTTCAGTTTTGCACTAGCACGCACGTGTATCAACAACTGTAACTCCAGGTTCAGCTCTTCACCAACACACACGAGTACTAGCAGCTGTGACATCATGGGTTCCGCACAATACTAATAGACACATCACCCCAGTAGACCCCGTGGGACCGTATCCTTAGGGTGAAACAAAAATCTCTTCCGGACCGAACGATTTCCAGTGACCTAGGAACCGTTCGAGAGACAAAACCTTGTGCACAAGTTGTCTGAGACCAATGCATGACATGAAATATCTAGTAGATATAACACTACAATGCACAGTTCTGAACAACAAACACACGATTTCTATCTTCTTATTCTTATCCCACATAATATATTCAAAATATTAGGACTTGCCATAAATTAGGATGCGCAGCATAGGGACGAGGAACATGGAACATAACTGATAGCAAAAATATAATTCTAGTACTTCAAGCATGTAGTTCATTCTTTTAATTTATCGTGTTAGTGAGGTATCCTTTGAAATAAGCAATTCAAGTGAACTAGAGATCATTTTATTAGGCGTGCAGCCTAAGGATTCATCGAAGGGCCGAAGCCACTCACCAATTGAATCGAACGAGAGAATGGGTAAGCCTTATGCTACGTTCAATCCTTGGTTATACGTCTTAAAATTACAACAATAATTGGTTAGCATCCTTCGATCTATTTCTCTTACGATTCGAAAAGAATGCGCAAGGGAGAAAAGTGAATCATGAAAACTAAGTCATCGAAAGTAAGACAAAACATAAATCAACACAAAATCAAGCAGCAAAATAACCAATGAAAACTCTTGGACTTATTTTAATAGAAGCCGTTCCATTAATTTGAAGGGTTTATTCCATATTGTCCGTGTTGATTTGGCGGTAAGGTTTCCTTGAGATTCGATTCTCAACCGAGTCAAAGTAACAAGTGTTCCATAAGTAACCTATAATGCCCCAGTCCCAAAATACGTAGAACTAGACATACATAACAAGCCAGCTACGCATTTGACCAGACTCTTGTCTGACTCGAATAAGTATAATCTGTATTATAATGATCACTATCTAAATAATGAAGTAAATATAAGTATCTATGCCTCAATCCACAATGAACAGAATATAACAAGAATGAGCTACATATGCTAAGTCGGCTGCCCAGTAACACACAAGCTCGAATAGACTCGAGAAAGGAATATGAGTCTTTAAAACTAGGCTACATCAGCAGATGAATAAATAAAATGAATAAATAACCATAACTACGATAGAAATGATATAAGTGTAACGATCCATTCTGCTCAAGCGGACTACCGATTTAAACAGCAAAAGTGCAATGACCCGACCCGCTTTGCTCAGCGAGATGGTTCGTTTAAGGCAAAGGATTTCCTGACTTGGCCCTTTAGGAGTTCTAGCTTAGGCTTTCAGAGGCTCGCTCGGAGTATCGCTCGACTGAGACGAATCATCGCTAAGGTGGGTGGCTATGATGAACTTGTCTTTGCTTAGCCAACACACTTAAAATATGGATGATACATGCTATTCGCTAGGTGAATCACCCTTTGCATGCAAATAAAGAATACAATGTACCTAGCTAAGGAAATAATCCTAACTTGTATTGCTTATGTTAGAACATGGAAATAAAACTTTGCTTATATACGAACCCTTGCATGCTACCTTTGCCTTGTGCAACTAGACCCCGCTATGCCTCGAGTAGAATAATATATATATACTCTGTAGTGCACTGTTCACTTACTATACTGCATAACCCTAGATTATGTCGCTCGGTATATCGCTTTCGGTTTTACTCCTCGTCATACCCTTAGTCCCGTGCCAAAGTAAACGCTATTATTCAATATGAATGCAATGCTTGCCTGCTTATATGTTAACTTATACTCGTTGCCTCATTGCAATATTTGCTTGTCACATAATCTATGCCACAATCAAGTAACACTATCCATATCGTGCATGCATTGAGTTAGCCAAAAGATTATCAAATAGTTCTTATGTGCAATACGAACCTGGAAGTATCCGGGACTATTAGATCACCAAGGAAATCCTCGAACCAGGGGAATATATCAAGGCAAGTTGAACTCTGAATAATAATCATGTAAGATTTACATCTGAATGAGAATTATGTCAAGCAAATCAAGAATCATAGCTCGTGGAGCAATACTCGTTCAGAACAAAATTATGAATTATCATGTGGTTATGAATCTGGAAGACCAAGACTTGCGTGTCATAGACAACTTGGAATCAAGAGGGATCTTCTGATCTTGTTCCACGGGCAGTCTCCAGGGCACTGAGGCTGATCCGATCGGGATGGAACTAACGTTTAGTCTCACGTGTTGGACAGGATGGCTTGCAGTGCCTCGTATAATTTAGTTGCAATCCCATCCTCGTTCAAGACTATAACTCGTCCTTTATGGCTATGCCAGCGACTCATATTTATATAGATAAGTTATCATTGCTTAGCGGTAACCCACGTGCGAGTCATTGTATCACATCCAGTAATCGAAATACCTGAATGGATATGAATATAACACACTTGTATATATATGGAATACTTCAACATCTTCTGCAATACACCTGATAATCTGTGTAACTCGTGCACCCGAAACATAATCTCGCTCACAACACTTGTGTTTGCATCTGCTATTGCCCCTGGATTCATTATATATATGCCCGTGCTTGAATTAACTTGGTTTGCCTTGGACAGGAAAGGACGGATGGTAAGTTAGTAAGTCTCACCGTATTTTCTCTTATATCGCACGATACACAGCCACACGAGTTAGGCTATTCATCTTTGCCATAAAACTGATCCTAAGGAAGGACTAGAAAGATAACTTAATATTTGGTGCACGAAACCTATATAACGTGTTGGATTTATCGAGCGGGCAAGAAGCCTCCCCACCAGTGCATTCATGTACTGATAACCCACCAGATTGCTTGCAGTGTATGTGAGAACCTCGTTCGGTGCGAATGCCTTCTTTGTGCGTGCTAAGGCATGGAGTTCACTCCGAAGCCTTGGAGCATTGCATCCGAAACTGAAGCACATATATAGGACATAATATTGGAATATCGCCTATACATCATTCCATAAATGTAGCCACTTGGCACATTTTACTGTTTCAGAGGGAGAGACTTGACCGACTTGTAATCTCGGTCTAGTACCGCCTGTAACACTGGATCAATATGAATAAAGAGTTGCTTTACTTCTATACTTGTGTTATTCAATGCTTCCGCTATTGATGACTCTGTGAGATTTTTACCAATCACCTATACGTTTATAATTCTGCTACACTCGGAAAATTTGTACGACTCTGTGGCTTAAACCTCTTACCGCCTGTTCATATCACGGTCTTGCACGGGCGCGACTCACGCTCGTGCTGCATCACGCCCAGATGGGTCAAGCGATCGTCCTGCGGAAGCGCTGGCACGGTGACCTTTGCCTAGAGGACACGGCCGATTAGCTTGCGGAAGATCGGGGTGTGACATATTGGTATCAGAGCATGGCTATACACCTTTGGACTTCGTTTTAATTTTCTCAGTTTTGAAAGCTTGTTCGTGGGTTATGTGCGTACGCTCTCTCTCAATGTCCCATCGAAATATTCTAAACAATGAATAAATAATTTCAAAAATGTGCATGTGAATAATATGATTGCTTGTATAAAATCGTAATGTTAAGGCCTTTGTGCCGACCTATACTAGACTTGTGGAAATAGACTCGTGCTAAAATTTGCAAGATATGTGCGAACCTGAGTACCTATACAAGATTACCCAACTGGTTGTTATACGAAATAAAATATCGTCCGAACGGTTAGCTATGCACACAGCCTTTCGGCTAAGTTGTGTTGAGTATCGTACGCCAAGACCCTTTGTTGTTAGCAAGTTTGCAACGAGATTGGGATATCGTTTAGATATGGACAAGTCAAACTTAGAATGTCAACTGAAAAAACCTTATCAGTTTATCGCTTAGGTGAATATAGAGAATCGTGCTTCGATTTTGGGAAATAGCTCGAACGGTATTCCGTGTCGGAAGATACAAATCAAATATTGCTTACTTGGATGACTATCAACAGGATAGATATATACGAGACTAAAATTTATCAGGCGATGCTTAGATATCGTGTAGGAATTCTAAGGAACGACTTGGTGAATATGCTAGCTTTGATGAGAACCCGATTGAGAATTTCATTGGGTAACTCGATTCCGAGTAGTGTATGGATCATTTATAAATGTCCAAATGGATTCATAGGTCTTGTACAATAATCAGATTGAACGATTAGAGAATATCTTGAATAAATGCCAAGGCTTATATCGAATAGGGATTCATAGGAAAGGAAATCAATATCTTGGTTAACGAAACTTGTTAGAAACTTGAAGGTTCGTGTGAGCAATTTTGAATCGAAACAAATGGATTAAACTTGAATACAATATTGCTCGAATGGAAGTTAACCCGAGAATAAATATTACAGTTCGATGAAAAAGATAAGCGATAAGAAATAACGAATTTGACTTGGAGTTTGGAAGAACGATCTTGAATCTAGTTCGAAACGATAACCATCGAAATCAATCCCAACGAGAACGATTATCCTGTGGGAGCGCCGACATGGTAATTTCACGTACGACGGGGATGATCGAACTCGATGGAATATGTTGGGTGATTATTCCAAACGAACTCGATGTATATAATATATCAAAAATGGATAGACTTTGGCTTAAATATTTGAACTTAGTTTCTTGAGGAATGTTAGAAGTAGACTATGGATTTACCGGACGGTAACTTTGAAATTGGATAATTTTGCTAGACGAATTATAAATACTACATGAATGGACATGACTCGATGGATATATAACTTGGATGGAGTAAAGGGAAATGATAAGATGTCTCGATCGTGCCAAAGAAAACCATAACATTCAAACGTTATTGTCTTGTGCGAGCGTAACTCTATGCTCGTACATGCGTCACGCTCGGATTAGGATAATTATCTAGCGGGAGCGTTGGCGTGGTGATCTCACGTCCAATGAGGATGATCGAACTTGCGGGAGACTGGAGCGTGACAACTAATGGTTCGTCTTGACTTTTGGTTTGACATGATAAGATGAACTTGGAACACAAGTGATCAAAAATATTTTATTGATATGTTAGCCTAGAACCTGGAGTAAATCACGCTTGATGGTTTGGTGAACGGATACATAAATCTTGTTGGACGACTTGGAGTTATAAACAAAAGGTTTAGAATTGAATCTTTGCTTGGTGGTCTAGACTTAAAATGGATATCATAGATTTGACTGAACGAACTTGAAACCTGTACAAACGAACGTGTTATTATGTGTAGGATAATCCGTGCTCGATGTTTAGAAATCTGAGTGAAATGAGCTTGGATAGAATACCCCGTGAAAATAAACAATGGTTTGACCCTAGGAATTGGGGCGAGCATCGTGCGACAAAATTGCACAACGAATCGTATGCTTGGACTTGTACCTATGACCTTGTGAGCTGACCTAGTAGTTAGGAAGATGACCTTGTGCCGAGTAAAAGAACCTGTGTAACCGACTTTAGAACATTTGTTGAACAAACCATAAAACTGGGGCAGCAATACTTAGAATTAGAGTGGGAACGATAACATGTGCTATGCTTGACCCAAACAGATGGACGCTAAGTTGGTTAATCGTATAGATCGTGCATAATGGTAGTGCAAATACTTGATTTGAGTTGGAATTTGAATGACTTAGAATTTGATCGACCCTGTTGGAAGTATCATCGCGATTCATAAACGAGAACCCTTAAGATTTTCGCAAGTAGCTTGTCCGATTTTACTATCTTTAAGTTTGGTTAAATGCATATGTTGAGGGACGCCTTAAACGTGTGCATAATCTAAAACTCAATGATATATGAAACTCGAGTTCTAAGACTTTACTATCACTAAGTTGGTTGACATGCATATATTTGAAGGACGCTTTGAATATGTGCATGATCCAGACTCGCGATATGCTGATCTCGAATGCTAGTGCAACTGAATATCCGGACGAACAACTATAACAACTTGTATAAGTTTGCCTTAGCCTTAGATCATCATTCTAGATGGATTGTAACAGACCCCGCGTTAAGCAATATATTCTGCGCTAAGGCATAGTTGAGACCGAGTCAGAACTTGGATTGAATGATAAAGTCATTCAATGAGACCGACCCAGCATACACGCGATACAGCATAAGGAACGAGTAGGTAATTGTGTTCAAACAGAACTAGTGGTACTGATTGCTACACTTGGGATAGGTTCGATAATGCGATAGAATGGCCTGCGCTCAAGAAGTCTCGAGGACGAAACTTTTTTCTGAGTGGTGTATAATGTAACAACATATTTCGCTCAAGCGGACTGTCGATTCAATCAGCAAAAGTGTAATGACCCGACCCGCTTTGCTCAGCGAGATGGTTCGTTTGAGGCAAAGGATTTCCCAACTTAGCCCTTCAGGAGTTCTGGCTTAGGCTTTCAAAGGCTCGCTCGGAGTACCGCTCGACCGAGGCGAATCATCACTAAGGTGGGTGGCTACGATAAACTTGTCTTTGCTTAGCCAGAACACTTAAAATATGGATGATACATGCTAGTTGCTAGGTGAATCACCCCCTGCATGATAATAAAGAATACAACGCACCTAGCTATGGAAATAATTCCAACTTGAATTACTTGTGTTAGAACATGTAAATAAAACTTTGCTTATATACGGACCCTTGCATGCTACCTTTGCTTTGTGCAACTTGTAACGCCCCACTTCGAACGGTTACTTATGGAACACTAAGCTGCTTCGACTCGGTTGAGAATCGAGTCTCGGGGAAACCTTACCGCCAAATCAACATGGACGAAGTGCAATGAACCCTTCGAATTAATCGAACGACTTCTATTGAAATGAGTCCAAGAGTTTTCGTTGATTGCTTTGCTTCTTGGTTTTGTGTTGCTTTTGGTTTTGAGTTGCTTTCGATGACTTGGTTTTCATGATTTTGCCTTCTCGTTTGTGCGTTCTTTCGAATCGTAAGGGAAAGAGATCGAAGTATGATAACCAAGTATTATTGTATTTTCATGACGCATAACCAAAGAGTGAACGTCGCTTAAGGCTTCCCCATCCTCTCGTTCAATTCATTCAGTGAGTGGCTTAGGCCCTTCGATGAATCTTTCAGTTCACATGCCTAATAAAAAGAATCTCTAGTTCACTAAATATTGCCTCACTAAAAAGATAAGCTAAAGAAATAAACTGCATGCGTATATACATAGAGTTTCTGCTTTACTTCAATTAAATGTTGCCCCTTACTCACTTGTTGTATCACTATATCGTGCATACAACCTTCATGGTTAGTGTTTGTGTCATGTGTAAAAGAAAGGAATGTGAATAGTCTAATGGTCCGTCCTGATATTCCGGTCCTACGGGATCTAGGGGGTGTGGCTATTAGATTGTTAAATGCTTGTTAATGTTGTGCATCCTAAAAGAGTTTGATTTATAAATGTTGCTTGCCATGCATGGGTCTCGGACAACTTGTGCAAAAGGTAATAGTCTCTCGATCGGTTTCTGGGGCACTGGGAATCGGTCGGTCCGGAAGGGATTGTAAGAGCACCCTGATGTTCCGGTCCTACAGGGTCTAGGGGGTGTTGTTGTCCAATAATAGGGAAACTCATGGACCGTCATATAGATAGGCCGCATGCTAGGTTTACCTTCTTGCATACCTATCATTTTGACACCAAAGATTGATTCGTAAGTTAATCATATGCAAATTGTGGCTAACTTGTGTGTCTGCTGCAGGGATAACCGCTCGGCTGTGGGTAAGATTATCATATGCATATGCTATACATTGTCTATATTTCCTTGCATGAATTGTTAAAAAGAAACTAGACAACCAGAAAGACCACCTAATAATGCTAGCTTCATATGCTTACTTAGTATAGATTTTCTAAGGTGAGTTTGGCCACGGTCGCTCACCAGTATATGTGGTAGTGCTGACCCACGTTTGTGGGCAAATATCCAGGTACTGGAAGCGAGAGTTTGGCAAGCATCTTGAATCCTAATCAGCGTGTGCGCACTCTTCCTTAGGACTGTGTTCATGCTGCTTCCTCCGCTGCTTACCTCTCCAGTGGGCTACTCCTCTTCTACTAGATATTTTGCTATTTTGGTCCTACTATAAGGACATAACGTAATAGGCGTTGTGGCTAGTTTTGGGAATGTAAAAAGAGTTGTAAGCCTTCTAAGAAATATTTTGTAACTCAGCCAAGCAAGTACTTTGTAATCCAAATCTTCAGTATTCAATAAAATAAAGGTATTTTGTGTGCTATCAAATGTGTTCAACTTTGCTTCTCTGCATTTTTACTCTGTGCCTATATATGTATATTCTCGTCTATCTTGTGTCTTGTGCAGGTACGTTGCCTGGTGCAAGTGCAACTTAGGCTTGCACGACATCGCGCCCAAGCGAGGACGAGTGGTTCCGTTGGGACCAAGCGAGGATGATCGGCCCCTACGGGATCGGGGCACGACAGGTGGTATCAGAGCACGGTTTTACGTCCTTGGTCTCTTCAAACATCGTTTTCGAAAATGATATAAGTTTTTAAACGGTTTCAAAATTCTCGAATTTTGAAAATTGATTTCGAATCTATAAGAAGTAAATCGAGAGTATGAAAGGTCCCTAAGAGTATAAAAACCCAACATCCCATGCAATAAGTCTATAATACGTTATGAGACTAATGCAAGCTACTCTCTTTTGCAGCAAAGATGACAAAAATAAGTGCTAGTAACCCTGAGACATCGCGCGCAGCGAGCGTGAGCGATGATCAAATGGATAGGCTGATTGCAATATTATAGAATCAGAATGATCATCATGCTGCACAACAAGAATGATTCGAGGCTCAACAACAATGAGCTGATGCTAGAGCCTTGGCACAACAACATCAACTTAATTCCCTGACTCAGATTATGACAACACTAGTAGCACACAGTGGTGCATCGGGAACCGCCGCTACACCTGTGACTGCCCTGACCATGCCTCAAGGCGCAGGATTAGCAGAAACAAGTGAGCCTCATCGCGGGGCCAGAAAGTCTACCTTTAAAGGCGCTGAGTTTCTGAAGTTGAACCCTACGGAGTTTAAAGGCAGGACCACACCGGATAAGGTGATGGACTGGATCGCAAAGATGGAGAGCTTGTTTAGCTTTGTTTCAATACCTGCGAACAAGAGGGTGGCATGTGCAGATATGCAACTACGGTTACGTGCACACGATTGGTAGGAAGTGAAGAAAGCAGATCTAGCCACCAAGCATCAGGATGGTAGGATCACTTGGGGAATGTTCAAGGAAGCATTCCTTGCACATTATCTTTCGCAAGCTGTCAGGCAGAGAAAAGAAGACGAGTTTTCTGAACTTAAGCAAGGGAACATGTCCGTCGAAGATTATGAGTCGGAATTTTCCAAACTTGCTAAGTTCACTAGCTCGATGATTCCTGATGAGAGTGCCCACACATATCGGTTCATAAAAGGCTTAAACGATAATCTGAGAAAAGATGTTATGAACCGGGAGTGCAAAACGTACATCCAAGCATTTGAGGCAGCGGTACAGAATGAGCAGTTTAAGCCACTAAGTGCTTCGGAGAAGGCACCCGCTCCTTGAAACCCTTCTGCTAAAAGATACCTCAATGGTGATAAAAAGGCTGATATAGAGAAACAGGCCGACGCAGGTGAGAACCGCAGAAAAGTGTGCAGCTACTGTGGCCGTCCGGGTCACCTTAAAGAGACTTGCCGTTTTCTCCACCGGCTGTGTTTTAAGTGTAGGCAACCTGGCCATGAATTTCTTGATTGCCCTAAGAGGAAAGCCACTGAGAACCCAGGGGATGATGCAGGTGTACAAACTCATACCCCTCCGGGTCCTGCTCTGGAACCAACTGATCAGATAAGAAGGCCTAGAGTCTATCAGTTGAATATTGAGCGTGATGAGAGTGGACACGATGTTGGTGAGTCTGATTCCTTTGATCGCTTGATGCATCGTTTATTGCCTCCTTGATCTCTTAAGTTTCGAGGATGAAACTTCTTCTCAGTGGGGTAGTATGTAACGCCCCGTTCCGAACGGTTACTTATGGAATACTAAGATGCTTCGACTCGGTTGAGAATCGAGTCTCGGGGAAACCTTACCGCCAAATCAACACGGACGAAGTGCAATGAACCCTTTGAATTAATCGAATGGCTTCTATTGAAATGAGTCCAAGAGTTTTTGTGGATTGCTTTGCTTCTTGGTTTTGTGTTGCTTTTGGTTTTGAGTTACTTTCGATGACTTGGTTTTCATGATTTCGCCTTCTCGCTTGCGCGTTCTTTCGAATCGTAAGGGAAAGAGATCGAAGTATGCTAACCAAGTATTGTTGCATTTTCAGGACGCATAACCAAAGAGTGAACGTCGCTTAAGGCTTCCCCATCCTCTCGTTCGATTCATTCGGTGAGTGGCTTAGGCCCTTCGATGAATCTTTCAGTTCACATGCCTAATGAAAAGAATCTCTAGTTTACTAAATATTGCCTCACTAAAAAGATAAGCTAAAGAAATGAACTGCATGCGAATATACATAGAGTTTCTGCTTTACTTCAATTGAATGTTGCCCCTTACTCACTTGTTGCATCAATATATCATGCATAAAACCTTCATGGTTAGTGTTTGTGTCATGTGTAAAAGAGTAGAATGTGAATAGTCTAAGGGTCCGCCCTGATGTTTCGGTCCTACGGGATCTAGGGGGTGTGGCTATTAGATTGTTAAAAGCTTGTTAATATTGTGCATCCTAAAAGAGTTTGATTTATAAATGTTGCTTGCCATGCATCGATCTCGGACAACTTGTGCACAAGGTAATAGTCTCTCGATCGGTTTCTGGGGCACTAGGAATCGGTCGGTCTGGAAGGGATTGTAAGAGCACCCTGATGTTCCGGTCCTACGGGATCTAGGGGGGTGTTGTTGTCCAATAATGGGGAAACTCATGGACCGTCATATAGATAGGGCGCATGCTAGGTTTACCTTCTTGCATACCTATCATTTTGACACCAAAGATTGATTCATAAGTTAATCATATGCAAATTGTGGCTAACTTGTGTGTCTGCTGCAGGGATAACCGATCGGCCGTGGATAAGATTATCATATGCATATGCTATACATTGTGTATGTTTCCTTGCATGAATGTTAAAAAGAAACTAGACAACCAGAAAGACCACCTAATAATGCTAGCTTCATATACTAACTTTCTAAGGTGAGTTTGGCCACGGTCGCTCACCAGTACATATGGTAGTACTGACCCACGTTTGTAGGCAAATATCCAGGTACTGGAAGCGAGAGTTTGGCAAGCATCTTGAATCTGAATCAGAGTGTGCGCATTCTTCCTTAGGACTGTGTTCGTGCTGCTTTCTCCGCTGCTTACCTCTCCAGTGGGCTACTCCTCTTCTACTAGATATTTTACTATTTTGGTCCTACTACAAGGACATAATGTAATGGGCGTTGTGGCTAGTTTTGGGAATGTAAAAAGGATTGTAAGCCTTTTAAGGCATATTTTGTAACTCAGCCAAGCAAGTACTTTGTAATCCAAATCTTCAGTATTCAATAAAATGAAAGTATTTTGTGTGCTATCAAATGTGTTCAACTTTGGTTCTCTGCATTTTTACTCTGTGCCTATATATGTATATTCTCGTCTATCTTGTGTCTTGTGCAGGTACGTTGCCTGGTGAAAGCACAACTTAGGCTTGCACGGCATCGCGCCCAAGCGAGGACGAGTGGTTTCGTAGGGACCAAGCGAGGACGATCGGCCCCTACGGGATCGGGGCACGACACAACTAGACCCCGCTATGCCTCGAGTAGAATAATATATATATATATATATATATATATATATATATATATATATATATATATATATATACTTTGTAGTGTACTGTTTACTTGCTACACTGTACGACCCTAGATTATGTCGCTCGGTATGTCCCTTACGGTTTCACTCCTCAGCTTACCCTTAGACCCGTGCCAAAGTAAATGTTATTATTCTAAATGAATGCAATGCTTGCCTGCTTATATATTAACTTGTACTCATTGCCTCGTTGCAATATTTGCTTGTCACATAATCTATGCCACAATCAAGTAACACTATCCGTATCGTGCATGCATCGAGTTAGCCAGAAGACTATCAAATAGTTCTTTTGTGCAATATGAACCTGCAAGTATCCGGGACCGTTAGGTCGCCAAGGCAATCCCTAAACTAGGGAAATACATCAAGGCAAGTTGAACTCTAAACGAGAACCATGTCAAGTTTATATCTGAACAAGAATCAAGTCAAGCAAATCAAGAATCACAACTAGTGGAGCAATGCTCGTTCAGAACAAAATCATGGATTATCATGTCAAGTTATGAATATGGAAGACCAAGACTTGTGTGTCGTGGACAACTTGGAATCAAGGGGGATCTTCAGATCTCGTTCCACGGGCGGTCTCTGGGGTACCGGGGCCGATTCGATCCGGATGGAACTAACATTTAGTCTCACATGCTGGATGGGATGGCTTATGGCGCCTCATGTACTTTAGTTGCAATCCCATCCTTGTTCAAGACTATAACTCATCCTTTATGGCTATGCCAGTGACTCACGTTCATATAGATAAGTCATCATCGTTTACCGACAACCCGCGTGCGAGTCATTGCATCGCATCCAGTAATCGAAAATACCTGAAGGAATATGAATATAATACACTTGTATATATATGGAACACTTCAACATCTTCTACAACACACCTGATAATCCATGTAACTCGTGCACCCGAAATATAATCTCGCTCACAATACTTGTGTTTGCATATGCTATTGCCCCTGGATTCATTATATATATGCCCGTGATTGAATTAACTTGGTTTACCTTGGACAGGAAAGGACGGATGGTAAGTTGGTAAGTCTCGCCATATTTTCTCTTATATCGCACGACGTATTGTCACACGAGTTAGGCTATTCAACTTTGCCATAAAACTGATCCTAAGAAAAGACTAGAAAGATAACTTAATAGTTGGTGCATGGAACCTATATAACGTGTTGGATTTTTCGAGTGGGCGAGAAGCCTCCCCACCAGTGCATTCATGTACTGGTAACCCACCAATTTGCTTGCAGGGTACGGGAGAACCTCGTTCGGTGAGGATGCCTCCTTCGTACGTGCTAAGACGTGGAGTTTACTCCGAAGCCTTGGAGCGTTGCATCCAAAAATGAAGAACATATACAGGATAAAATGTTGGAACATCGCCTATACATCATTCCACAAATATAGCCACTTGGCACGCTTTTACTGTTTCAGAGAGAGAGGCTTGAGCGACTTGTAATCTCGGCCTAGCGCCACCTGTAACACTTGATCAATATCAATAATAAGTTGCTTTACTTCTATACTTGGATTATTCAATACTTCCGCTATTGACGATTCTGTAAACTTGTTATAAATCGCCTATGCGTTTATAATTCTGCTACACTCGGACAATCTATGCTACTCTGTAGCTTAGACCTCTTATCGCCTGTTCATATTACGGCATTGCACGGGCATGGCTCATGCTCGTGCGGCATTACGTCCAGATGGGTCAAGCGATCGTCCCGCAGGAGCGCTGGCGCGATGTTTCGCGCCTAGAGGGGACGGCCGATTAGCCTACGGGAGATCGGGACATGACAATAAGTACCTGGCACCAATGCCCGCATGACAAAATAACACACATCGGTAACTCCAGGCAGGCTCCAAAATGGTCTATGCTGCAAATTTGGTAAGGGACCAGGTCTTCAGAGGGACGTAACAAGGTACAAGAAACAATATGACAAAGTAAAATAGTATATTGCCACATACTCAAGGGTAAACTACGGTAACTATCTAAGTGATATGCATATGATAACATCACTCGTACTCAAGCTGAAACCACTATAGGCTCTGTGTCGGGGAGCCCATAGCAGCAAGTAATATCTCGTAGGGCCAGTAAATATGCCAAGGATCTGAGACAGAGTCTAAGGCTCCTCCAGTAATATATATATATATATATATATATATATATATATAATTAGCCTATAGTATGGTGTCTCTTCCCACCCAATGTAACCTTAAATCTCATGTCCACGATGTCTCATGTCCATAACACGCAAGATCATGACCTCTAGCTAGTACAACGAGTCATAATGATATCTATATAATATTCAAGTCTCATATCATGAATCCTGTAAGCCTATACAGAATTACCATGAATAACTTAAGAAAGATTCTGTCACATGAAATAGTGTCAAGTGTCCTACGGTATGACGTACTTGATAAATAAAGCACATAAAATAAGATCGTGGAATCAACTTTCTAAGTGACGTTACACAACTCTGCGTACGGCGTTGACACCCGAATCTTGTTCGGACGCTAAAAAATGTATCACAGTCCTAGGTTGACCAGGTACATTACAAGAGTATATATATAGAAAGAACACAACAAATAATACAATAGGATCTACTGCAAGTTTGATAATATACACTTGCCTGGGTTCTGAACTTCGTCAACTACTACTGGAAAAGTAGAATCTATACGTACACCTCCGGATGCTGAAACATACATCACTAATATTTTTAGAATACTTGAAATAGCTAGGATTGACTACCCATAAGTCCAATTTGAACATAGGGACAAAAATGACAGTTTCGTGTTAAAGCGGGGTCCACAAGTGGTCCACTTCGCACCAAAAAGTGTGCAAGAGACAAAGTTATCCAAATTTGTCAAACTTAGTGTCTAAGAGTCTAGAACGAGGATACGAACCCAAGGGAACGTCCAAAATTCGATTCCGATGAGCCGATCACGAAATCGTCCGTCATGTGGAACCAAGAGGCCCACGAAATGGTGTTTCATCAACGTTCTCAGATTCGAACCAAACTTGGGTCACAGGACCAGCGTAAAACTATGAATCCAATAGCACAAGTTTCGTTGAGAATCGACGACTACACACGAAGTTATGGCGAAGTGTCAGAATAGGCTGATTCGATATTTTTCGACGGATACGCGTTGATTCTGGTGTGCACGCACATCCAAATTAACTTCTGCAAAATCCTATATGTCCGGGTTTACGATACGTGCCTTTCGGTGCAATCTGCACGTGACAAAGTCACCTTATTTGGCAGAACGGACTCTGTATGGGATAAATTTTGGTTATTTGAAACAAGTTTTTCTTGGTTTTGGAACTAAATTTTACAGAAATTAAAAGAAATTAGAAATAAAGTAAAAGAAAGGTTTTCTTTATGGATATGTTGTTCAAAAATATGTTCAAGTAGATTGGTAAAATACTAATATTTTGGGGGGGAAATAGGTGCAAACATCGACGTTTAGACTGATTTTAGCACAAATAAAAAACCAGTTTTTTTCGTCGACTTTGGATCAATTTTCCTCACGATACATGACATTATAATTAAATCTAAATAAAGGGATTAAAATAGAGTTAGGTTGTGAGTATACCAAAGAAGACGGTTCAAAATTTGATGGTAGAACGAGGGAGATAATCATGCATGACTAGGGGGTCGTTACTGTTGTCGAGGCGTTGTCGCGGCTGTTCGTGCATGGGTCACACGCAGCTGAGCGGTCGCGATTCTGGTAGCGGTGGTAGCGTCGCAGGTGGTTGTGGGTAGTCTTGGACGTGCAGGTCGGGGTTGGGTGATGGACCCTGTAGTGGTTGGATGGTGATGGTGGCGGTGGTGGTTTATAAATGGAGATAAGGGGGGTCGGTTACTGAACAGAGGCAGGAAAAGGGATTTGGGTTTGGGTTTGGATTTGGGTTTGATTTTGGATTTGGGTTTGGTTTTGGGTTTGGGTTTCGGTTTCGAGTTTGGGTTTGGGTTTGGATTTTGAGTTTGGGTTTGATTTTTTATTTCTTTTTCTATTATTCTCTTATATATATATATATATATATATATATATATATATATATATATATATATATATATATATATATATATATATACAAAATATGTTTTCACTTGAAATAAATTGTAGGGAAATTTTTATAATACTTTAAATATACTTTTACATTCAAAAATTAGTTTTCTGACTTTTTTTCTAAAATTAAAAAATATTTATACAAGTTATAAATAAATTATATATTTCTAATTCAGCTAAAGTTATAACCAAAATTCCTATAATTATATAAAATATTAAAATTGAGGGGTTTACAATCTACCCAACTTATAAAAATTTTGTCCTCAAAATTAAAAATAAACATGGTAGAAAAGATTTTAGTTAAGCAAGGTTGCACTTCTTTATCAAAAGATGGGGGACGCAGTTACCAACGGGATCCTATTTTGATGTCATATTCTAATAATAATGATACACTTAGTTTCAGTCACTACCCAAATTATAGAAATTAAGTTGGTAGCAGGAACTATAGTTATGATCATATTTTTAAGGGTTTTAGAAAGTCTAACTTCAAGGAGGGATACGAGATGGTGAGAATTTTGTGACCGTTGTCACAACCTATCAAAGAAAATCTAGGTACTACCATTGCGTTAATGAGTCAATAACTCTATAAAGAAAGTTTACCAGTTCTCCTTGCTCCTAATTAGGTCATGAGTCTACAATACAATAGGAAATAACATAGCCAAATACAACTAGGGTAAAATGGTACCGAGGAATACTTCATCACATATCATGGATGACGATGAATAGTTCAACAATAAGCGTCAAAAGGTGATATAATTTTTTGTTGAGAGTACAAGTGCTCAACTTAATGAAACACCGGTGTCATAGACATCGTTTGGCTTGAGTAGGATACGGGTATATCGGTGGTTAGGGTAATTGAGTTGCTGGTGTATAATTTAATTTATTTACAATGGAATTGAATATTTAAGTATAGGTTTTTAGAAGGAGGTATGCCACCAATATTGTGGGGTCTATATGGAGCATGGGAGTGTATTCTTGGGAGTGACAACTGGTTCTTATGTGTAGTAGGTTAAGTTATTCTCATAAATATCAAAGTTGTTAGAAGAATTGAGTCGGTATTGCATATTAAGATCCACCGCAACAGAAAATTATATATGTACGTCATTTGTGTGTACAAATGCACCACGAATATTGTACGACTAACACGAAACATAGGAAGACGAGTTTGTGTGTGATAGTCATGTCATAGGTATAAAGTGACTCATCTAGGTCATAATGGTGGAAGTTATTGGAAAGGAAAGGATAGTGTTGTGCTCCAATTATCCGAACCACAACAAAGGTATTAAAGGATACAAAATTAAAGAGGTAATTCAATATGTTTGGAATTAATCCTAATCAATACCAAATAAATTCAAATTTACCCTAAAATTCCAAAATAACCCTACACTAAAACCAGGGGCTACGATCTACCTAACTTATAAAAATTAAGTTTGTATCCAAAACTATAGTTAGGATCTGCTAACAAGTTTTCTGGAAGGGCCTACTTCCTAAATAAAGATACAAAAAATCTAGAGTTTACTAGCCGTAATTACAAATTCTCTAAGGGAACCTAAATACTATCAGGGTGCTATTAGTCAACAACTCTATAAGAAAAAATTGCTACTAAAGTAAAATTGCTCCTATATAGTTTATGTCTTCAACAGAACATAAGAAAGGGTTTGGTAGGGTATAACTAGGGCAATGTGGTAAAGAGACTTCGATCATCACATGGCATTGATGACGAAGGAATGAATCGAGGGAATCACAAAGGATGGAATCAACAGACCAAGACAAAAGAAATTTATGATAAGTCTAGGGAATACAGTCACATGGTTGAATAAGGTATGATTAGACAAGTATTTGGAGAATCAAGTCATAGTGACTAGATCAGGAAATTAGAAATAGAACAGAACTGATACCTACGGTAAGATAGATATTAACACCATGAAGATGGTACTAACCAAGAGATTAATTTGCTACTTTGGTACGACTAGGAAGGGAAGAAGGATCTACTCAATTGTTATAATTATAAGGATTGTTGTTGCAAAAGCACGAGGCTATATATACAAAACAAGATGAAAATTTGATAGTAAGGATATGAATGCTGCAGTTGAGAGAGTAATACAACTAATCCTTAAACTCAATACTATATTCATATAAGTTATATTCTATATAACCTCCCTCATATTATTGGCAACCTACTTCTGGCTATAATTAAAAATAATATACGATCCTTACAACTTCGTCTACCTCGCATAATCCTAATTTAGTAGGTAAGGGTTAAGGCCAAACTAAGCATGTACTTAGGTCTATCACTCATGGCATACTATTCGCTAAGGATACTCTTCAATACTCATCTAATCTTTAATTGGAATACCTACCTATTTTTGTACAACTTACTCCATTCTATTATCTATCTTTCTGAACTGTTGTTCGTCTAGTCTCTGCCATCTAAAACCTATTTTTCTTACGAGAATCTTTCGTCTAGGCTACTACCCTATTATACAAGCATGATGTCATGGTTATCTTGAGTGAAAATTCTTCAAACTCAATAAGATGATAAGATTTCTAAAATTCGAAAATCTGTCGGCTATGGAAGATTGCAAATAGGTTCTCATCACCTACTACTAAGGATAGGTCCAGCAAGATCATACCCTATTAGTCAAAAATCTAAATTTCTGGCCCTAATCAGTTTATGTGTAAACCCACAATATTCAGCTATCATTCCTATAAGACTTCTATCTTCCATTTATACTTTACTACCATGTGTAAATCTATACTCTAAGGGTCCTGTGATAATCCTCTACAGAATAACCATCAAGTCAGTTGTGATTCTGAACCTGTGTTTAATTTCTTGAAGTTCGTATCACTTTGAGACTGATCGACAATTTTTACTCGTACTAAGTTCTCAAAATTCTAAAAGCATTACAATTCATAAATACTAAAATTATTATCCCTAAAGTCCATACCATAATCCCTTCTTCTTGGATTATGCAACCATAATATCTTTCCTTGATCATTTGTTTTCTAGTCACCTTCATATCCTTTTAGTATGTTAATCTTGTTTTCAACTTTAAGCTTCGCCAATCATGACCCAATACTTTCCTTTTCGTAGTATAGATCTTCTAGACAACTACCGAGTGATAAAATCTTCAGTCCTTCCTAGATCCTTCTTTTAATTTAAAATGCTCAAGGTCATGTACTCCTCATGAATCTCTTCTTGTTAGCATTTAACCTTCTTCACCTTGAGCCTAAGATTTCTCCTTGTTTATTCCATGTATAACCTTCATCCAAACTATATGGTTACCATCTTGTTATAACTCGTCATCTATTATTGACAATTCATTATATCAAACTTATAACTATAACATCTATCAAAACTCTCATACTTTATCCTATTTGCTCTCTATCACAAATATTAGCTTATCTACCCAAGTAATCATGGGTGGAACTCACTTGTTCACTTAACACTGATAACCCAAATAATCAAGTACATCTAGTTTGATTTTCGAAAGTCTATACTTTAGTACTCTACTTATCTAATAACTCAAACATTTAGTCTATCAATCTACCTATCTATTTAGTCCAAATCTATTGTCATCAATAATTTAAGGGGTCATAAGATCTAGTTTTGATACTAAAAGTCATAAGAAAACTAGAGATTTAACCACTATGGCTTGCTAAGTAAGGTTCCAATTTCTTAAGGTCATAAAATAATTTCTTCTATCACCATCATGAGCCACATCTAATCCCTAGCATCTAGCTATGTATTTCATAAAGTATTTTAGTGCATTAGAATCAAACCATCTTCTTAACTTCTAATACTTCCAAATTATTGCTACCTTAAGCAAAGATAAGGTTTTATTAGTTCTAGGCCTCTAATACTATATTCAATTCTCATGTTAACAATCTACACTAGCTCTAACATATAAGAATAACCTATCCAACTACCCTACTAAGGGTAATCATCTTCTCAAAAATTTATATCCAGCATGTCTTATTCTGCCTTGACAAGGATCTGCTTCTGGAGGAAATATCGCGTACGAATGTCTCTCTCCCTGAAATAAAGAGAGATGATAAACAATAATAATAATGTCGAGGGAAATAAAAGAGTACAATTTATAAAGTCCAAGGGCGATAATTAAATGCTAAAAAATTTTTAAATCAGTTGTGGATTGAGATACTAATACTGCTAATCCTGATTACAGGCTCGCTCGGTACCAGAAAGTAACCGAAACAATTTAATTAGGACTTGCATGGGACACCACAAAAACATGTAATGCCCCAGTCCCAAAATATGTATAACTAGAAATACATAATATAACAGCTACGCATTCGACCAGACTTTGGTCCAACTCGAATACGTATAAGCTGTATTATAATGGTCACTATCTAAATAATCAATTAAATATAAATATCCATACCTCAATCCACAATGAACAGAATATAACAAGAATGAGCTACATGTGCTAAAGTCGGCTGCCTAGTAACACACAAGCTCGAATAGACTCGAGAAAGTAATATGAGTCTTTAAAACTAGGCTACATCAGCAGATGAATAACCAAAATGAATAAAGGACCATAACTTCGATAGAAATTATAAACCCCCTGATTTTTCAGGATTTTTTTAAAAATAAATTTTCGGAATTTTCTGGAATATTCTGGGATTTTTCACTAATTAAAATTAAGGTATTTTGGAATTAAATAAAATTAAATATTTTTAAACAATATGAAAATATTATGAAAAAAATATTTTTGGGTGTAAAATAAAATATTGGACATAGGATAATTTTTCTAAAATTTATTGGACCCCAGAACAATTTTTAAAGACCTAAAAACCCTGTTTTAATAAAAACCAAGTCAAACCGGGTTGAACTGGGCTAAACCCGGTCCAACCGAACCGGACCGACCTAGACGCTAATGGGTCGGGTCCTACCTACCCGACCCGACCCGACCCGATCCCCTCACCCACACGAACCCCTCTCTCCCACACGTTTTCCGGGGCCTCGTCCTGCCCCGCGGCCACGACGACCACGTCCCCGCCTTCCCCGCCACGACGCCCCGCCCCGCTCGGCCCTCGACCCCGCTCCGCCTCACTATATAACCACAGCTCTAAACCCGCTACCACTGTATCTCACCCGTCACCTCCGCCACCAGAACTACCAGCCCCGCCGCCCTCCGTCGTTTCCACAACCCCGGCGTCCCCGCCCCGACTCTCACCCACCGCCTCCGCCACCAGAACCCGCAGCCCTCGCCCTGCCTCCTCTCGCCGGTGACAGTAGCAGCAGCAGTCGCCTTCGGTCGCCAAAGCCCCCACGGCGATGCCTCAGCCTCCCAGCGCTCCGCGGCCTCCGACGAGCCGAGTCGCCACCGCCTCCGCCGTCCTCCGGCCGCCCAGTGGCCGGAACCCTAACCCTAATCCCGCCGCCGTGTCGCTCTGCCTCGCAGAATCACGATTTTTTGCCCTCTGCGGAGCCTTGTTCAGGTATCCGTTTCTCTCTCCTCGCTGTCCTGTTTCTCGTTTCGTCTGTTGTGACGCGAACCCTGCGTGACCCTCTCGATACCCGTGCAACCCGCTCGGTGTGTCGCGTCTTGTGGCAATCGCACACTGCGACCAAAAATCGGGAAAAATAATGCCCTATTTTCCCCCGGAACTGAGTGCGCCCCGCCAAACGGGACGACTTGGTCGCGTGCGAACTTCACCGAAATATGCGTGCCGTTAATACGGATGTGTAGGATTTTACGAAAGTTGATTTGGATGTGCGTGCACACCGGAATCAATATGTATTTGTCGACAAAGCCCCGATCGGCCCCGTTCTAGAACTCATTGTAACTTCATGTACGCATATCGTATCGAAACAAAACTTGCGCCATCAAACTCGTAGCAATACGCTGGTCCTGTGACCCAAGTTTGGTTCGATTTTGAGAACGTTGACAAAATCGCGTATCGTACGGCTCCACTTGGTGGGCGATTTTGTGATCGGCTCAACGGAATCCAGTTCTGGACGTTCTATTGGATTTGTATCATCGTTCTGGACTTGTAGACACTAAGTTTGACAAATTTGGAGAATATTGTCTCTGACACATTTTTCGGTGTGAAGCGGCCCACATGTGGACCCCGCTTTGACCAGAAACTGTTATTTTTGCCCTTGTGTCCAAATTGGACTCAAGGACAGGCAATTCTATCTATTTGATATCTTCTGAGCATGATGGTAATGTTTGTTTCAGTATCCGGAGATGTTCCTGACGATTTTATAAATACCAGAACAGCAGTTAGAAACCGAACACCAAGCAAGTGTACCTTGCCAAACTTGCAGTACCTGCTTCATATTGTTATCTTGATTTATATGATGTACATGCTTAACCTAGGACCGTGTGACATTGCTTAGCGTCCGAATAATATTCGGGTGTCGACACCATACATGGAGTCGTGTAAGGTCACTAGAGATTGATATCGCGACCCTATACATTCTCGTGCTTGCATCATCAAGTACGTCATACCATAGGACACCTGACACTATTCATGTGATAGAATCTTATGAGTTATTTATGGTAATTCTGTATAGGCTACAGGACTTGTGACATAGACTTTATGTTTATAGCTATCATATGACTTGATGCATTAGATATGATCTTGCGTGATATGGACATGAGACATCGTGGACATGAGACGTGTGATTACATTGGGTGGGGAGAGACACACAGGCTACAGGCTGAATTTATATATGGTGCCGTAGGCCCACTACATAGTATAACTGCTACCGGCTCCCTGACACAGAGCTTGTAGTGGTTTCAGCCTGAGTTCTAGTGATGCTCTCAACTTGTATATCACTTAGCTGGTTACATAATCTACCCTATTGTTATTATTTTCTTTATAATTGCACATTATTTATTCTGGCTTGAGTTATTCTTGTACCTTGCTATGTCCCCTGAGGACCTGGATTCGGATTATGTCCCCAGGATTACCAGAGGAGATCTATCCCGAGGTGTACGGGACATGAGCATACATTGGAGCAGTACCAGAACCCGAGGTCAAGATCATGCCAGAGGACTTCTCCTGAGTACCTGCTTTATCTATACTCAGTTATTTCTCTTATTTCCTGTCTATTGCATTGATGTATTAGACTTATTCTCGGGTTGTTCCCCGAGACACTTTTATTGAGACATGTTAGATTATATTTATTTTGATTTATTCTGGCATTTGATCTGTGATTATCTTCTGTGGATAAGATTAGAATAGACTGTGACTTGTATCATTGGACCTATTTATTGTTGCTACAACTTAAGTATACCCTAACAGGTCAATTAAATTGGATTTGCCCATTGGTGTGTGCTGCTGGCCATTGTCACGTGTCTAGTCCCTCTGTATTTTGGGACTGGAGTGTGACAGAAATGATATAAGTACCTGGCACCAATTCCCGCATGACAAAGCAACACACATCAGCAACTCCAAGCAAGCTCCACAATGGTCTATGCTGCAAAACTGACAAGAGACCAAGTTCTTAGAGGGACGTAACAAGGTACAAGATACAATATGCCAAAGTAAAACAATATATTGCCACATACTCAAGGGTAAACTACTGTAACCATCTAAGTGATATGCACGTGAGAACATCACTCGAACTCAGGCTGAAACCACTACAGGCTCTATGTCGGGGAGCCTATAGCAGCAAGTAATATCTCGTAGGGCCAGTAAATGCGCCAAAGATCTGAGACAGAGTCTAAGGCACCTCCAGTAATATAGTATATATATAAATAATCAGCCTGTAGTATTGTGTCTCTCTCCATCCAATGTAACCTCACATCTCATGTCCATGATATCTCATGTCCATAACACGCAAGATCA
The DNA here is from genome assembly GCA_036927795.1 of Iris macrosiphon. Taxonomy (NCBI): domain Eukaryota; kingdom Viridiplantae; phylum Streptophyta; class Magnoliopsida; order Asparagales; family Iridaceae; genus Iris; species Iris macrosiphon. The sequence goes on from JAYESA010000013.1 coordinate 129,961,650, forward strand.
TGACCTCTAGCTAGGACAACAAATCATAATGATATCTATATAATATACAAGTCTCATATCACGAATCCTGTACGCCTATACAAAATTACCATGAATAACTTAAGAAAGATTATGTTAATGAAATAGTGTCAAGTGTCCTACGGTATGATGTACTTGGTAAAGCAAGCACGTAAAATATGATCGTGGAATCAACTTTCTAAGTGACGTAACACAACTCCGCGTACGTCCTTGACACCCAAATCTTGTTCGGACACTAAACAACGTATCACAGTCCTAGGTTGAACAAGTACATCACAAGAGTATATATATATATATATAAAGAACACAACTAATAATATAATAGGATCTACTACAAGTTTGGCAAGGTACCTTGCCTGGGTTCTGAACTCCGTCAACTACTATTGGGAAAGTAGAATCTGTGCTGTTTGATAATAAATGAAAGAAATAAAATAAGGTTTATACGAAACCCCCTCTTTGGTTTACAAACAAGAAGTACAATTAATCCTATACGAGGATGTCAAGTACAAATTTTTAATCTAGGTAAATATTGCTATAGGAGTCTGATCTGCAGTCGATCACTTTGTCCCTTGGACCACACGATAATGAAGAAGTACTGTAGAAGACGGAGAAGCTTCAAAGACTGCAAAGGGGAGTGGATGCTCGATGCCAAAGTCGTTGATCACTACTCTCTGTCTGTGCTATTCTCTCTTTAATTTTTCGATCTCTCTCTTCAATTCTCCCAATTTATGACCTTTCGACCCTGGACCTCTGTCAATAAAGGTCTATATTTATAGGGTTTTAGTGACAGTAACCATCCAATCAGCGTAGAAGCCGGATAGTAGAGAGCATGGCACTTTTTATACGGCGGTTACAATAACTGCCTCCCACGTATAAATGATCTTCTGAATCTACGTGTGACGCATGTCCCATTAAGAGATAATGCGTATAACTGCTGCGAAGATCATGGCATGCAAGCCACATAGGTCGCTGTCCCTCGCGTAGAAAAGGTTGGCGTAGAAGCCAATAACTGTCACCATGGCGTAGAAGCCAAATAGTTGTCAAACTGGCGTAGAGGCCAGGTAGGCGTAGAAGCCCAGTAGGCGTAGAAGCCTGATGCTGCATGGATAGGTAGCTAGCATAGAAGATAGTCGATCCTCCTTTCTTGACTGAGGTCTTGAGCTAATTCTGGACCAAATAGCCTTATTACGCACCAATGTGAAATGTAGCCTTAGTTGGCGTATTCCGGGGAGATAGCATACGACGTACTCCTTATAGCTGAAAATAGCCCGTTGGCGTATTCCAAGGAGATAGCGTACATTGTGCTCCTATAGTTGAAAATAGCCTGATGGCATAATGTGCAAAGGTGATGATGTAGATGTATTAGCCGTAATCATGGCTCGTCCAGTCTTTGAAAATATAACCAAATCTCGTGCATTTAAATGCAGAGATCTGCCCTATCCTGTGCATTAACTGCAGAGACGTGCCTCGAGCTCTGTACGAAGAGCAGCTTTTGACGTGGCAGTTCATTTGTCTTCTGCGGAGCGTAAAAGCTCGCATCTGCCTGTGTAAAACAGGCATCGTATTCCCTTGTATGCGTAAAAGCAGTTTATACCAAGGAAATATCACTAAACGATGGTTTGGGTCTCTGTGCCGCACCATCATTACAGCCGTCGTCTAGATAGTCGTGTAGTACTCTTTGTCAAGAGTCAGGTTCACTACATGATCTGACAGGTTCATTCGAGGAATAAGAAGCGTTCCTCATACACTTCCATGCTGCATTAAAAGCGGATAAGTTTTACGCCATAAAGGCGATGTAACTACCTTTTTTATTTTGAAGAAGTCTGAACACACTTCACTACGCGGGTTGTTTTGGAGCTATATTTTACGCTGTACTAGCGATAAAGCTCTGTTTGTAAGCCGATGGCTCTGAAGTCACGTCTTACGCCACACAGCACTGAAATACTGCGTATAACTCAGCAGCGTATTTTTCATGCTTCTACAAGACCCCCTTCAAAGTTTTCAAATTCCTCGTAATTTGAAACACTTTGAATGAAGCATGAAACGGTCAAGTCTGACTCGTTCCTCGAGGCTAATTTCTTGGCAGATTCTTGGGGATTTGTTGGGATTCGGTGTGTTCTCTTTTGCCTATATAAAGGCTGAGGTGTTAACCTGTTCTTCCCATATTTCCTTCACCACACAGAGATGATTGCCGGAGTTTGTCGGGTCGACTTGAGGAAGAAGAAGACCATGTTCTTCCAGCATGTAAGGAGCCGAAAAAGAAGGCGTCTTCAAGCAAATGTCCTCTGCAACGATGGATCATGGAAGGATATCATAGCTTCCTTTGCTTGGGATAATCAGCAACTTCATATGACGATTCATCCAGGAGAGAGGAAGGGTCACATTCGACCATACAGCTTGCAAGCTGTATTTCTTCCGTCGTTCGTGGACGAGGGCAGACAAACTAGTCCTGTCTTCGAGTATTGAGTTGGGTCTAAAACCTCAACTCAATCTGTCATGGCGTATGGAGGATAGGTTTTGAAAAATTTACACAAGCCCAGTTGTGTATCCTCTCGCCATTAATCATTTTCTTGTTCATCGACTGTAGAAGTCGATGAACTACTGCAGAAGATGGAAGAATATCTCCACCAATACGAGAACCTGGCAGAACAAATTCTGGGGGTGATCTTTAAATGAAGATGAAAAATCCTTTATAGACGGTATTTCCCTCATATGTAATCATGAAGATGAAAAAAACCCTTTGTAGACTGGATTTCCCTCATATATAATCATGATTTAATAAAGTCGTCTTCTTTTACGCATCTGATAATTTGCCATATTTTTTTACTGTGATAAAGGCTAAATATGTGTAGCTTCAACACGTCTGAATAATATTTATGCCAACTCTGATAAAAAGAGTATTTGATCCCGTCATGTCTTTTATGCGTAACTGAAGGATGCGCAGAAAGCTGTTTAGCATTTAAGTCGAATATTCGAACTGTCCTACTGTTATGAACGAGGAGTTGCGTAGAATTCTGAATTGTCACTTCTGATAAGAAGAATTTTTTGTTCAGACCATCATCTTCAAGAATTATTTCCCAAAAATCCCTTGAAATAGGACAAGAAATGGCTGTCAAAACTGACCATGCTTGAGCTGTAGAGAAAATATTATGATTGGAATTCTGATGAACTTCCAATCGACCCAAGGAGAAGAGTCATTTTCAATGCTGAACTCTGTATTTTTAGGGTACTTGGGATATTTTGAGGCTAAGAAGGAGCATCTTCTGCGTGAACCCTTGTAATTGGCTGTCTTGAGATTTGTTTAGATATACGCATACTCTGGCCTGCGTATTTTCAGATATGCAGAAAGTCATAGACTCGTAATGTAGATGAGCATAAAATCATAAGTTTGTAGCCTCTCGAGCATAAAAGCTGCTGAGCGTAAGAGCATCCAGGCGTAAAACTGTAGATCTGTAGCCTCTGAAAAGAAAGCTTCCGAGTGTGAAGTCATAGATTTGTCGTCTCTGAGCGTAAAAGCTACCGAGTGTGAAATCATAGATTTGTAGCTTCTGAGCGTGAAGTCGTAGGTTTGTAGCCTCTCGAGCGTAAAAGCTACCGAGCGTAAAAGTATCCGGGCGTAAAACCATAGACTTATAGCCTCTGAGCGTAAAACCGTAGATTTGTAGCTGCCGAGCGTAAAAAGCTCCTTAGCGTAAAATCACGAATCTGTTCTGCACGAAAAATATTTTGAGTTCGCTGACTGTCCGCCTTCCCTGAGTAGTAGGCTGACGTGGTCCCCAATCATAACCGAGTATTAAATATCGAATTTGGTTAGGGATTCGAGGAGTCCATCTGAGCTCTATATATACCCCAAGGCGTTCAGAGAAAAACTTTTCATCTGACTTTTGCAAAAGAAAACCTTCGTCTCTTTGAGTACTCTCCTTCGTTTCCTCTCTGAGCATTCTGAGTTTTTAAAAATGGCACCAAAACCAATCTCCTCCTCTAAGGGAAAGAAGACTGCCTCCTCTTCTCGCTCCTCTGCCCAAGCAAGAGCGACTCCCATCGGACAGGGCGAACCTCATTCTGAACGAAGTATCCCTCCAACGAGCTGTGCACCGGACGTTATAGGTAAAGCTTTTGGGGCGAGAAAAACGAAGAAAACCCTTCACACACGTTGTACGTGGATGCGCTAGGTCATCTTCTGTGCTGAACGCCTCTTCAAGGAAGATGATGCACAGAGATGTTTCATCTTTTACGCCCACATTTCATGTGTCAGCGTAAAAACTCTATATTTTCGCAGTCTGACGTAAAAGCTTTGACTGTCAAAATTTGGCGTATACTACAAATTTTGGGTGTTAAGCTCTGGATGAAAACTCCGGCGTAATAACTCAAACTTTGGCAGTCTGGCGGAAAAAAACACAGACTGTCATTTTTGTGTATGCTGCCAATCTTGGATTTTATGCCTGGGAATGAGATTCCAGCATAAAAATTCAAGTTTTTACAGTCTTGGCATAAAAGCACAGACTGTTTGATCTTCGGCATAAACTGCAAGACTGTGAGGTCTAGTAGAGAAACTGACATGTTTTTCTTGCACTTTGTAGTTAACTTGCAGATACCTCCGTTGGCTGAGGTGATGGGTTCTGCTACAGGGATGCTGAACTCCAATTACCTGGAGGATCTGTCCCATGTGATATTTCCTATTTCCGGACCCAGTATCCTGAAGGAAGGGGAAATCTGTTATCGTCCCAAGGGGAACGAATGTTGTTGAGCATGATCAACGGAGAGCCCCTGACGTATATAGACGGGGCCAAATATATAAAACCGGCTTTCCTTTTCGGGGATATGATTGACAAACAATCCCAGACGAAGCCCAAGAAAGAAAACTGGGTTTTCTTGCCGGGGGCCTGGTCCTGTATCTGCCCAGGATGTTGAGAGATTACCCCATCTCGGTATTCCTCTATGCCACACATCCGAGGAAGATGTCGTGGACTCTGACTCCCAATCTTCACGGCCAGCCGGGGAAGATATTTTACCAGAAAGGATCCGACCAAGGGTCATTTGTCAGCCGCCCGGCTCTGTAATGCCCTTTAGAGGATTATTTCCGGGTAGTATCCCGAGTGAAGATACTGCACTGCTCCAACCAGTCCAATTACCGACTTTCTGCAATGACTTCATGGGACAAGGAGGAGTATACCCAAAGTTTAATCCTCAGACCAATGGGTGAGTTACCCCTATAAATCTTCGATGGGCTCGTTTAGCTGCCTGGGCCCTGAAGCATTTTCAGACTGAGCTGGAGAGCATTGGTCTGTTCGCGGCTGTGAGTGCTACCAGTGTTGGGTTACCTCTCAATCCCAACCTGTTTTTGGCTTTGATGGAGCGGTATATCTCGCTCACTGGGACTTTCGCCACTCCACTGGGGGAGTTGGGATTGGCCCTTCACGAAATGATAGAGATTTCAAGACTGCTGATGGGGGATACTCCTTATGAAGAGTATGTTCCCACAAACTGGGAGCTGGAGGATACAGACCCTCGGGTGGTGGCAGTATACCAGGAGCTGATGTGCCACTATTTAGCGTGCACTGTCTTCTATAATGAGCCCTCTGATTTGGCTCATACCAACAAGTGGGTGTCCTATCTCTTCTTTCACCAGGCCAGGGCTGCTAAGCCAGACAAAGTCATGGATAGCAGAGATTAGCCCTTGAGCTTTCTGAGTGTGCATAGTGCTCAAGTAGTCGATGACCTTATTGAAGACGTTGGGGCTTCAGATCAAATTCTCGACGAAGGGATAGGGAAATATCCTGTGGTCACTAAAGCCTACAGTTTTTTGAGGCATTGCCGTAGGCCTCTATCATGGGAAGCTCAACTGGCTGGCTTTCTCTCCATATGGTTGTGCCGATTGGTAGTGCCCGGCATTGCATCTTCGGATCACATTCACCATAACACCTTATAGCCTGCAGTACGTCTGGTATTCGGGGCGAGACTGGGCCTGCTCCCTGCCATGGTATGCCGCATTGAAGCTGGCCTGAGGGCCATTACTGATGGGCTGCTTGCCGATGAAATACGGCGTGACAGCTTTCCCAGGGTAGAATTACCATTCCTGTATTTGATGGGATGGTTAATTCTCCATAACCTCAGGGTGATGTCTCCTGGCTCTGGCAGTAGTTTGGGGAGTAATTATTTGTTGAATTACAAGAACTTTACTTGGAACGTGACCATAGTTTTAGACTGTCGGCGAGCGTTAAATTTTGCTCACAACTGGAAGCTCTTCTGTACCGTCCCCACTGTACATCTCAAGTCTGACTCGTTCCTCGAGGCTGATTTCTTGGCGGATTCTTGGAGATTTATTGGGATTCGGAGTGTTCTCTTTTGCCTATATAAAGGCTGAGGAGTTAACCTGTTCTTCCCACATTTCCTTCACCACACAGAGATGATTGCCGGAGTTCGTCGGGTCAACTTGAGGAAGAAGAAGACCATGTTCTTCCAGCATGTAAGAAGCCAAAAAAGAAGGCATCTTCGAGCAAATGTCCTCTGCAACGATGGATCATGGAAGGATATCATAGCTTCCTTTGCTCGGGATAATCAGCAACTTCATATGGCGATTCATCCAGGAGAGAGAAAGGGTCACATTCGACCATACAGCTTGCAAGCTGTATTTTCTCCCGTCGTTCGTGGACGAGGGCAGACAAACTAGCCCTGTCTTCGAGTATTGAGTTGGGTCTAAAACCTCAATACTAAATATGTTCAAGTTGATTTGTAAAATACTAATATTTTGGGGTGAATAGGGTACAAATATGGTCGTTTAGACTGATTTCAGCATAATTTAAAAACCAGCTTTTTTCGTCGGCTTTGCATCGATTTTTCTTACGATCCAGGATATTATAATTAAATCTAAATAAAGTAATTGAAATAGGGTTTGGTTTTGAGTATACCAAGATTGTGAGTATACCAGAGAAGATAGTTCAAAATTTGATCATAGAACGAGGGAGATAATCATGCATGAACAGGGGGTCGTTGATGTTGTCACGACGCTGTCGCGGCTGTTCGTGCGCTGGTCACAAGCGGCTACGCGACCGCGATTCTGGTAGCGGTGGTGGCATCGCAGGTGGCCGTGGACGGTCTTGGATGTGCGGGTTGGGGCTGGGTGATGGTGGCAGTGGTAGTTTATAAATGAAGAGAAGGGGGGGTCGGTTACTAAACAGAGGCAGGGGAAGGGTTTTGGGTTTGGGTTTGGGTTTGGGTTTCGGGTTTGGGTTTGGTTTTATTATTTCTTTTCATTTTCTTTTCTTTTATTCTCTTATATATATAGATATATATATTTATACAAAATATGTTTGCACACAAAATAAATTGTAGGGAAATTTTATAGTACTTTAAATATACTTTTACATTCAAAAATTAGTTTTCTGACATATTTTATCTACTAAAATTAAAAAAATATTTATACAAGTTATAAATAAATTATATATTTTTAATTCAGCTAAAGTTATAACTAAAATTTCTATAATTATATAAAATAATAAAATTAAAAGATTAAAATTTAGGGGGTTTATATAACCCGCTAGGAGCGGGGCATTACATCCTACTGTTTAGCTTGGTAGCTGTTGTTGTAAGCAAACTCTACCAAATAGAGATGGTCCTCCCAAGATCCCACAAAATCTAGTAGACAGGTGTGCAGTATATCCTTGAGAGACTAAATGGTCCTCTCTGACTGCCCATCCGTCTGGGAGTGATATATAGTACTGAACTTGAGCTGGGTGCCAAAATTTGCCTGCAAACTCCTCCAAAAATGAGAAGTAAAATGACTATCCCGATCTGAGACTATGCTGACGAAAACCCATGTATCCTGACGATCTACCTCACATACATCTCTGCCAGCTTCTCCGTAGACAAACCTACCTTTAAAGGCAAAAAGTGGGGCAACTTGGTCAACCTGTCAACGATGACCCAAATTGCGTCTTTTTTCCTGAAGATCATGGAAGTCCGGACACAAAATCAATAGTTATGTGCTCCCACTTCCACTCTAGATTAGGTAATGGCAGAAGTAATCCACCTGGTCTCTGCCTCTCGGCTTTCACCTACTGGCACACTAAGCATCTGGATACAAACTGTGCCAGCTCCCTTTTTATGCCATACCACCACACACTCTCTCGTATATCTCGATACATCTTATTGGCCCGTGGATGCATTGAATACTAAGAGCGATGCACTTCCTGTGATACCTACTCACGTAACTCCCCACTAAGCACACATAATCTAGCACCATGTAGCAAAAAAACCATACTCAGCAATGGTAAAATCATCCTCCAATCCTACTCACACCTGAGCTCTGATGCTCCTCAGAGATATATCCTCATACTGGCTGTCTTGATCCTGTCCATCAACTCTGAGTGCATATGCAACTCCCACATTTGTATGGCAAAACTAGGGACTATCACCTTAATGCCCAAGCTTTTCATATCCTCCAACAAATACCGATGCTACGTTAAAAATATAGCTATCGGATACCTGCTTAAGGCATCGACAACTACATTAGGTTTTTCCGGATGATACTGTAAGGATATATCAAAATCTTTCATCAGTTTCAGCCACTGAAGCTGTCTTATGTTCAACTTCTTCTGAGTGAAAATATACTTCAAGCTCTTGTGGTCTGTGAAGATCTCCACACGCTCTCCGTACAAATAGTATTTCTACAACTTCAAGACAAAGATGACTGCTGCCAACTCTAAATTGTGGGTAGGATAGTTCTTCTCACAAGGACGTAATTGTCTAGATGCATAGGCAATCACTTTTCCATTCTATTGAAGAACACAACCCAGCCATTTCCCCGATGAATCACTATAAATAGTGAAACCTCCTGACCCTGATGGCAACGTCAAAATAGGAGCAGACGTCAACCTCATCTTTAATTCCTCAAAAGTAGCCTGACACTCCTCTGTCCAAACAAACTCTGTATATTTCCTGGTGAGTCTAGTCATCGGCTCGGCAATCCTCGAAAAATCTTGCACAAACCTCCTGTAGTAGTCTGCCAGACCCAAGAAACTTCTGATCGCTTCCACTGAACTCAGGGTTTTCCAAGATTCCACTACTATGATCTTTTTGGATCCACTGAAATTCCATCACCAGTCACAACATGTCCTAAGAACTCCACCTTGTCCAGGAAAAACTCACACTTGGACAGCTTCCCATACAGCTTCTCATTCCTCAACGAATCCAACACAATCCGCAAATGCTCCTCGTGCTCCTCTGGTATCTTCGAGTATATGAGTATGTCATCGATGAACAATACCATAAACTTGTCAAGGTACTGGTGGAATACCTTGTTCCTAAAATTCATAAATACTGCCAGGGCATTAGTCAACCCAAACGATATTACCATGAACACATAGTGGCTATATCGAGTCCTAAAAGCAGTCTTCGGAATGTCCTCCAGCTTCATTTTCACCTGGTGGTAGCCTGATCTAAAGTCTATCTTGGAAAATACCTTGGTGCCACTCAATTGATCGAACAAGTCATCAATCTGTGGCAACGGATATTTATTCTTGATAGTGAGATTATTCAATACTCTATAATCGAAGTAGATATGCACCGATTCATCCTTCTTCGGTATAAACAATACCGGGGTTCCCCATGGTGAAGAACTGGATCTGATAAACCCTTATTCTGAAACTCATCCACTTGCTTCTTCAACTCAACCAGCTCATTATGGTTTACTTTATAGACATATTGTGAAATTGGTTCTGCACCTGGCACCAAGTCTACAGAGAACTCAATATCTCGATCTGGCGGCAATCTTGGTAATTCTTCGGGAAATACATCCAAGAACTCTGCTATCAAAGGATGTGGAAACTCCTTGTCTTCCACCATAGCTCCACAGATAATGCCTTCTCTCTGCTCTGCAGCTCCTCTAGCAAACTCAAACTCTGGCTCTCCAGGTGAGCTAAAGTAAATTCTACCTCCTTTGTAATCTATACTATCGTGGTGCCTACCTCAACTAATCCATCCCAAGTACAATATCGTAGCTCGGAAGTGGCATTACAAGTAAAGAAACACTCAGCTCCTGGCATCCCAAAGTAACTTTTCGATCCATGCAAATATCAATAACCAGGATTATGCCTCGCCCGGTCATGATCTTGCAAGTCCTAAGCAAAGACTTAGCTACCAAATGATGCTTGAGAGCAAAAAAATAGTTATAAAACTATGGGAAGAACCACTATCAAACAAAGATAAAGCTGGAATAGAATCAAGAAGAACAGAACCTGCGATGACATCTCCGGTGGGCTTGGCCTCCTCGACCGTCATAGCAAACGCTCGTCGCTGAGGTGCACCCCCCCCGATGTTGGTGCTGGGCATAACGCTGCTGCTGGGTCAGAAGCGGCGGTCCCCTCAGCTGTACTACAAGTGGTCTCATCTATGTTCTCTGAGTTGGAGCTTCTCCCTGAACTGCACAACGAGGGTTGGAAGGACAATCCCTTAGCTGATGCCCCTCAGTACCACAATATAGACAAACTCCTAACCTCTTCTTATAAACTACCCAGATATGGTCGGGCTTCTTGCAGTAGTGGCAATAAGCTTACTGTGACTGTCTCTGCTATTATGGTTCCTGGTGAACCGGTGCCTTAGATGGAGTCTGGTGCTGTTGTGGCTGCTGAAAAGGCCTAGACTGAAAATGAGGACGCTTAGTAGTCACTGCATTGCTACTAGCCCCCATAAATGAATCACACTCTCTCTTGGGTTTCAAGCCCAATTCCCCGATCGACCTTGCATTCTTCCTTAAGTATCTCTGAATACGTCTTATAGAAAGACGGAATGAGGATCTTCACTTCCCAGTTCAGACCCTCGCGAAAGCGGATAGCCCGAACCTTTGGCTACCTCACCAAATACTCCGCAAATTGGCTCAGCCTGCCGAACTCTGCAGCGTACTACTCCACTGACATGCTCTCCTGTATAAGGCCCTCAAACTGCCTCCCCAAGTCCAATCTGTCCGCCCGAGCAAAGAACTTCCTCTTGAAGTGGTTCTTGAACACCTCCCAAGACTGCCTCACATCAGCAAGAAGTGGCTCATTCCTGAACTAAGTGTAGGCAATATCGAACAGCTGAAGTCCTACTGCCTCAATCTTCAGATCCTCAACAAGACGAGACACCCTCATGAGATGCTCAATATTCTTGAGCCAATCATCAACGTAGACGATGCCCTCGATCCCATTGAAGACCCAAGGTTCCAGTTTCTTGAAGTCCTGAATATTACTCGGCCGAAGCTGGGCAACCTTTGGAGCAACTTGCTGCTGGACTGGAGCTCCTCTTTCTTCTACAACATGGGCAAGATGATGAGCACTCTTAATACCCTGTCGTAATATGTCGGTATGCCTCTGGTGAGCCTCTGACTGGGCCTTCTAAACTTCCAACATCTAGCGAAACAATGCGAACACCTGAGTCGCATCTGTCGGCCAGGAAGGTGGAGGTGAAAGTCCCTCAAATACAGCTGGAACAGTTCTCTGAGCTGGAGGTGGACCCCCAAACGCAAATAAAATGCCAATTACCAGAGAAGTGACTGGTGCAGACCCTCAAAAAGTCGCAGATCTCTCAGAAACTGCTCTCCTCTGCTGTGATCGAGTCTTAGGAGGCATCCTGAGGCAAAGCGAAAGAAAATAATTAATACGGCACATGATATAATGCATTCAAAGAAGGACAGTTAAAGATCAAATATCAATAACAAGGAAGAACAGTTTAAAATGAAGAATAGAGTTTTTTTCTAGATGTGATTGAGTATTCTCATTCTATAGCCTATATCCTATATCCTGAAACAGGCTCGCAATAGCACTCAAATCAGAGCACCACTACGAATCGTAATAATTGCGACCTCGAAGACCTGCATTGGCCACCACTAAAAATGTGTTACGACCCACACCCGGTGTAGGGGCACGAGTAGTGAACAACGTCCAGCCTATGCCGCAGCATCGGCGGTAGAACGTCCAGCCTACGCCGCATCCCGTAGTGAGTGGGATACCACTCCTCAGTGTCATCTGGAAAAATATATTCAGTCAGGAAAGGAGCAAAGTACATCTCTAACAGCAGTTTCAATGAATGATATAAACAATGTAATAGTAAATAGAGCGAATATACAAGATACAATATACAAGTATAAGAGATATGCATAATAGGAATACTGGAATTAAATACAAGGATGAGCATTATAAAATGAGCAAGAAATACTACTACTATGTTAGTGAGTACCAGCTTCAACATGTGATCGGCTTGGAAACTTGTACAAAAATTAGGTCCTGGTTAATCATACGTGCGACATATGATCAACACTCATAATAACATGCACAAGAAGGGTATGATCACATATCTACACTAACACTCCTCGTCCCGACTGGTATAGTGGATCCAACTATGGTACGTTATGACACGGGATTCACTAGGTAGGTAGCTAGTCTCCCCAAGAATCAATGTTTGTACATGTACAAGAAGAACAAAGATCAAGGCTTGCACAAGATACACCATAAATACCAAGAAATAATACCTCATGACGAGATTCGAATATACCAATCTGTGTAACCATCGTGTGAAGAAATCAAGAATATCTACACTAAATACAAGAAACATAGGGGATATCATAAATGGAAAACTATCAGAGAATGTACTTGCCTGGAATCCGGTGAGAAGTATCAAAGATATCCGAAATGGTGCCTGGGAGACCTAAATATGGAATATTATATCAACACAAGATTTTGGAATAAAAATAAGTTAAACTAGTCAAATTTTAGGTCATAAAGCTATTTTTAGGTTAAAATAATCAAATTAAGTCAACTCTAGGTCAAACTAGTCAAACTTGGTCAAACTAGCTATTTTTAGGTTGGTATCTTGAGGACACAAGTCATACTAGCTGATACTAGGTATTAGGTTATATTATGTCACGACCCGCACCCGGAATTGGGGCACGAGTACGCGAGTACGTCCAGCCTACGCCGCAGCATCGGCGGTAGAACGCTGTCAAGGTCTTGATACTATCTAGCCAATCTCACTCAAGCATCCAATCTCCATAAGGAGACACGGATGACACAATAAAAATGAACACATATTCAATCACAGGATTACAACACGATAAGATAGCGAAACAAAATTAAATACAACACAAGTCTAAAATAATAATCAAACTCAACAATATCCAAGTCTCAATAAAAATGCCGGAGACAAATCCGGTACCAAATAGTCTACTAAAAGAACTAACTAAAAGATTAGTGATTTCGGCTAGACCTCCCGGAATCACAACTAACTATCACGCCCAAGTGCAGCTACTCACCATATGGTCCATAAAGTGTTGGCTACCGATCCTCTAAGGCATAGTCTGAAAAAATGTTTCCAGTCAGGAAGGAGCAAAGTACAATCTCAAATAACAGTTCCATTAAATTGATAAGGACTATAAAGCAATAAACATGTGATGCTAGCTACTGAGAAGACAGTGAAATAAATACAATGGCAATTAAAGAGAGACAGGCAATATAAAGTGACAGGCAATAGGCAATATGATATAGTCAGTGCATGTATGAAAATAAAAAGAACAAGGAACAGCATCATATACGGGTGATGTAGTATATAATTTAAAATAGGGAACTGTAATCTATTCTAAGTATTTGAAATAGTAGTTTCAAAATGTGATCGGCTTGGGAACATGTACGATAGCTATAGGGCCTGGCTAATCATGGGTGAAGAGCATAATTAACACTTACATTGTTCTACACTACAATAAGAGGTTATGATCACATTTCTTACTAACTACTTCCCCGCCCCCAACTAGTAATGTGGATCCAACCATGACACGTCACGATACACGAGCAAGTCCAATCTATCATGTACGATGTCTAATATACATGTCGTGTACAATGTCAATACGATAATCAATGTAATATCTCATGACTGCAGATCCAAGCTATACTAGTCCGTGTAACACAGTGTCAAGGATTCAGATGTAATATTTCATGATTATTTAATTTATAGAAATTATCAAGGAATTGGAAATTATCAGAGAATGTACTTGCCTTGGGTCCTTAGCTGGTATTTATTGATGTCATGTTCCAGAGTATCTCCTGGACGAACCAACAGTCCTATAAACATATCACAAACACTTGCATCAGGTGCTACCCTAACACACAGTCAAAACACTAGCCTCAGGGCCATGCCAGGCAGGGCACTAGTCAACTAGGGTCATCTAGTAGGGATACGTAAAACACATTACACTTATTAATACTTACAATATTTATTTACGCACCAATTTAATGTATTTACAATATATATATATATATATATATATGCCTTTTAAATACATATTTGATTTATACTAGTTGAACATTATATATGTATACTCATATATATGCCAAAAATACATTTTAGAATATATATATATATTGTCAACATTATCATTTAAATATAGTAATACTAATACACCAATTTAAATTTATACTAGCATATACTTTTTATTAAATAGATAGTATATAAAATAAACAAATATATATATATATATATACATATATACAAACCAATTAGAGATATTGAGATTATACTAAGTATACAAAATATGCATATATACAAATACCAATTTAATTATATATACTATATATACGTATTTACATGTATATCAGTTATTAAATATACAATACGTATATACATATTAACACTATATGACACATAATTAAAATACATACATATACTATTAAATACATATACATTATACTAATATACATACTATACTTATTTAAAAAATAAATAAATAATATACATATTCATGTTTTAAATACATACATTACATTATACTAAGGTATATATATACTATACTTATACAATTTAATATTAATAAAATAATACTATACACACATGTATATAGTATTAGTTAAATAAATACTATACATATATCTACACATTAATATATATAAATACATATACACATTGCATTCATATACTAAATATATATATATATATATATATATATATATATATATATATATATGCATACACAGGAAGAAAGAAGAAGGAAGAAGGAAGTATATTAGTAATGTAGCTAAGGAAGCACCAAATGCCGATATTGCAAAGTTCATGGAGTTACGAAGAATTGAAGGACTCCATTATATCCTGGTTGTGAGGATTATTCACAGTTGGACGTGATTACAAGATTGTTGAGCATCAAGTTTAATTTTAACATATCACAAGAATACTATAACCGACTGATAGATTTGATTATAGAGATCTTGCTAGAGGATGCAAAGTTGCCTAAAGACTTCTATCGATCTAAGAGGATGGAAAGATCGCTCTGGATAAGATACGAGAAAATTAATGCATGTCGCAATGGGTGTATGTTACTACAAAGACGAAAAGGATGAAGATGCGTGCAGATTTTGTGGTGCTGATCGCTACAAGTCCACCGGTAGAGGAAAGTTTGTCGGTGCAAAAAAGCCTGCCGATTCGATGCACTACTTGCCTTTGACGACGCGGTTGCAGAGGTTGTTTATGGTGAAAGAGACTGTAGAAAATATGAGTTAGCACAGGCGGGAACAGATCGAAGCAGTATTGGATCATCGTTCCGATGGAGAAGCATGAAAGCACTTTGATCGAGAGTATCCAGATTTTGCTTCGGATTCGTGTAATGTCATATTGGGGATCTCCTCCGACGGTTTTACCCCATTCGAACTTTTGAACTTCCAGTATTCGTGTTGGCCTGTGATCGTCACTCCGTATAATCTACCGTCTTGGATGTGCATGAAGACTTCGTATATGTTTTTAACCGTTATTATCCTAGGTTCGAATAATCCGAAGAGGAACATCGATGTATATTTACAGCCTTTGATTGATGAATTGAATCAACAATTTTTTGGCCTATGGAATGCTATCGGAATGTCATCGACTCATCTATCAAAGTATGATATTTCTATCAAAGAAGCACAGTATGATATTTCTAGAAAGCAAAATTTTCAGATGAGGATAACACTCATGTGGACCATCAATGACTTTTCGGCCTATGGAATGCTATCGGAATGGAGCACTCATGGTCGTCTCTCATGTTCGTATTGTATGGACTACACTAAGGCTTTTCGTTTGAAATACGGAGGCAAACTGTGCTTCTTCGATTGTCATCGACAATTTTTGTCGAAGGATCATCCGCACTGGAGGAACATAAATAATTTTTGTATGGGCGTTGTAGAGAAGGCCAATCCACCGCCAAGGTGGCCCGAATAAACGATATAGGAAGAGGCAAAAGATTTACTAAGTGCTCTCGAAGAGCCTGCTAAGGGGTACAAGTGTGACGGATTTAGTCAGTCGTACCCATAAATGGACGAAGAAGGGTATATTCTGGGATCTGCCATATTGGAGCACCAATCTGATAAGACATAACCTTGATGTCATGTATATCGAGAAGAATGTGTTTGATAACATAATTAATGCTGTAATAGAGGTAAAGGAGAAGATAAAAGACAACCTGAATGGCATGTTGGACTTAGAAGAAATATGTAGACGTCCTGTGTTGTATTTGATAGAGGAGGAGAATAGAAAGTTAAAGCAGCCTAAGTCAATTTTCTCACTGGAGAAGAAGGAGACTTTGTAGGTGGATTCAGGGTATAAAATTTTCATACGGATACGTGTCGAACTTGAGAAGATGTGTCGACCTCAAGGAGAACAAACTGGCATGTATGACGAGCCACGATTTTCATGTATTCATGGTAAGGATAATTCCAATTGTATTTCGAGAATTCTTACTACAAGTCGTTTAGGATCCATGTCACTACCACATTTTAGGAAAAAGGGTATTTTAGTAATTTCCTATTTAAATAAATATTGTGCATGGTAAATAATTTTTGTTGTATTATTTAATTATTGTTGGATGTTTTTAATTATTTTGGACTTATTTTAGTGGACCCAACTAGTGTAGTTTGGACCCATGGACCAACATGAATTAAATAGTTAGATTTGGCCCATTTAGAAAGCCCATAGTTAAGGAGATGGATTAAATTAATTAAGTGATTAGACTAGAAGCTTCATTCCTTAATTATTTCTTCATGAGAGGCCCCAAGGGGTACATTGGATATTTTACAATTGCATGGGATAGGGGCAATGCCGGCCTATTAAAAGAGGGGGGGAAATTTCTCTCTCCTCTCATTCTCATTCCAAATCTAGATCTAGAATTTTCCACTCCCAAATTCCCTCCATTCCCATTCCAATTCCCTACCAAATTCATTCCAAATTCTTCCCAATTCACCATTAGAGAAGGAGGAAGCAAGGATCTAGAAGAAGGAAGCAAGGATCTACAAAGAGGAGCAAGGATCTACAATTTGGAAGCAAGTTCTTCTCAATTGGAGGTTTCATTGGGAATCCATCTTCCAATAGGTATAATTCAGATTTTCCCATTTAAATAGCTTCTAAATATGAGATTTAATCATGTAAAATCAACCTATATGTATGTACTACCCATAGGAATTTGTTTTGTGTTCATAGGAGACCCATGGAGAAAGTTATGGTGCTTTTTGTGTTAATTTTGTTGGAATTTCGAATTTACATTTTGTTGTGTGTATCAATTGATCCTATAGATCAATTGGACATGAGCTTATGTGTTTGGGGCTAGTGTCGTGTCCATAATTTGGTACATGTGGTTCGTATCCTAACTATTTGGTGATACGTGTCATTTTGGGGGTTTTCCCTCCGACACGGGGCTTTGAACATGTCGTATTTTGACACGGACACATAGATCTACTTTTGACACTTTGATTTATTCATAAATATTATTTGTGATTTGTTTATATCCTTCGGGGTGTAATTGGTTGTGTGTTGGACTCGTGTCACATGCGTATCCTAGATCTAGTGGGATACGGTGTGATACTCTCCAATTGTGTGGATTTTTGAATAGATCTAATTATGTATGGTTTAAATTATTCAATTATAATTAGTAAATATATATAGATATTATATATTTATTTTGTGTATTTATTATAGTAATTATTGTAGCATAGATCTATATATTTTTGTGTGTGCTAATATGATGTACAAATATAATATATAGCTTTCTTGCATGTAATTATATATGTACTTATGTTAATAGTATAAATTATACATAAATGTTTTATAAAATATATTTATGTGTTTAATTGTGTAATTATATTATTTATAATTATTATGTAATTATTTGTATATTAATGTATATATTTTAGGTGTGCTTCTAGCCATGTAAAATATGAACATTAAAATGTGCATGTGTTGTAACTATTGGTATTTAATTATAAGTTTATATGTGCATATATATATAAGTATATAATTATTTATTTATATATATGTATTGTGATTATTATTGCATATATATATTTATATATATATATATATTTTTGTGTTTTAGTGACAGTGGATTTTATTACACAGTGGCTTTTGCGACATTTTCTGTGACAGTTGAGACTGTCACTATAAGCTGTTTTAATTAAATTGTATTTTTAACTCCCTGTTTTCAGTGACGCTTTGGCAGTTTTAAATTATATTTTATATATTATTATTGTATATATATATGTGTGTATATATATGTGTTTTGTGAGGTATAATATTTGTAATAATATATTATTTTGTTTGTATAAATATTGGTTGTTTATATATTATATTAGAGTATGTATTATTTGTATTATTAGTATACTTTGTGTGAGTATCTTTTGGGATCTAATTTTGATTCCTAAATTGTTGTATTTTATTTCTGTATTATTTTATATAGTTTTCTTGTGAGGTTGACCTTGGTTTGACCATGTTTGACTTTAGAGTTGACCATAGTTGACTTTTGACTTAGAATTTATTTATTGACCTAGGAGTTGACTAGTTTGACTTGTTCTCTTTCCGGGACCTTGTTTTAATGTGGTATTCCATATCTAGGTCTTCGAGGCACCGAGTCAGACATCTGTGAGACTGTTCTTTGGATTTCAGACGAGTACATTCTCTGATAGTTTCTCATTTATGATATCCTCTATGTTCGTTGTATCTAGTGTAGATTTACATGTTTCTCTCGACACTATGGTTACACGGATTGGTATATCCGGATCTCGTCATGAGATTATTCCTTGGTATATAGTGTATATGGTGCAAGTATTGTTTCATTGGTTATCTTGTACATGTACAGACACCGATTCTCGGGGAGACTAGCTATCTTCTTGGGGAATCTAGTGCCATAGCATACCGTGGTTGGATCTATTATACCAGTTGGGGGTGGAGAGTATTAGTATAGATATGTGATCAAATCCCTATTGAATAAAGTATTGGTAAGCGAATAGTGTTGATCATGCACCGCACGTATGATTAGCCAGGCCGCATTGTATCTTGCCCAAGCCGATCACATGTTAAGCTAGTACTCACACACTTAGTCATTAGTATTATTGTTTCATTGGCATATTGTTCATTATTGTATTTCTTTCCAGTATTTCCTTATTGTCTATATATCTCTTGTATCTATTTTGTGCATCTTGTTTATCCACAGCTATTTACTGTTACATAGTTTTTATCATGGATTAGAACTGCTGTTAGAGATGTACTCTGCTCCTTTCCTGACTGGATATATTTTTCCAGATGACACTGAGGAGTACCCTACCTATTATGGACCCCAGGATGTTGTGGGTTTAGATTCGGAGACCCTGGCTCAAGAGGAACTTATCCCAACTGAGACAGTTGACCCTGGAGTGTAGCTTGTAGTATGATAGTATTCTTTTGTACTGGATTTGTCTCCAGCTTATTTTTGTTACTCTTCAGACTCATTGATGTATTATTTTAAACTCATGAGTTGATGACTATTCTATTCTTATCTGATCCGTGTTCATTCTATCTTAGTTCTGTGATTGAGTACACTATCTTTTGGTGGTTCATTATATTAGATAGACTTTCTAGACAGCGTTCTACCACCGATTCTGTGGCGTAGGCTGGGCATTTTTTTCGACTAGTACCCTTACCCCGGGTGCGGGTCGTAACACATTTTTGGTGGTGGCCCATATAGGTCTAGCTTCACAAGTATGTGATATCGTGGTATTGCGACAACTTAGTTATACTACTGCGAGCCTGCAATAGGATATAGGATATAGGCTGAGATACTCAATCATATCTAGGAAAATTCTTTTGATTCAACTATTCTCCTTTGATATTGATACTTGATCTCTTAAACTGTCCTTTTCTTGATGTCTTATATCTTGTGCCATATTGATTCTTTCTTTCGATTTGTCTCAGGATGCCGCCTAAGACTAGATCACAGCAGGGGAGAGCAGCTTCTGAGAGGTCTGCGACATCCCGAGGGCCTGCACCAGTCACTTCTCCGGTGATTGGAGTATCAGCTGCTTTCGGAGGTCCACCACCTACTCAGAGGACTGTGCCAGCTGTATCTGAGGGGCTTCCACCTCCACCTCCTGTGCCAGCAGAGGCGTCACAGATGTTTACACTATTTCGTAAGATGCTCGAGGCACAGAGGGCTCAGTCAGAGGCACATCAGAGGCAGACCGACGTTCTACGGCAGGGCATCGAGAGTGCTCATCAGCTTGCTCGTGCTGTAGTTGAGAGAGGAGTTCCGATCTAGCAGCAGGTTGTTCCTCAAGTTGCTCAGCTTCGGCCAGGCAACATTCAGGACTTCAAGAAACTAGAGCCTAGGGTTTTCAAAGGGACGGAGGGCATCGTCTATGCTGATGATTGGCTCGAGGACATTGAGCGTCTTATGAGGGTGTCCCATCTTTCTGAAGATCTGAAGGTTGAGGCGGTAGGACTTCAACTGTTCGACGTCGCTCGCACTTGGTTCAGGAATGAGCCAGTTCTAGTTGACGCAGGACAATCTTGGGAGGTATTCAAGGACCTTTTCAAGAAGAAGTTTTTTGCTCGGATAGACAGGCTTGACTTGGGTAGACAATTTGAGAGTCTCATTCAGGGAAGCATGTCTGTGGAGGAATACGCTGCGGAGTTCGGTAGGTTGAGCCGATTTGCAGAGTACTTGGTGAGGGAGCCGGAGGTTCAAGCTATTCGTTTCCGAGAGGGTCTAAACTGGGAGGTGAAGATTCTCATTCCGTCTTTTTATGAGACATACTCGGAGATACTTGCGGAGACACGCAAGGTTGAGCGGGATCTGGGTTTAAAGACCAAGAGAGACCGTGATTCTTTTCTGGGGGCCAACGGCAGTGTAGTATCTGCCAAATGTCCTTATTTCCAGTCCAGACCTTTCCAGCAGCCACAGCAGAACCAGACTCCAGCTAGAGCGCCTTTTCACCAAGCACCTCAACAGCAGAGGCAGTTACAGCAGGCCCCATACAACTTCTGCAAGAAGCCCGGCCACATCTGGGAAGTTTGCAGGAGGAGGCTAGGAGTTTGTTTGTATTATGGTACTGAAGGGCATCAATCGAGGGAGTGTCCTCGTCGTGCAGTTCAAGGAGCAGCTCCAACTCCGAGGACACAGACGAGACCACCTGCAGCACAGCCGAGGGGACCGCTTCCGACACAGCAACAGCGTTTTGCCCAGCATCAACAGCAGGGAGGTGCTCGACAGGGACGAGCGTTTGCTATGACCGTCGAAGAGAAGGAACCCACCGGAGATGTTATCGCAGGTTCTATTCTTCTTGATTCCATTCCAGCTTTAGCTTTGTTTGATAGTGGTACTTCCCATAGTTTTGTATCTGTTTCTTTTGCTCTGAAGCATGGTTTGGTAGCTGAGTCTTTGCTTAGGACTTGCAAGATCATGACCGGGGGAGGCATTATCCTGGTTAATGATATTTGTAAGGATCGGAGAGTTACTCTGGGAGGCCGGGAGTTGAGTGCGTGTCTACTTGTAATGCCACTTCCAAGCTATGATATTGTACTTGGGATGGATTGGTTGAGTAGGCACCGTGCTAGCATAGACTGTAGAGGAGGTAGAGTTTTGTTTGGTCTGCCAGGAGAGCCAGAGTTCGAGTTTGCTAGAGGAGCTGCGGAGCAGGAAGAAAGCATTATTTATGGAGCTATGGTGGAAGACAAGGAGTTGCCACATCCGTTGATAGCAGAATTCTTGGATGTGTTTCCTGAGGAATTGCCAGGATTGCCACCAGATCGAGCTGTTGAATTTTCTATAGACTTGGTGCCAGGTGCAGAATCAATTTCGCAATATGTCTATAGAGTAAACAACAGCGAGCTGGTCGAGTTGAAGAAGCAGGTGGATGAATTGCAGGATAAGGGGTTTATCAGATCGAGTTCTTCACCATGGGGAGCCCCGGTATTATTTGTACCGAAGAAGGATGGATCGGTGCGTATGTGCATTGATTACAGGGCTTTGAATAATCTTACTATCAAGAATAAGTATCCTTTGCCATGGATTGATGATCTGTTTGATCAGTTGAGTGGTGCGAAGGTATTTTCTAAGATAGATTTGAGATCAGGCTACCATCAAGTGAAGGTGAAGCCGGAGGACATACCGAAGACTGCTTTTAGAACTCGGTATGGTCAGTACGAGTTTATGGTGATGCCGTTTGGTTTGACTAATGCACCGGCGGTATTTATGAACTTGATGAACAAGGTGTTCCACCAGTACCTTGACAAGTTCGTGGTGGTGTTCATCGACGACATACTCATATACTCGAGGACACCGGAGGAGCATGAGGAGCATTTGAGGATTGTGTTGGATGTGCTGAGGAAGGAGAAGCTGTATGGAAAGTTGTCCAAATGTGAGTTTTTCTTGGACAAAGTAGAATTCTTGGGGCATGTTGTGACTGGTGATGGTATTTCAGTGGATCCGAAGAAGATTTCAGTAGTGGAATCTTGGAAGACTCCGAGTTCGGTAGCAGAGATCAGGAGTTTCTTGGGATTGGCAGGCTATTACAGGAAGTTTGTGCAAGATTTTTTGAGGATTGCCGAGCCGATGACCAGACTCACAAGAAAGGATATGGAGTTTGTTTGGACGGAGGATTGTCAGGTTGCTTTTGAGGAGTTGAAGAAGAGGTTGACGTTTGCTCCTATTTTGACGTTGCCATCAGGGTCCGGAGGTTTCACTATTTATAGTGATGCATCGGGGAAGGGTTTAGGTTGTGTTCTTTAGCAGCATGGGAAAGTGATTGCCTATACATCCAGGCAATTACGTCCTCATGAAAAGAACTATCCTACCCATGATTTAGAGTTGGCAGCTGTCATATTCGCCCTGAAGTTGTGGAAACATTATTTGTACGGAGAGCGTGTGGAGATCTTCACAGACCATAAAAGCTTGAAGTACGTTTTCACGCAGAAGGAGTTGAACATGAGGCAGCGTCGGTGGTTAGAATTGATGAAGGATTTTGATATCTCTTTGCAATATCATCCTGGGAAAGCCAATGTAGTTGCCGATACTTTGAGCAGGTATCCGGTTGCTATGTTCTTGATGCATGATCGATATCTGTTGGAGGACTTGGAGAGCTTGGGCATTGAGGTGATTATTCCTGGGTGTGCTATGCAGATGTGGGGATTGCAGATACACTCAGATTTGATGGACAGGATCAAGGCAGCACAGTATGATGATGTATCTTTGAGGAGTATCAGAGCTCAGGTGAGAGCAAGATTGGAGGATGATTTCACTATTGCAGAGGATGGATCCTTGAGGCATGGAGTTAGATTGTGTGTGCCTAGTGGGGAGTTGCGCGAGGAGGTATTGCAGGAAGCATATTGCTCTCAGTATTCCATACATCCAGGTGCTAACAAGATGTATCGGGATATGCAAGAGAGTGTGTGGTGGTATGGCATGAAGAGGGAAGTGGCACAGTTTGTATCCAGATGCTTAGTGTGCCAGCAGGTGAAAGCCGAGAGGCAGAGGCCAGGAGGGTTACTTCAGCCATTACCCATTCCAGAGTGGAAGTGGGAACACATTACTATAGATTTTGTGTCCGGACTTCCATGATCTCCAGGAGGAAAAGACGCAATTTGGGTCATTGTTGATAGATTGACCAAGACGGCCCACTTTTTGCCTTTCAATGTGGGTTTGTCTACGGAGAAGCTGGCAGAGATGTATGTGAGGCAGATCGTTAGGATACACGGAGTTCTCGTCAGCATAGTCTCAGATCGAGATAGTCGTTTCACTTCTCATTTCTGGAGGAGTTTGTAGGAGAGTTTGGGCACTCAGCTCAAGTTCAGTACTGCATATCATTCCCAGACAGATGGGCAGTCAGAGAGGACTATCCAGACTCTCGAGGATATGTTGCGCACTTGTGTACTAGATTTTGGGGGTTCTTGGGAGGACCATCTCTATTTGGTAGAGTTTGCTTACAACAACAGTTACCAGGCCAGTATAGAGATGTCACTTTTGAAGCTCTATATGGTCGGAGGTGTCGTACTCCTTTGTCTTGGGACGATGTTGGAGAGAGAGTTTTGCTTGGGCCAGAGATGGTTGTGGATGCAGCAAAGAATGTTCAGTTGATCAGAGACAGACTTCGAGTGGCGCAGGACAGACAGCGGCATTGGGCCGATAGCCATCGGAGACCTTTGGAGTTTGAGGTATAGTTTAGATTTTGTTTGTGCTTGTTCTTGTTTGTTATAGATTAAGTTCTTAAGATGGTGTTTTATTCTAGGTGGGTGGTTTGGTGTTTCTGAGGATTTCTCCGACACGAGACACGATTCGCTTCGGTGGAGGCGGAAAGCTTAGTCCGCGATTCATCGAACCTTTCACTATTCTAGAGAGGGTCGGTGCAGTTGCTTATAGACTAGACTTGCCACCTGCATTGGAGGGAGTGCACAACGTGTTTCATGTGTCGCAGTTGAGACGATACGTGGCAGATCCTAGTCATGTATTGGATCACTCGGAGATAGAGGTGGGCCCTACTCTTAGCTATCCAGAGCAGCCAGTTGAGATTCTGGATCGGAGAGAGAAGGTGCTGAGGAACCAGACTATTCCTTTGGTGCGTGTCGCATGGAGGCATCACTCTCCGGGGGAGTCTACCTGGGAGAGAGAGGATGACATGCGAGAGCGTTATCCATATTTGTTTGTACCTTGAGGTATGTTATTTCTAGTTATGTTCTGTTCATTGTTATGTTCTGTTCATTAGTTAGTTGTGATTCTTTAGTTCTGTTCTGTATTTTTCTGGGGGTAGTTTTCGTCTTTGAATTTCGAGGACAAAATTATTTTAAGGAGGGTAGACTTGTCACTACCACATTTTAGGAAAAAGGGTATTTTAGTAATTTCCTATTTAAATAAATATTGTGCATGGTAAATAATTTTTGTTGTATTATTTAATTGTTGTTGGATGTTATTTAATTATTTTGGGCTTATTTTAGTGGACCCAACTAGTGTAGTTTGGACCCATGGACCAACATGAATTAAATAGTTAGATTTGGCCCATTTAGAAAGCCCATAGTTAAGGAGATGGATTAAATTAATTAAGTGATAAGACTAGAAGCTTCCTTCCTTAATTATTTTTTCATGAGAGGCCCCAAGGGGTACATTGGACATTTTACAATTACTTGGGAGAGGGGCAAGGCCGGCCTATTAAAAGAGGGGGGAAATTTCTCTCTCCTCTCATTCTCATTCCAAATCTAGATCTAGAATTTTCCACTCCCAAATTCCCTCCATTCCCATTCCAATTCTCTATCAAATTCATTCCAAATTCTTCCCAATTCACCATTAGAGAAAAAGGAAGCAAGGATCTAGAAGAAGGAAGCAAGGATCTACAATGAGGAGCAAGGATCTACAATTTGGAAGCAAGTTCTTCTCAATTGGAGGTTTCATTGGGAATCCATCTCCCAATAGGTATAATTCAGATTTTCCCATTTAAATAGCTTCTAAATCTGAGATTTAATCATGTAAAATCAACCTATATGTATGTACTACCCATAGGAATTTGTTTTGTGTTCATAGGAGACCCATGGAGAAAGTTATGGTGCTTTTTGTGTTAATTTTGTTGGAATTCTGAATTTATATTTTGTTGTGTGTATCAATTGATCCTATAGATCAATTGGACATGAGCTTATATATTTGGGGCTAGTGTCGTGTCCATAATTTGGTACATGTGGTTCGTATCCCAACTATTTGGTGATACGTGTCATTTTGGGGGTTTTTCCTCCGACACGGGGCTTTGAACATGTCGTATTTTGACACGGACACATAGATCTACTTTTAACACTTTGATTTATTCATAAATATTATTTGTGATTTATTTGTATCCTTCGGGGTGTAATTGGTTGTGTGTTGGACTCGTGTCACATGCGTATCCTAGATCTAGTGGGATACGGTGTGATACTCTCCAATTGTGTGGATTTTTGAATAGATCTAATTATGTATGGTTTAAATTCTTCAATTATAATTAGTAAATATATATAAATATTATTTATTTATTTTGTGTATTTATTATAGTAATTATTGTAGTATAGATCTATATATTTTTGTGTGTGCTAATATGATGTACAAATATAATATGTAGCTTTCTTGCATGTAATTATATATGTACTTATGTTAATAGTATAAATTATACATAAATATTTTATAAAATATATTTATGTGTTTAATTGTGTAATTATATTATTTATAATTATTATGTAATTATTTGTATTTAATGTATATATTTTAGGTGTGCTTCTAGCCATGTAAAATATGAACATTAAAATGTGCGTGTGTTGTAACTATTGGTATTTAATTATAAGTTTATATGTGCATATATATATAAGTATATAATTATTTATTTATATATATGTATTATGATTATTATTGCATATATATATTTATATATATATATATTTCTGTGTTTTAGTGACAGTGGATTTTATTACACAGTGGCTTTTGCGACGTTTTCTGTGACAATTGAGACTGTCACTATAAGCTATTTTAATTAAATTGTATTTTTAACTCCTTGTTTTCAGTGACGCTTTGGCAGTTTTAAATTATATTTTATATATTATTATTGTATATATATATATGTGTATATATATGTGTTTTGTGAGGTATAATATTTGTAATAATATATTATTTTATTTGTATAAATATTGGTTGTTTATATATTATATTAGAGTATGTATTATTTGTATTATTAGTATACTTTGTGTGAGTATCTTTTGGGATCTAATTTTGATTCCTAAATTGTTGTATTTTATTTCTATATTATTTTATATAGTTTTCTTGTGAGGTTGACCTTGGTTTGACCATGTTTGACTTTAGAGTTGACCATAGTTGACTTTTGACTTATAATTTATTTATTGACCTAGGAGTTGACTAGTTTGACTTGTTCTCTTTCCGGGATCTTGTTTTAATGTGGTATTCCATATCTAGGTCTTCGAGGCACCGAGTCAGACATCTGTGAGACTGTTCTTTGGATTTCAGTCGAGTACATTCTCTGATAGTTTCTTATTTATGATATCCTCTATGTTCGTTGTATCTAGTGTAGATTTACATATTTCTCTCGACACTATGGTTACACGGATTGGTATATCCGGATCTCGTCATGAGATTATTCCTTGGTTTATAGTGTATATGGTGCAAGTATTGTTTCATTGGTTATCTTGTACATGTACAGACACCGATTCTCGGGGAGACTAGCTATCTTCTTGGGGAATCTAGTGCCATAGCATACCGTGGTTGGATCTATTATACCAGTTGGGGGTAGGGAGTATTAGTATAGATATGTGATCAAATCCCTATTGAATAAAGTATTGGTAAGCGAATAGTGTTGATCATGCACCGCACGTATGATTAGCCAGGCCGTATTGTATGTTGCCCAAGCCGATCACATGTTAAGCTAGTACTCACACACTTAGTCATTAGTATTATTGTTTCATTGGCATATTGTTCATTATTGTATTTCTTTCCAGTATTTTCTTATTGTCTATATATCTCTTGTATCTATTTTGTGCATCTTGTTTATCCACAGCTATTTACTGTTACATAGTTTTTATCATGGATTAGAACTGCTGTTAGAGATGTACTCTGCTCCTTTCCTGACTGGATATATTTTTCCAGATGACACTGAGGAGTACCCTACCTATTATGGACCCCAGGATATTGTGGGTTTAGATTCGGAGACCCTGGCTCAAGAGGGACTTATCCCAACTGAGACAGTTGACCCTGGAGTGTAGCGTGTAGTATGATAGTATTCTTTTGTACTGGATTTGTCTCCAGCTTATTTTTGTTACTCTTCAGACTCATTGATGTATTATTTTAAACTCATGAGTTGATGACTATTCTATTCTTATCTGATCCGTGTTCATTCTATCTTAGTTCTGTGATTGAGTACACTATCTTTTGGTGGTTCATTATATTAGATAGACTTTCTAGACAGCGTTCTACCGCCGATTCTGCGGCGTAGGCTGGGCGTTGTTTCCGACTAGTACCCTTACCCCGGGTGCTGGTCGTGACACCATTGACAGATCTCAGCATATTCTTTAAAGATCTTTGTTCTACTAAGTTGCTCGTCGATCGTCTAGAAAAGCAAGAGAAGGACATTGTGGTAATAATATGCAAGATCGAGAAGGTATTTTCTACTAGATTCTTCGACTCCATGGAGCATTTGCCATTCATCTTTTCTATGAGGCACGTGTTGGCGGTCCTGTAGGTTATCGGTGGATGTACCCGTTCGAGCAGCATCTGAATTACCTAAAGAGAAAGGTAAAAAATAAGGCACGGGTTGAGGGCTCTATTTGTGAAGCTTACGTTCTCGAGGAGATTATAAACTTTTGCTCGACGTATTTTGTCACACCCCAGTCCCAAAATCTATGAGACCAGACACGTGGCAATGGCCAGCTGGTACGACTCCGTAGGGCTTTCCAATTTAATGGACCCGACGAAGTGCACTTACGCTGTCCATGGTCAAGTGATCCAAGTAACAATCTATTTCTAATATACAACAACTAATTCTAAATCTCAATCCAGGGTAAGTAATCTCAAGAAAGAACGATACGCATCATCAGTCTGCAGCCCAATAACACATCCGTTCGAATAGACCAGAAGAACAATATAGGTCTATAAATACTAGGCTATATAAGCAGAATAAAATGGAAGGAATACAAGACTGAAATAGCTAGAAATGTAAATATACCTGCAATGATGTCCACACTCTATCAGATCAAGTATCCTGCAACCGCACAAACAACCTGGAAAGGAACCAGGTCCTCAGAGGGACGTAACAAGATACAAAAAAATACATGCCATAAAGTAAGTACTGAGTAAATAAAGGGGGGTGTGCTAACCATCTAAGTGAATGCAAATTTAAAGACCTGGTAGTACGCATGGGAATGTGTAGGCTCAGACATATGCTGACGTAATTCACCAATCGTCGGAACTGGCTAGTATATGCCACATATGCCCCCGGTTAAGGACATTGATGCTATCCCCATCTCCGAAGAGCATGGTAACTCGCTATAATCCCCATCTCCGAAGAGCATGGTAACTCGCTATAATCCCCATCTCCGAAGAGCATGGTAACTCGCTATATATACTGTAATCCCCATCTCCGAAGAGCATGGTAACTCGAGTATATATCAGGAGGGGGTGTCCCATACGCCTACTAGATGTCTTTCCCGCCCAATGTAGATGTACAAATCATGAAAACGACGTGGATATCTCATACTATGATGCAAGTCTCTATGAAATAAACAACTGAGCTACATACCGCTACACGTGTTGCTCATACTGATGGCCAGTCGCGCATGAGGCACGCGTCCCTACATGAACTCACTCTTTGACGTGTAATGATACGTGTCAAGGCCTGGGAAGTTATATCAATAACTTCACAACTTTAGGTGGGTCTACTAGACACTAAGTCAGATACTACTCCTAACGTCAACGCCTTCGTTGACTGCACCCGAGTCTGCTCGGACGCGCACATTTATATAATGAATAAATATGTAACCAATATAATTGAATTTAAACAGTACAACAAGGCAAGGTATACTTGCCTGTCCCGGGTAGCTGCGAAATCCAAAGCCCTGCTCCTGATGCCTCGGTAGTAGTGTCCAGCAATCCTATATAGGATACAGTAATGTCCAAATTATTCGCTACAATAGCACGAGTAGGACAAACTGTCCGTATCTACAACTGACACGGGGTCGGGGCTGTATGTATATATAGCTAACACTATTATTTATATATACACTAAAACATATTTAAATATATTAAATAATATATTTGTTTATTAGTACAAAAATAATATTTATGTATTATTTAGCAATACACTGGTAATTATGTTATATTTAATAATTACATATATATGTATATAATAGATAATATCCATAACATCATTTATTTATACATATTCATATATAGTATGGTAATTTGAAATATATACATTTATATACATATCAAGTATTCAAATAAAATTAGGGTATTTAAAACTCATGTATATATATACTATGTAGATACATACATTGTTATTTATAAAAATACGTACTTAGATATTTATTTTATATACAAAATATACCAAAAATAGAAATACAGTATATACACAAAAAAAATAATACTTGATTTCCAAAATGTATTTAATATTATAGATATTAGATTATTTTATATTCTTTGTATTTAAAAATAACATACATACATACATACATACATACGTACATATAATATAAATTAAAAAGAAATGATTATAATATATAATATGAAATTTATACAGGAATATAATAAATATAAATACTGTTAAATACATACAATATATTATATAGTATAGAATACGTATAAAAATACGATATCCGTATATATGAAGCTTGCAACTGAAATTTCATGTATAAAACTTAATAATTTCACATAAAATATTATACCTTATTGCTCGACAGGTCGAGGGGGTCGAGCTGGTCGGTCATCGCCGGCGGGGGTGGCCGGTCGGTGCTCCGGCGAGGCTCGGGGAGGTCGCGGGCAGCAGCAGCAGTCTCGTATAGCTCCCAGCTGCGGGCCCGATTTCACCTCGATGCGGCGGATGCGGCGGCTGAGATTTTGTGGGGTGGTGGAGGACAGGATAGGGGAGGCTCCGGTGAAGTATGGTGGTCGGAGGTGCGGGGGTGGAGGAGTACGAGGTCGAGGGGTGTTCGGCTGGGCTGTGCGGGCTGGGGAACTCGGGTTGGTGTGGGGATGTTGGGGGGTGGCTGCCGGCGGCGTCGAGGCCGGGTGGCGGTGGCCGTGGGTAGGGGAGGGTCCGGCGAAGGGGTCGGGTTAGGGTGGCGGTGACTGGTGGTGGCTGGTGGCGGTGGTGGAGCTCGGGGTGAAGGAGTTGGGGTCGGCTGTGTGTTGAGCTCGGTTGGGATTTTAGTATTTAGGGTCTGGGTTTTCTCATTTAATGTAGAAATGAAGGTATATGTAGGAGAGAGAGTGAGGGGGGGCTGCCTAGGGATTAGGGCCGACTGGACAACCATTTTTGGGGAGTGGGGTTGTCCATCAAGATGAGTGGAGGGCTAGGAATAGGCCATTCAAATTTGTAGGGTCAAGATGGGTTCTCATAAAGGTAATGCAAGGACATCAAATTGGGGGAGAAAATTTAATGCTCACGATTGGTCATGACCATTACTTTTCTCCATGATGGTTTGGGCCAATGAGAGGGGGGCACCTCATTACAATTTTGCAATTAGGCCCCTGACAATTTGGTATTTGCACAATAAATAGAATTGGGGATTTAATGTAAGCAAATACCATGTTTGGTTTTCCTCGTTGGACCATGATGGTGTATGGTGTTTTGTATGAGGCTTGTGGGTGTGGGTGGGGGTTTGGGTTGGATTTGGGTCTAATTTAATTTAGGTTAGGTCTCCACATTAATTAATTCGTAATTAATGTAACGGTGTTTCTAATTTAATTTAATTAAAAACCGGGAGTCTAAATTGGGTTGGACAAGGGTCATTGGTGTAGTAGGCTCAGTGTACAATATTATCGTGATCTGGGTTGGTCAAAACTGGTTGAGGTTGGGTCTCAATTTCGATTGGAACGGATAACGAACGTAATTACGCAAATTTAATAATTTGCGCACGGACGTTTGTAACGACTTTTGTGCGTCTAAAATCAGGCACGAAAATCGGTATCCGGGGTTTGTTCCTGGTTCAATATGATGGGTTTACAGGTCTAGGTCAAATATGTGGAATTCATTTTAGGGCAACAGCTAAGGTAGTATCCTAAAACAATAAATCATTGCACAAGTATTATAATACTATATATTAAATCTTAATTAATTTAGGTTAACCCTAATTAGGCTAATTAAACTAGTAAACCCTAATTTATGGTCGAGGGGGTTTACAACATACCCTCCTTAGAGTATTTCGTCCTCGAAATTTAAAACAGACATATAGAAAAACTGTTGAATGAAATAAGTACTATCAGATACCTAGGCCTTCGAAGAGATGGGGAAAACGTTTCCGAATATCGTCCCCTCGTTCCCAGGTTGATTCACCTGGTGCATGATGCCTCCATGCGACACGAACTAGAGGGATAGTCTGGCCTCGCAGTACCTTCTCGCTTCGGTCTAGGATCTCTACCGGCTCCTCCTGGTATGATAAGCTTGGACCAACGGTGATCTCCGAGTGATCAAGCACATGGCTCGGATCCGGTATATATCTCCTCAGCTGGGATACATGGAAGACGTCGTGAACTCCTTCTAGTGTCTGCGGCAAGGCCAATCTGTAAGCAACTTCTCCGACGCGCTCTAGCACATCAAAGGGTCCGATGTACCTCGGACTCAGCTTCCCTCTGCCTCCAAATCTGATGGTTCCTCTGGTAGGTAAAATCTTCAGGAACACATGTTCTCCCACCTGGAACTCTAGGGGTCGTCAATGCACATTAGCCCAATGCTTTTGCCTGTCCTGTGCTGCTCGTAGATGGCTCTGAATCTGCTTGACCTTCTCTACTGTCTGTGTCACCAATTCTGGACCAAGTATCTGACGCTCTCCCACGTCACTCCAATAAACTAGCGGCCTACATTTCCTGTCGTACAGTGCCTCGTAAGGTGTCATCTGTATATTAGCCTGGTAGCTGTTATTGCAAGAGGATTCCACCAAGTGTAGGTGGTCCTCCCAAGATCCTCCAAAATCAATCATGCATGCTCTCAACATATCCTCTAATATCTGTATCGTGCATTCTGACTGACCATCAGTCTGCGGATGATATGCATTGCTGAACTTGAGACGAGTTCCTAAGCTCTCCTGCATACTCCGCCAAAAATGTGACGTGAATCTGGAATCACAAGCTGATACGATGCTGCCAGGCACTCCATGTAGTCGTACTATCTGTCTCATATACATATCAGTTAGTATCTCTGTGGATTGCCCTACTCTGAAGGGCAAGAAATGGGCAAACTTGGTGAGTCTGTCTATGACAACCAAACTGCATCCTTCCCGCTAGGGTTTTACGGAAATCCTGTGACGAAGACCATGGTAATGTGTTCCCACTTCCACTCGGGAATGGGGAGTGGCTGCAATAGTCCTGCAGTCCTCTGATGTTCAGCTGTGACTTGCTGACAAACTAAACACTTCGCCACAAATCTTGCAATTTTCCTCTTCATCCCTTGCCACCAGAAATGCTGTCTCAAGCCTCGGTACATCTTCGTACCCCGGGATGAATGGAATAAATTGAGCTATGAGCCTCGGTCATCAACTCTTGGCGTAGCTCGCCACTCGGAATATATAGGCGATCTCTGCACCTCAGCGTTCCGTCTTCATGAATCCTGAGTCCCGTCTGCATGCCGGCTTCTGTTCTCTCTCGCAGACGTCAAAATCTCGCATCTGGTGGCAGGGCTGCCCTGATCCTCTCAATCAGGGTAGACTGAACCTCGAGGCTGGCCATTTGTCCATCCATACCTGGCAATACGATCTCTATCCCAAGCTCCTGGAGATCCTTTAGCAACCGTCGCTGCGTCGTCAAAAAGTATGCCATGGGCTTCCTGCTTAAGGCATCTGCTATGACATTCGCCTTGCCAGGGTGGTACTGCAACTCAATGTCATAATCGGTCATCAACTCTAGCCAACGTCTCTGCCTCATGTTGAGCTCCTTCTGCGTGTAGACGTACTTTAGGCTTTTATGATCTGTATAAATCTCAACACGCTCACCCTAAAGGTAATGTCTCCATAGCTTTAGTGCAAATATCACTGCAGCTAGCTCCAAGTCGTGCGTCGGATAGTTCTTCTCATGAACTCTCAGCTGTCTCGATGCGTAAGCTATCACCTTGCCGTGTTGCATCAGTATACATCCCAATCTACTCCCAGACGTATCGCTATACACTACAAATCCTCCTGATCCTGAAGGTAGTGTTAAAATCGGTGCTGATGTCAGACGCTTCTTCAGCTCATCGAAAGCCGCCTGACACTCGTTGGTCCAGATAAACTCCTCGCCCTTATGCGTCAGTTGCGCCATAGGCGCAGCTATCCTCGAGAAGTTTTCTACGAACCTCCGATAATATCCGACAAGTCCGAGGAAACTCCTAACCTCTGTAACTGATGTAGGGGTAGGCCAGGTCTCTACTGCAGCTATCTACTCCGGGTCAACTGATAGTCCATCTCCGGTGATTATGTGTCCCAGAAACGTTATTCTATCCAAGCAGAACTCGCATTTGCTGAGTTTGGCGTACAGCCTCTCATGTCTCAGAGTCTCCAACACGATCCTGAGATGCCTCTCAGGCTCCTCCTGGCTCTTGGAATATATCAAGATGTAGTCTATAAATACCACCATGAACTTATCCAAGTACTTGTGGAAGACATTGTTCATTTGGCTCACAAATACTGCTGGCGCTTGGTTAAACCAAACGTCATGACTAGAAACTCATAGTGTCCATACTACGTCCGAAAAGTCATCTTAGGAATGCCCTCTCTCCGTACCTAGATCTGATGATAGCTGGATCTGAGATCGATCTTCAAAATACATATGCGCCACTTAGCTGATTCAACTGTACCGTCCCGTTTTTCTTCGGCATAATTAAGATGGGTATTGCCCCATGGAGCAACACTAGCCCGACCGAAACCCTTGTCTAAAAGATCCTCCACGACGGACCCACAACTCAACCAACTCTATCGGTGCTAGTCTGAAGATGGAAAATTAACTGGCTCGGCTCTTGGAGTCAAGTCTATAACAACTTTATCTCTCTGTCAGGTGGCAGGCCTGGAAGGTTATCTAGAATCACATCCTCAACCCTGATATAATATGGTGGTACACTGGTTCACCTCATGCGTTGTATACTCGTAAGGTAGATGGGCACCATGCTCCCAGGCTCTTTGAAGAAACTCAAACTCCGGGTAATCTGGTGGTCATAAATAATGTAATTGCGTCAACAATCTCGCGTCGTGAGGTATTGGCTCAACCAATCCATGTCTAGGATAAGGTCATAGTGTAGAGTAAACCTTAAAATAATTTCTCCCGTTCTGTTTCCAACATCAATCCTCAAAAGAAAAATTTTCTCGCCTAATGTATAATTCTCTTCTCCTCAAGGTTTTTCCTAAAATTTTATTCCTCAAATTCCATCTTTTCGTTATTTATCTCCCCAAGTCACATAGTACAATAATGGTATCACTCAAGTACATACTAGAATTCCTGAAATCAGATCATTATCTTCCAAGTGAGATCCTAAAATTTTATCTCCTCTAGTCCATAATATCATTCCTGATATTGCTATCATATACAACTACTAGTTTCCAGCATTGGGCTATGCATTCCTTTGATTATTCTAGGTCTTGATCAATAATCTTTCCAGCTTCTTGTACTTCCAAGATCACTGCTATCTCGAGTACGAATAGGGTACTATTGGCTCCAATTCTCTTGCTATCCTTCCATACTAGTTCTAGGATCCAAAAGAACCTATCAGCCTACCCTACTGAGGGTAACATTCTTCTCAGAGATTATTGCACAATCATGTCTTCTGCCGTCTGAACTGCGATCTTCTTCTGGAGGAACCCATCAGGCGCAAGCGTCCGTCTTCCGAATAATAGGGGATGAGAAACAATAATAACGATATTGACGGAAATTGAGCGAATACAAATTGGAAGTCCAAGGGCGATAATCACATACAAGAGAAGTTTTAAATTCGGTTATGGATTGAGATCTTATTCACATTAATCCTAAGTTGCAGGCTCGTTCGGTACAGTAACATAACCAAAATGATTTGCTCAGAGGAACTGCATGGGCCACCACTAAAACCATGTCATGCCCCAGTCCCAAAATCTATGAGACCAGACACGTGGCAATGGCCAGCTGGTACGACTCCGTAGGGCTTTCCAATTTAATGAACCCGACGAAGTGTACTTACGCTGTCCATGGTCAAGTGATCCAAGTAACAATCTATTTCTAATATACAACAACTAATTCTAAATCTCAATCCAGGGTAAGTAATCTCAAGAAAGAACGATACGCATCATCAGTCTGCAGCCCAATAACACATCCGTTCGAATAGACCAGAAGAACAATATAGGTCTATAAACACTAGGCTATATAAGCAGAATAAAATGGAAGGAATACAAGACTGAAATAGCTGGAAATGTAAATATACCTGCAATGATATCCACACTCTATCAGATCAAGTATCCTGCAACCGCACAAACAACCTGGAAGGGAACCAGGTCCTCAGAGGGACGTAACAAGATACAAAAAAATACATGCCATAAAGTAAGTACTGAGTAAATAAAGGGGGGTGTGCTAACCATCTAAGTGAATGCAAATTTAAAGACCTGGTAGTACGCATGGGAATGTGTAGGCTCAGACATATGCTGACGTAATTCACCAATCGTCGGGACTGGCTAGTATATGCCACATATGCCCCCGGTTAAGGACATTGATGCTATCCCCATCTCCGAAGAGCATGGTAACTCGCTATAATCCCCATCTTCGAAGAGCATGGTAATTCGCTATAATCCCCATCTCCGAAGAGCATGGTAACTCGCTATATATACTGTAATCCCCATCTCCGAAGAGCATGGTAACTCGAGTATATATCAGGAGGGGGTGTCCCATACGCCTACTAGATGTCTTTCCCGTCCAATGTAGATATACAAATTGTGAAAACGACGTGGACATCTCATACTATGATGCAAGTCTTTATAAAATAAACAACTGAGCTACATACCGCTACACGTGTTGCTCATACTGATGGCCAGTCGCGTATGAGGCACGCGTCCCTACATAAACTCACTCTGTGACGTGTAATGATACGTGTCAAGGCCTGGGAAGTTATATCAATAACTTTACAACTTTAGATGGGTCTACTAGACACTAAGTCAGATACTACTCCTAACGTCAATGCCTTCGTTGACTGCACCCGAGTCTGCTCGGACGCGCACATTTATATAATGAATAAATATGTAACCAATATAATTGAATTTAAACAGTACAACAAGGCAAGATATACTTGCCTGTCCCGGGTAGCTGCGAAATCCAAAGCCCTGCTCCTGA
Source organism: Iris macrosiphon (assembly GCA_036927795.1). NCBI lineage: Eukaryota > Viridiplantae > Streptophyta > Magnoliopsida > Asparagales > Iridaceae > Iris > Iris macrosiphon. Next base: position 129,998,932 of record JAYESA010000013.1, read on the forward strand.
TGCCTCGGCAGTAGTGTCCAGCAATCCTATATAGGATACAGTAATGTCCAAATTATTCGCTACAATAGCACGACTAGGACACACTGTCCGTATCTACAACTGACACGGGGTCGGGGCTGTATGTATATATAGTTAACACTATTATTTATATATACACTAAAACATATTTAAATATATTAAATAATATATTTGTTTATTAGTACAAAAATAATATTTATGTATTATTTAGCAATACACTGGTAATTATGTTATATTTAATAATTACATATATATGTATATAATAGATAATATCCATAACATCATTTATTTATACATATTCATATATAGTATGGTAATTTGAAATATATACATTTATATACATATCAAGTATTCAAATAAAATTAGGGTATTTAAAACTCATGTATATATATACTATGTAGATACATACATTGTTATTTATAAAAATACGTACTTAGATATTTATTTTATATACAAAATATACCAAAAATAGAAATACAGTATATACACAAAAAAAATAATACTTGATTTCCAAAATGTATTTAATATTATAGATATTAGATTATTTTATATTCTTTGTATTTAAAAATAACATACATACATACATACATAAATACATACATACATACATACGTACATATAATATAAATTAAAAAGAAATGATTATAATATATAATATGAAATTTATACAGGAATATAATAAATATAAATACTGTTAAATACATACAATATATTATATAGTATAGAATACGTATAAAAATACGATATCCGTATATATGAAGCTTGCAACTAAAATTTCATGTATAAAACTTAATAATTTCACATAAAATATTATACCTTATTGCTCGACAGGTCGAGGGGGTCGAGCTGGTCGGTCGTCGCCGGCGGGGGTGGCCGGTCGGCGCTCCGGCGAGGCTCGGGGAGGTCGCGGGCAGCAGCAGCAGTCTCGTATAGCTCCCAGCTGCGGGCCAGATTTTACCTCGATGCGGCGGCGACGGCGGCTGAGATTTTGTGGGGGTGGTGGAGGACAGGCTAGGGGAGGCTCCGGTGAAGTATGGTGGTCGGAGGTGCGGGGGTGGAGGAGTACGAGGTCGAGGGGTGTTCGGCTGGGCTGTGCGGGCTGGGGAACTCGGGTTGGTGTGGGGCTGTTGGGGGGTGGCTGCCGGCGGCGTCGTGGCCGGGTGGCGGTGGCCGTGGGTAGGGGAGGGTCCGGCAAAGGGGTCGGGTTAGGGTGGCGGTGACTGGTGGTGGCTGGTGGCGGTGGTGGAGCTCGGGGTGAAGGAGTTGGGGTCGGCTGTGTGTTGAGCTCGGTTGGGATTTTAGTATTTAGGGTTTGGGTTTTCTCATTTAATATAGAAATGAAGGTATATGTAGGAGAGAGAATGAGGGGGCTGCCTAGGGATTAGGGCCGGCTGGACAACCATTTTTGGGGAGTGGGGTTGTCCATCAAGATGAGTGGAGGGCTAGGAATAGGCCATTCAAATTTGTAGGGTCAAGATGGGTTCTCATAAAGGTAATGCAAGGACATAAAAATAAGGAGGAAAATTTAATGCTCACGATTGGTCATGACCATTATTTTTCTCCATGATGGTTTGGGCCAATGAGAGGGGGGCACCTCATTGCAATTTTGTAATTAGGCCCCTGACAATTTGGTATTTGCACAATAAATAGAATTGGGGATTTAATGTAAGCAAACACCATGTTTGGTTTTCCTCGTTGGACCATGATGGTGTATGGTGTTTTGTATGAGGCTTGTGGGTGTGGGTGGGAGTTTGGGTTGGATTTGGGTCCAATTTAATTTAGGTTAGGTCTCCATATTAATTAATTCGTAATTAATGTAACGGTGTTTCTAATTTAATTTAATTAAAAATTGGGAGTTTAAATTGGGTTGGACAAGGATCATTGGTGTAGTAGGCTCAGTGTACAATATTATCGTGATCTGGGTTGGTCAAAACTGGTTGAGGTTGGGTCTCAATTTTGATTGGAACGGACAACGAACGTAATTACGCAAATTTAATAATTTGCGCACGGACGTTTGTAACGACTTTTGTGCGTCTAAAATCAGGCACGAAAATCGGTATCCGGGGTTTGTTCCTGGTTCAATGTGATGGGTTTACAGGTCTAGGTCAAATATGTGGAATTTGTTTTAGGGCAACAGCTAAGGTAGTATCCTAAAACAATAAATCATTGCACAAGTATTATAATACTATATATTAAATTTTAATTAATTTAGGTTAACCCTAATTAGGCTAATTAAACTAGTAAACCCTAATTTCTGGTCGAGGGGGTTTACATATTTCAAATCTCATATTGCTACTTATAGAATAAGAGCTCCGAGAAATGATGAAGGATATCAGGAATCTAATGATATAATATTGAAATTATTCAATGCGTCTGAAAAGCCTTCGGGAAAAATGAAGAAGAAATATTTGAATGACGACGATCTAAGGACTGCTCAGTTGTATATATTACTCAATTGCGACGAGGATGAAGTGGAGAAGCTAGAGGGGTAAGTTATTAATACATTCACGTTTATGTCATCTTAATGTAATAGTATAAGCTAATATTATGCTACTAATCAGCGGTTGTTTCATTATTTTTTAGCACATATAATGATAAGCTGAGATCAGTTAGACCCTACATAACAGACGAAGAAGTAGAACAAGAAATGAGACGTTATTTTCCTTCTTGGTTGAGCGTATATGTAAGGATCTCGATAATTACTTTTTCTGTATGCACTTGTGCACTTGCACAATATATAACTTACTATCGCTACTTTGATATTTATGTCGATCATCTAATAACATCCGAGACTGAATCTATTAGAACTCTAGCCAAGGGACCAATTACTGCCATTAAAATATGGCCAAGTTACTGTGTGAATGGGTTTAGGTTTAAGTCAACAAATACTCTGATCAGAAACAGCTTTCTGGATCTTGATTCCACAAAAAATAATTGTTTGTGTATCAAATCTTCGAACTACAAAGATGTCGATCCAGGCAATGATTTCTTTGGTATCTTACGAGAGATTATGGAGTTGACATATAATTATGGCACAGAACCATCTAAGGTCGTGCTATTCAAAAGTGAATGGTTCGATATGATTCAAGATCAAGGTTGGAAAATTGTCAAGCATGGTCCTGTAGATATAAACTACAAGCGTAGATATCAAGGCTATGAACCATTTGTCCTATCAAGTTAGGCTCAGTTCCTGTACTTCACGACTTATCCTAGACAGGGGACATCGAGGTCGGATTGGTGGGCAATATGCAAGACTAAAGCTAGAAATACCTTTGACATTGACGAAATAGCTTATCAGAAGGACGAGATACCTCTTGAAAAAAATATTGTAGATGTGGACTCAACAGAAGTTACTCATTATACGACTAATAATGTAGAGGAGGTAGAATTATCCAAAGAGGAAGACGAAGATGAAGATGAAAGTAGATGAAAGTAAGGAAGAGGAGAACGAGGAAGGCGAACAAGATAAATTTTCTGAAGATGATTGAAATAAAATAAATCTATTTGGACTTGTGACATGTATTATATTTTGACTGTAGAATGTACTATCAATTTAGACTTGTGACACTACTAGTTATTTACTGTGTAATTCTATTAATGCTGTGAGATATGCATAATATTTTTACTGTAGAATATACTATATATTTATTTATTTGTTCTATCATCATATGTTGTTACCAGGTGTCACTACCATATTTTCTAGAGAAGGATATTTTGATCGTGTCATAATTAATTAAATATTGTGCATATTGTATAATTAATTATTGTTAGATATTAGTTTATTATTTTGGACTTATGTTAGTGAACCTAACTAGTTTAGATTAGATCCATGGACCAATATTTATATTTGGTTAGATTTAAGCCCAATTAGAAGTCCATTCATTAGGAGGATGATTAATTAAATTAAACCCATTAGACTAGAACCTTCCCTCCTTAATTATTTCTTCATGTGAGGCCCCAAGGGGTATTTTAGACTTTACATAAAAACTTGGGGAAGGGGTTAGTGGCCGGCCATTTAAAAAGAGGGGGGAGATTTTTCTCACCTCTTTTTATTCTAAATCTAGATATAGAATTTTCCTCCACCAATTTTCTTTATTCCCACATCAAATTTTTACCAAATTTCTTTCTAATTCCTTCCCAAATTACCATTGGAGGCTTGAAGAAAAATGATCTACAAGGAGGAAGCAAGGATCTAAAAAAAGGAGCGAGGATCTACAGGTTGAAGGCCATTTTTATCAATCTTGGAGGTTGCATTAGGAATCCATCTCCCAATAGGTATAATTTAGTTTTTCTTCTTTAATTATATTCTAAGTCTTTGTTTTAAACATTAGGAACTACCCCATATGATGAGGCTATCCATAGGAATTAGAATTAGGTTCATAGAAGGCCTATGGAGAAAGTTATGGTGTATTTTGTGTTAATTTTGGAGAAATTTCGAGATTGACACATGTTTTGTTTATCAATTGGTCAATTAGACTAAATTGACATGTGTTTGATTTTTTATGGCTAGTGTCGTATCCATAATTGGATATGTATTGGCCGTATCCCAAAAATTTTGTGATACGTGTTAATTTAGAAGTTTTTCCTACGACATGGGGCTTTGTGCATGTCATATTTTGACACTGACACGTAGATATGTAATTGACTCTTCGTATTATTCATATGTACTATTCTAGACTTGCTCGTATCCTTTGGGATATGTTTGGTTGTGTGGTGGACTCATATCGCAAGCGTATCATAGATCTAGTGTGATACGGCTGCGATGCACTCAACGTATTTGTTTGATTGCATTCCTAGATTCAATTTGAATTGTTCATAGCTATTGATAATATATATATATATATATATATATATATATATATATATATATTGATGTATATTTATATATGTACTTGTATATATGTATATGTATCCATGTATATGTATAAGTGTATGTATTTATATTCTATTGTATAGATATGTATAAGTGGTTATAGGTATTTTTCAGGTCAATAAAACATTGCTAAATGTGTTGCAAAATATCGCTAAACAGAAAAAAATTAGCGACGTTTAGCGACACAAAACACGTCGTAATTTAGCTATGTTGCATCGCTAAATGTTGCTAATATGAAAAATATTAGCGATACAAATACGTCGCTAAGAAATGTCGCTATAGCGACGTTTTACGACATTTTTCCTGTCAGCAACTAGCTTAAACGCGACTTTATTGAAATGTCGTTAATTACGTCGCTAAATTTTTTAGCGACATTTTTAGGCCATTTAGCGACGTTTTCAAATATCGCTAATTTGACTTATTCTGGTAGTGTGGCGTACCGTATCACATATTAAGTGATTTATATTTGGGTTATGCATCGAGAATGCCTCCAAATCTCCTGAATGCGTGATATTATATATACATACTACTTTTTCCCAACACGGGCATAATAAGCGAGTCAACAACTAAAGCGTGGCTAGGATATTGATTTGACTGAATATTGCATACACGCTCGGGTGAATCCAAATTGAACATCCATGGATTCTTATCTAACGTGCCCGTACTTTATACGATATCTGAAGAAAAATTCTTATGTGACTACGCTTTGAGATTTTGAATACAATATAGGACTAATTAGGTAACTAAAAGTGGTAGTAATATTTGGAGGAAACGGTATCTCGAGATCATGCTAATGAACCTTCCCATAGAGATTTATTCTAAGTGCGCTGTGGGATGGCCACCACAGATACTGTATATTATTCGCCTTAGTGGAGTGCAGTATCTGACCTATTATAATATGTCGAGCCACTATTTCACTATAGGAGTATTGGACCCGATAATACCATATTTTTAGCACAGTTGCCCTACAGGGGACTATTGTATCCTGCAAGTGCCTGTATATTCCTTATTTGGCTCGGTTAGCTCATGTTCGACACTAGCATGATCTGATGATACCTATTATGCATTATTTTTGAGATAACCTCAGACTCCAAAAAATAGCAAGCCGTACAAGTGATTAGCCGGTATAAGAAAAATGACTTGGTTGTGATTGTATTATTCGGTTAGTAGCCTAGGAAAATGGACTATCATCGTGTGATGGTTCAACCCTTATCTTTGTTAGATTGTAGGGTTGGGCCTTTATGCTAGGATATATCATAGAACTAAGTTACGACGCTGAACCTATGTATTATTATATAATTATTTCTTGGGTTTTTGTTTCTCTATTTCATGCTTCTTTTGTGGTACATGCTATTTGGGGTCTAACCCCACTGATTTTGTATGGCCAGGTTTCGAGCCAGCACCCGAGGATCCAGCTTACAATCCCTCAACTCATGGCATGTACCAGGAACATGGTCCAAGAGGATAACGAGTGGGGTTTTTCTTTCCTGCTCGTCATTGTACATTTATTTCTTTTGGGCGTTTAGCCACCGACACCTGTTAGCCGGCACGTCTAGACATTAGTCTCCTAACATGATTGTATTAAATCAGACTACAGCTGATCACTGTCATGTACTTTTGATACTCTGCTAGTTTCTTATGTTGCACAACTGGTCTCTAGAACACTTTAAAAAAGCATTTAGACGCCTTATTGCTTTATCATATATACTCTATGTTTACTGTTTCTTGTTTGAATGATTGAGACATAGAACTTCTTGACCATAGGAGACTTGATTTAAGTATGCACCCCTTGTCGTATTACAGTCGTGATCGTCGTATGACGTATAGTACCTTGTACGGGGTAGCTAGCCATGTCCATCTCCGTATTCTGGTATTGGGGTATGGCACTCCATTAGGCTTCCCTAGCCGGTATGTGCCGTTAGAATATATTGTTTCCACAATAAAGGGGCCTTCTCATTTGGCTTAGAATTTTTCTTTGCTTTTGTGTGTCTTGATCATTGGCCTACTTAATATTAGGACAAGATCGTTGACTTGGAATATCCTTTTCTTGACTTCTCTAGAGATACATTTTTGGTAAAGTTTAATGTGTTGTTGAGCTTGTAAACACTTTTCATCCAACACCTTTAGCTCTTGAAGTAGCAAACGATCATTATTTTTACAATTAGCACATTAGAGAGAGCTTGTCACGACCCGTACCCGAGAATTGGACATGAGTTGTGGGTACGTCCAGCCTACGCCGTAGCATCGGCATTAGAACATTGTCTAGGTCATAATATAAACTAACACATCTCACAATAATATATAACCTATCAATGATCTCAACTCCTTAAGGAGGACAAGATGAATACAGAATATAAATATAATGTCAACCAACACTCAATCATAATAATATCTATAGGAAGATGAATGGCGTGATAAAGATATGAAATAATATAAAGAAGTTCCAGTACAAGTTTAGAAATAAATATCTCAAACAATAACAATAAGTCTATGAGTCTAGCTAACTCAAATGCAGCATAAGTCTCAAATAGTACAACTCAGAAAATCTCAAAGTAGAACGATCCCAAATACAATATAAATGCTAGGCTCTAAGTCACTACTAAAGGATAATCTACTGGAATAGGATCCTTCTGAAGCCCCTGGATGTAACCCTCGTCTACTTTCGGTCCAAAGAAAGTAGGACAGAAGTCCTCTGAAAAATGTTATCCAGTCATGTCCCGTCCCAGTCCCAAAATACGTAGGACTAGAAATACCTAAGCATGCTAGCTGTATGTATATGGAAATCCAATATATGGAAACCATAACACATACGTATGATGTATTATGAATAATAATCCAAAAGTGGTATTTAATGTCATAAGTCACACGTAATACTAATCTCATCCACAAAACTAATAAAAATAAATAACCAAATATGACAATGAACCAAGTATGAAATAGTCGAGAAGACCAATGGTTGGGTGGAGACAAATCCATTACCAAACTAGAATATGAAAAAAATACTAAATGCATCATCTAATGGTCAGAGAGCCTCGAAGGGAAGACCTCCTCGAAAGAGAATGGAATAACACTCGTACTCCTACGGATATTCCTGATCGTCTATACCTGAAAAGGGACTAGATCCTTAGAGGGACATAACAAGATACATATAAATATACCAAAAGTATAGTAAATAAACATGTAAGAGAGAAGAAAATAATCGCAAGGAATACTATAACTAAGACAAAGAGAATACTGTAATGACCCATTCCGCTCAAGTGGACAGCCGATTCAAACAGCACAAGTGCAACGACCCAACCCACTTTTCTTAGCGAGAGTATTGGTTTGAGGCAAAGGATTTCCCGATTTGGCCCTTCAGGAGTTCTGGCTTAGGCTTTCAGAGGCTCGCTCAAAGTATCGCTCGACCGAGGCGAATCATCGCTAAGGTGGGTGGCTACGATGAACTTGTCTTTGCGTAGCCAGCACACATAAAATTTGGATAATACATGATAGTCGCTAGGTGAATCACCCCCTGTATGCTAATGAGAATATAATGCACCTAGCTAAAGGAATAATCCCAACTTGTATTGCTTGTGTTAGAACATGGAAATAAACTTTGCTTATAAATGGACCCTTGCATGCTACCTTTGCCTTGTGCAATTAGACCCTGCTATGCCTCGAGGAGATTTGCCTTGTTCACTTGTTTATAATGTACGTCCCTAGATTATGTCGCTTGGTATGTCCCTTTACGGTTTCACTCCTCGGCTTACCCTTAGACCCGTGCCTGAATAAATGCTTACATTCTAAACGAATGCGAATGCAATGCTTGCCTGCTTATATGTTAACTTGTACTCATTGCCTTATTTTAATGCTTGTCACATAATTCATGCCACAATCAAGTAAACACTACCTTGTTTTGCATTCATCTAAGTTCCCCGAAAGACTATCGAATAGTCGTTCTGTGCAAGTATGAACCAGAAAGTATTCGGGACCGTTAGGTCGCCAAGGCATTATTCCTGAACCAGGAGATTTGAGCCAAGTCAATAACCCAAGAATCACAGCTCGTGGAGCAATACTCATCCCATACTGAGATAAAATGGCTAGGGAATCGATATACAATTATGAACAATCATGCCTCAAACTTGTACCTGATCTATCCTGCCTTGAACTTGATCATGTACCTGACCAGAGGCCCAAAGATTAGAGACTTGCATGGTCACGGACAACTTGTGCACAAGGTCTTAGTTCCTGTAGGCGGTCGCTGGGGTACTGGCACCGATCCTATCTGGATAAAACTCCTGATAGTCCCATGATATAGGACGGAATGGCCTATGATGCCCTGTACTATGCGTTGTATGACATTCCATACTGAGACTATAACCGTCCTTTATGGTGCCATACCAGTGACCTCCTGTTTATATAGATAAGTCATTCTCGCTTAGAGGCAATCCGTGTGCGAGTCATTGTATCACATCGAGAATATCTAAAACACCTAAACGATCATGAGTATAACACACTTATATATATATATAACACTTCAACATCTTCTGTAATACACTTGATAATTCGTATAACTCGTGCACCGGAAACATAACTTGGCACACAATACTTGTCTTTGCATATGTTATTGCCCCTGGATTCATTATATATATGCTCGTATTTGAATAAACTTGGTTTGCCTTGGATAGAAAAGGACAAATTGTAAGTTTGTAAGTCTCGCCGTGTTCCTTATATCGTACGGCGCATTGCCACACGAGTTAGGCTATTCATCATTGCCATAAAACTGATCCTAAGGCAAGATTAGAAAGATAACTTAATAGATGGTGCACGGAACCCTTATAACGTGTTTGGATTTATCGAGCGGGTAAGAAACCTCCCTACCAGTGTATTCATGTAATGATAACCCACAAGATTGCTTGCACAGTGCGGGGTAACCTCGTTCGGTACGGATGCCTCCTTCGTGCGTGCTAAGGCATAAAGTTCACTCTGGAGCCTTGGAACGTTGTGATCCGGAACTGAAGCACATATACAAGACATATTGTTGGAATATCGCCTATGTATCATTTCACAAATATAGCCACTTGGCACGCTTTTACTATTTCAGAGAGAGTAGCTTGAGCGATTTGTAATCTCGGCCAAGTGCCTCCTGTAACACTTGTTCATTATCAATAAAGAGTTTGTTTTACTTCAATACTTGTGTTATTCAATGCTTCCACTATTGACGAATCTTTGAACTTGTTACCAATTGCCTATGCGTTTATTATTCCGCTGTACTCGAATAATCTGTGTGACTCTGTGGCTTAGACCTCTTATCGCCTGTTCATACCACAGCCTTGCTCGGGCGTGGCTTATGCTCGTGCGGCATCACGCCCAGATGGGTCAAGCGATCGTCCCACGGAAGCGCTGGAACGGTGATTCGTGCCTAGCAGGGATGACCGATTCGGCCGCGGGAGATCGGGACGTGACATATTGGTATCAGAGCATGGATTTACGCCTTTGGACTTCGTTTTGATTTTCTTAGTTTCGAAAGCTCGTTCATGGGTTATGTACATACACTCTCTCTCAATGTCCTATCAGAATGTTCTAAATAATGAGTCTAAATACTTTCAAAAAGTACATGTGAATGATGTGATTGCTTGTACAAATTTGTGATGCGAAGGCCTTTGTGCTGACCTGTGCTAAACTTTGTGGGATTAGACTCGTACAAGAAATTACAAGTTATATGCAAACCCAAGTACCTGTAAATAATTTTTAAGCTGGTTTGTGTACGGAATAGAATATCGTTCAAACGGTTAGCTATGCACACAGTCTTTCGGCTAAGTTGTGTTGAGTATCGCGCGTCAAGTCCCTTTGGTGCCAGCTAGTTGCAACGAGATTGGAATATCGTTTAGGAAAAGGGTAAGTCAGACTTAGAATGACAACTGATAGAAACAATATCAGATTATCGCTTAGGCAATATTGAGTATTGTGCTTAGATTTTAGGAAAGTTGCTCGAATGATATTTCGTGTTGGAAGATACAAATCGAATATGGGTTACTTGGATTACTATCAACGGGATTATATATATATATATATATATATATATATATATATATATATATATATATATACGAGACTAAGATTTATCAGGCGATACCTAAGTATCGTACAAGAATTCTAAGGAACGACTCGCTGAATATGCTAGTGATTGATGTAGACACCGATTGAGGATTTGATTCGATGACTCGATTACGAGTGGTATATGGATCATTTAGAAATATCTAAATAGATTCATAGGTCTCATACGATAGTTGGATTGAACGATTTGAGAATGTCTTGAAACAAGTAATAAGGCTTATATTTAATAGGGATTCAAGAAAAGAAAATCAATATATTGTTAAGAAAACTTGGTAGAAACATGGAAAATTGTGCAAGCAATTTCGGATTGAAACAAAACGGATTAAACTTGAATACTATATCGCTCAAATAGAAGTTAGCCGAGAATGATTATTGTGGTTCAATAAAAAAGATAAGCGATAATGGATTTGGCTTAGAGTTTGGAAGAAAGATCTTGAAATCTAGTTCAAAAAGAGAACATTCAAAATCAGTTCCAACGAGAATGATTATCCTGCGGGAGCGTCGGCGTAGTAATTTTACGTACAACGGGGATGATTGAACTCATAGGAACATGTTCGATGATTATTCAAAACAAACTCGATGAATAGAACGTATCAAATTGATAGACTTTGGCTTGGATATTTGAACCTAGTTGCTTGAGGAATGCCAAAAGTAGACTATGGATTTACTGAAAGGTAGAAGTGGATAATTTTACTAGATGAATTATAATCACTGCATGAACGAACATGACTTGATAGATTTTATATATAACTTGGATGGAGCATAAATCTATGCTCATGCATGCGTCATGCATGCGTTCTTATCTTATGCGAGCGTAACTTTATGCTCATGCATGCGTCACGCCCGGATTATAATGATTATCCAGCGGAAGCATTGGTGTGGTGATCTCACGTCTAACGAGGGTGATCGAACTTGCGGGATACCAGAGTGTGACAACTGATGGATCATCTTGACTTTTGGTTTGACACAATAAGACAAATTTGAGAATGCAAGTGAATCAGAAATATTTCATGGATAAGTTAGTCTAGAACCTGGAGTAAATCACGCTTGATGGTTTCGTGAACGGATACGTGAATCTTGTTGGACGACTTGGAGTTATAAAGAAAAAGGTTTAGAATACTATAATATATAATATGGTGGCATGCCATAAGAACAATGGTATCGATTGTGGCTATAGGTAAATTGGGTAATAGGAACCGTAGTCCGTTGAGGCACTAATAATCATATCATTGTTCTCTATCGTAGCCTGGTGAGGCACTAACGACCGAGGGGTCATGTGAACAAATCTCTATCGCAACCCGGTGGGGCGCTAACAAGCCAAAATTTGTTCACAATAGCCAACGCCAAATAACAATATCCTCGCCTAGGGAACTAAAGAATCAAGTCAAATCGGTCAAGGCAAGGTCATGGACTAATGTCAAGTCAAGTTTAATACGGGGCCACATGATTTTATCAAGTCGTATGCACATGGTGGAGCATATATCAAATAAGTGACGATAAAGTAGAGACGAACATCATATGTTGAAGGCAAATAATATACGTGCATGTAAAACAAGAAAATAAGACTAGAGCATTATCTGACAAATTAAATATGACAAAGAGCATCAAGAAACTAAATACGATAATAAAATAATAACTAAAAAGAAAAGCATGCAAAATATTGTATAAAAGTTGGCAAGGTATCTTGTCTGCTCCGAAAAAGTAGGAAGTCGTAACTCAAGACGTCGTCCAATCTATCCGTCACATTAATTAAAGTCGTAACTCAAATTTTATACTCCAACTTTTGACAGTCAAAACTTTTACGCCAGACTGCGAAAATATGAAGTTTTTGCGCTGACACATTAGAAATGTGGGCGTAAAAATGAAACGTCTCTGTGAATCATCTTCCTCAAAGAGGTTATCCACATAGAAGATGACCTAGCGCGGTCACGTACAACGTATGCGAAGGATTTTTAGTCGTTCTTTTTCGTCCCAAAAGCTCTACCTTGAAGGCCGGGTGCACTGCTCGTCGGCGGGATACTTCGCCCCGAATGAAGTTCGCCTTGCCCGACCGAAGACGCTCTCACTTGAGCATAAGAACGAGAAGAAGAATCAACCTTCTTTCCCTTAGTGGAGGAGGATTGTTTAGAGGCCATTACTGGAAACTTTGAAATCTCGGAGAAGAAATGAAGGAGAACTCGAACAGCCGAAGGCTTTCTTTCTCAGAAGACGGATGAAAAGTTTTTCTCTCAAAAACTTGGGATATATATAGAGTTCGGATAGACTCCTCGAATCCTGAACCAAATCTCCTAACTAATATTCGGTTATGATTAGGGACTACATCAGCCTATTTACTCAGAGAAGGCGGACAGTCAGCGAATTTAAAAAGTTTTCGCGCAAAGCAGATTCATGGTTTTTACGCTAAGGAGCTTTCTACGCTCGACAGCTACAGATCTACGATTTTATGCTCACAGGCTATCAGTCTATGGTTTTATGCCCGGATGCCTTTGTACTCGGTAGCTTTTACCTCGAGAGGCTACAAACCTACGACTTCACGCTCAACAACTACAAATCTATGATCTCACGCTCGGTGGCTTTTTACGCTCAGAGGCAACAGATCCACAACTCCACGCTCGGAAAATTTTCTTTTCGGGAGCTACAAATCTACAGTTTTTACGCTAAAGGAGCTTTCTACGCTCGACAGCTACAAATCTACGATTTTACGTTCAAAGGCTACAAGTCTATGGTTTTATGCCCGGATGCTCTCATGCTCGGTAGCTTTTATGCTCGAGAGGCTACAGACCTACGACTTCACGCTCAGGAACTACAACTTATGATTTCACGCTCAGTGGCGCTTAGTTTACGCTCAGAGGCTGCAAACTTGTGATCCCACGCTCTATGGCTTTTCGCATATCTGAAAAATGCGCCGGCCAGTACAGTACATCTGAACAGTTATCAAAGGCGGTCAATTGCAGGAGTTCACACAGAATATACTCCTTCTTCACCTTAAGATATCCCAAGTGCCCGAAGCATACAGAGTTCAATATTGAAAAATTACTCTTCTTCATGGGTCGATTCGAAGTTCATCTAAAATCTAGTCTGAATATTTCGTCTACAAATTCAAGATGGCAACTTAGTTCTTGACAGCCATTTCTCGCCCTGTTCCAAGGGATTTTCGAGAAGTCACTCTTGAAGACGATGGTCTGAACAAAAATTTTGTTTATTAGGAGTAAAAACAGTTCAGAATTATGCTAAAGCGGCTTTCTACGCATCCTTAGTTATGCGTAAAAGATATGACAGGACCTAGCGCTCTTTCTATACAGAGTCGGCGTAAAGAATCAAACGTGTCAAAGCAACACATATTCAGACTTCATATCAAAGTATGGCAACATGATCATATGCAAAGAAGAAAGACGATTTTATTAAAATTAAAAGCATGATTACATGAGGAAAATCCAGTCTACAAGGGTTTTCTTCATTTTTCATGACTACATATGAGGGAAATCCCGTCTATAAAGGGCTTCCTCATCGTCGTCTGAAGATTGCACCCAGAATCTGTTCTGCCAGGTTCTCGCATGGGCGGCAATTCTTTACCATCTTCTCCAGCAGTCAGTCAGTGTCCGCAAACTGACTTACATATTGGTCAACGACGGCAGGATACAGAGCTGGGCATAGACCCATCCGCCAACAGAAGAAAAGCAGAGTAAATATGATTTCTTACATCCAACATCGTCACAAATTGAGTTAAGATATTTCACCCAACTCAATCCTGGATAGCCGCCAGTTTGCCGGCCCTCGTCCACAGGTAACGGGTGGTAAAATGCGATCCTTCTTCTCTCCCGAAGAACCACCATACAAAGTTGCTGATTATCCCGAGCAAAGGAGGCTATGATATCCTTCAATAATCTATCGTTGCAGAGGACATTTGCTCGAAGACACCATCTTTTTTGGCTCCTTACATGCTGGAAGAGCATGGTCCTCTTCTTCCTCAAGTCGACCCGACGAACTTCGGCCATCATCTCTGTGTGGTAAAGGAAATATGGGAAGAACAGGTTAACTCCTCAGCCTTTTTATAGGCGAAAGAGATCACACCGATCC
The DNA here is from genome assembly GCA_036927795.1 of Iris macrosiphon. Taxonomy (NCBI): domain Eukaryota; kingdom Viridiplantae; phylum Streptophyta; class Magnoliopsida; order Asparagales; family Iridaceae; genus Iris; species Iris macrosiphon. Next base: position 130,013,996 of record JAYESA010000013.1, read on the forward strand.
CCAATAACTCCGCCATAAAGTCAGCCATGAAAGAACGTGTCAGGCTTGACCATTTCAAAGCTCCATTCAGAAACGTTTCAAATTACGAGGAACGTTCATGCTTCATTCAAAGCGTTTCAAATTACGAAGAATTTAAAAGCTTTGAAGGGGGTCTTGTAGAAGCATGAAAAATACGCTGATAGCTATACGCAGTGTATTGAGGCAGAGCAGCATAAATAGAGGACCTCGGAGCCCTCAACGTGCAACAGAGCTTTTCTGCTGAGCACAGCGTAAAATATGAGCTCGAGGACCATCCGCGTAAAGAAGTATGTCCAGGCTACTTCAGCATAAACAGGGTTCTTCATCACCTTTTTAGCGTAAAACTCATCCGCTTTTAATACAACATTGAAGTGTACGAGGGATGCTTCGTATTCTTCAAAATGAACCTGTCAGATCGTACAAAGAACCTGATGTCTGGACTTCTGACAAAAAGTACTGCACGACTACCCAAGGGACGGCTATAATGATGGCGCGGCACTGCAATCCAGGCTATCATTTACCGCCATTTCCTTCACGTAAACCACTTTTACGCGTACAAAGGGATACGCTGCCTAGTTTTACACAGGCAAATGTGAGCTGTTTACGCTCCACAGAAGACAAACCGCCTGCCACGTCAAAAGCTGTACCTCGTACGAGATTCCAGGCACGTCTCTGCATTTTATGCACAGAGCGGTGACAGGTTCTCGAGGCACACCTCTGCATTTGAAGCGCCGAATACTGACAGATTCCCGAGGCACGTCTATGCACCTTGCGCAGACCAAGTGACAGGCCTTCAAAACATGCCTCTGCATTTAATGCACAGGATAATGGTGGATCTCCCCATTTAATGCTGGGGATTTGATTAAATGTCACCGAACCGTCGTTTAGTGGCATCCTCTCTGCGTAAACTGCTTTTACGCAGACAAGGGGATACGCTGCCTAGTTTTACACGGGCAGACGTGAGCTTCTTACGCTCCGTGGAAGACAAACAGGCTGCCACGTCATCAGTTTCTCTTCATAAAAAGTTTGAGGCGCGTATCTACATTTAATACGCAGAATGATGGTAAATCTTCGGGACAAGAAAGCTTCGAAAACATGCCTCTGCATTTAATGTGCAGGATGGGGGCAGATCTCTATATTTAATGCATGAGATTTGACTGTATCTCCGAAAGCCGTAATTTTGGCTAAAGCGTCCACATCAACTCGGCTTCTATGCCCACTCGGCCTCTATGACCACTCGGCTTCTACGCCTACTCGGCTTCTATGCCCACTCGGCTTCTACGCCTACTCGACTTCTACGCCTACTCGGCTTCTACGCCCACTCGGCTTCTACGCCTACTCGACTTCTACGCCTACTCGGCTTCTATGCCTATTTGGATTCTATGCCATAGTGACAGTTATTGGCTTCTACGCCAACCTCTTCTACACAAGGGATAACTACCTACGTGGCTTCTACGCCGTGATCTTCGCAGCAGCTATACGTGTTTGTCCCTTAGTTGTACATGCGTCAGATGCTCACTCAGAAGGTCATCTATACGCAGGCACTCGTTATTTTAAACTGTCATATAAAAGGGTGCTGTACTTTCCACTACTCGGTTTCTACGCTGACTGTGTGGTCACTGTCACTAAAACTCTATAAATAGAGACCTCTATCAACAGAGGTCAAGGTCAAAAAATTAGAAGGTTGAAAAATTGAGAGGAGATTACGATCAAAGGGAGAGAGAATGAGAGGAGTCCAGAGCTCAGGCAAAGAGAAGGGATCGACGACTTTGGCATCGGGTATCCACCCTCTTTAGCAACCCTCGTAGCTGCTTTCTGTCTTCCACGGCACTTCTTCAAAACATTGTGTGGTCCAAGGGCTAAAGTGATCGACCGCAGATCAGACACCTATAGCAATATTTACCCAGATTAAATAAATTATACTTTGATATTCCTCCTGTAGGATCAAAATTGTACAATCTTGTTTGTAAACACCGACGAAGTTCGAGCAGGGTTTTCTTTAAAATAAAGAACCTTGTCCTTTCTCGTACTTTCACTTTCGTTTATTTTTTATCCAAAATAATGTAATGTTGGGTATGATCACATAAGCTACTAATATTTTCCTGTTTTTCCCCAGCTAGTACAGACCTCTCTGAGTCAATTCCAAATGGAACTGTAAATGCCATAAAGCGCGAACCAAGATTCGTACGATGGATTCCAAATCACGACTCCTCGTGACAGGTCTCGATAATGCCAACTCGTGTAACAACAGTGTCAGAGTCATGTACGCTATACAATAAGAGTTATAGAGATAATCAACATAATAGAAACTGTCAGAGAATATACTCGCCTGTAGTCCTTAGCTGGCAATACCAATGTCCTGGTTCCAAAGTATCGTCTGAGTGATCCAACAGTCCTATAAATATATCATATAACACAACACTACATCAGACATTACACTACACACATAATCAAACACAATGATCTCAGAGACTACGCTGGTGGGGTCGCGTCTGTAGTTGCTGTACATAACAGACAGTCAATGAAACGGTCTTGCCAGTACGTCGGTGTACTTATGGAAGTCTGCTAACATGCTACGTGGTCACAGGTCAATGTAACTATGGGGTATCTGGGGTTACACTCGGGTCATCTAATACATAGACATATAATATATATTATTATGTATTATATACATTGATACTAATTAATTATAATTATAATAGATACATGTATATACATACTTAATATAATTTATACTATGCACATATATACATATTTTAAATATGTACTAGGGATGCACGTATAATACATATACGTATGTTTTATACTAATTGAGAATTATACTATTTATATGCATATACATTAATATACATTTAGACATATATTCATACATATGCCAATACGTATATACCAAATATATATATATATATCCATATACCCACAATACACGTATACTAAACCATGGCTAAATACGTACGCAATACGATGAAGATCTACGCATATGCGTGTACGTATAAATGCACGAGAGTGGGGACTCAAACCTGACTACGTAGAATGAGTCATGTGCGTCGCGGTCATCGTGGAGTGTTCGGTTGAGGGAAGTTGGGGCAGCGTATTCTGGTCGTGTTCCGACGTTCAGGCGAGTCGCTCCGGCGTTCAGTGCAGGCCGGTCCGGGCTGAGAACTGTGCTGCTCTAGCGTTCAGTGCAGGTGGGAAGGGGATTGGTTCAGCCGCTGTGCGGTGGGTCTGTCGTTGAATTTGGGCGGTCTGCGGTTCAGCGGGTTCTCCGGTTGGCGAGAGGAGGGTGAAACGGGATGAGAACGTCGTTGACGGTGGGTCACGCATTGTCTAGGCAGAGAGACGTTTGTCGTTGAGGTGGGAGTCGTGGGGTAGGTTTTCGCGAGTGCTTTCGGTCGATGGGAGGATGGATGTTTGCGGGCTCGGGAGGAAGTTGGGTGGTCCGGTGTAGGACTCGGCGGCGAGTGCGGCTTCAGGTGTGCGGGCACGTGGAAGAGGACGGCGGCTGCGGGTGGTTCACAACAGGTCGAGGTCGACGGCATGATGGTGAATAGGGAGTATGGGTCGGCAGGGAGAAGAGATGTATCCACAGTAAAGGGAAGATGAATATGTCGGCTGGGGTTGGCTTGAAGAAAAAGAGAAGGGAAAAGTAAAGGAGTATTTATACAAAAATATGGTTGGTTTGACCTAGAAGTTGACTTTGGCCAACCCTTTGGGGAAAGGGTCTTCTCATGGGTATTTCAAGGGCTATGATTTAAATAAATTCAAAAGAAATTGCTAGAATGCATTGGTTCGATGGTTTGAAGCCATGGTTCAAGGAGGTTGATGTTAAATTACACACTCCCAAAAATTATGGAAAAATACACATAAAAGGAAAATGGATTTATTTACGTGTTGTGTCCAACAGGGTGGATACCTCAATGCACTTTTGCACAAAAGGGTCCAATAATTGGAAAATTGCACAAAGTAAGATTTATAATTTTAATTTAATTAAGCTAATTGTAAATAGGTGTTCTAAAATTAATTAGAAGTACAAGGGACTAAAATTAAGTGGGACACAAATGTCATGAATAAAGTAGACTCAGAGTAGAATATTACCCTAATTTGGGTTGCTCAGAATATATCGAGGTTGTGTCTCCAATTTCGATTGGAACACGCAAGGATACAAGGTTAGATTTATAGAGAATTAAATACAATCGGTTGCGACGAATGTTGTGTGTCTAAAATGAAGCACAACGAGACATGGTTATGAGTCACACAAGGGTCAAAATAATATTCTGGCACGTCTAGGACAAGGGTGTAAAATCTGTTGGAAGACAATGGCAAGTATCGTGCTCTAACTATCGAAGCAACGATAAAATACAACAATCAAATAAAATCATAATTATTTAAATATAATAATTATCATGCAATCATTTACTCATTAATTATGAAAGGACAAAAATACCCTTAAACTGAAATATGGGGGTGACAGAAATGCTGGTTAAGTGCCTTGAAATATTAGTTTGCTATGTGATCGGCTTGGTACAAGATCAGGCTATTTATATATGATTAGCTATGATACATGTAAGGTCAGGCTAACCATTTAGTTAGCTATGATGAGAGAAAGAGTCAGGCTAATCATATATAATAGGCTATGAGGCATGTAATATGGCCCGGCTATACCCTACGTGATATATGGGGTAATATGTAAGGTAGGGTATGATCACATAACTTGTTAATATTTTTTTGTCCCCAGCTAGTACGATGTATCCAATCACGACTCCTTATGACAGTTATGTATGATACTAACCCTTGTATCCACTGTGTCAAAATTAAGTATACACTACTAATAGAGTCATAGTAATCATAAAAAATAATAGAAAATGTCAGATAATATACTCGCCTGCAATCCGGTGCTGAAAGTCAACAGTGTCTGGAATGATATCTCGAAGACCTATATATGAATTCTATGTCAAAATAGTGTTTTTGAAATTATAAATATGATATACTAGCTGATACTAGGTCTATAAATTATTCTAGGTCAACTAGGTCCATATTACCCTTAAAGTTGACTTTTGGGGTCAACTAGTCAACACTAGACAAAACTATGTTATACTTAGGTTTCTAAGTTCATACTAGTAAGTTCTAGCTTATATCACCCATATATGACCTATTACCTATAATATCTTGTAATATCTTCGCCTATAGTCAACACCTCACCCTGTACCACAGTATCTTAGCCCGTATCTTAGTATTTATCATGTCCCAATTCCGTAGAATCGATAGTCGTCCCCCGGGCATGACGCCGTGCGGGCCTAGGTTGCACATCGCACAAGGCTATGGTATTTTGCATAGGGAGAACATATTCAGAGTACGCAGATATATTAAAACACAAGTTAAAATATGGAAAAAGTTCTCCTTTATTGATAATGAACATCTATTACAAACTCTTGAACGAGTCATAAGGTTGTCGCACGGGCTTACAAAATATTGACACAAAATGAGATAGTGTCCTGTACATTACATCCCTTTATTAGAACTTAAAAAATATAAAGACCTTCAGGCGGGATGATGGCTTTTACACAAATCTGCATGAGTTAAGTTTGCTTGCTCCTTTGGGCTTCTAAATGCTTCAAAAGATGGCACGATCAGAACGCACCAACAACTGGACTGGATTGGAAAAACGACTTCAGCTCCTCGCTTGGATCTCCTTAGTACGGGGAACCTGTTTCAACGAGGGTCAGTTCAATGAAATATACTGGTGAAGGCAAACTAACCCAACTATACCAATCAACACGTTGTTTAGATGAAGCAAACATATTTTTGTGGTATTTCTATCTTGCCTTAGTTTATTTTACAAGCAAGCAGTATATATAGAAACTACTAAAATGAACTAGCCACCGTTCGGTGACTTTTACCTACCCGTTTGAACCACCTACATAATACTTACCATATTCTTTCCTGCCACGAAGACACAAGTTAGCTTGCACAGGTTTTGTAACACCCTGTTCCGTTTAAGCGGACTGTCGATTCAAACGGCAAAAGTGCAATGTCCTGACCCGCTTTGCTCAAGCGAGAATACTCGTTTGAGGCAAATAATATCCAGACTTGTCCCTACAGGAATCCGGCTTAGGATTTCAAAGGCTCGCTTGACGTATCGCTCAACCAAAGCGAATCATCGCTAAGGTGGTGGCTACGGTGAACTTGCCTTTGCTTAGCCAGCACACATAAATTCTGGAATGATATATGCTAGTCGCTAGGTGAATCACCCCCTGCATGCTAATAAGAATACAACGTACCTAGCTAAGGGAATAATCCCAACTTGTATTGCTTGTGCTAGAACATAGAAATTAAATATTGCTTATATTCAGATCCTCGCATGCTAAGTCCCTTACGGTTTTATCTCTTGGCTTACCTTCGGGTCTGAGCAAACGTGTCTGCTTTTGTTCATTAGAAACCCATGCTTACCTGCTTACGAATGTCTAACGTTATTGTATTGTGCATGCATTCTTGTTATCCAGGAGACTATCAAATAGTCCTTCTGTGCAATTGAACCTGCAAGTATCCGGGACCGTTGGGTCACCAAGGCAATCCCCGAACCAGGGGAATGCATCAAGGCAAGTGAATACTGAAATATAAATTACATCAAGTTTACCTGTGATAGAGAAGTCCAAGCTTGCTCATAATGGAAAATCTAAGATTGTACTCGTTTTATTGATTATATCGTGATGGATATGGATAACCCTAAAGACCTGCATGTCGCGGACAACTTGGTGCACAAGGTTTTAGAGGTTTCGCGGATGGTAGCCGGGGTACTGGGACCGATCCGATCCCGACGGAACATATGGATTTATCAATTAGAATTGAGGATGAAGATGGCATGTAGCGGGGCTCGCTACTTGCGTAGCTGTTTGATAATAAACGGAAGAAATAAAAATAGGTTTATACAAAACCATTTCTTAGGTTTACAAACAAGAAGTACTATTAATCCTATACGAGGATGTTAAGTACAAATATTAATCTGAGTAAATATTGCTATATGAGTCTGATCTGCAGTCGATCACTTTGTCGCTTGGACCACACGATGATGAAGAAGTGCTGTAGAAGAAGGAGATGCTTCAAAGATTGCAAGAGGGAGTGGATGCTCGATGCCAAAATCGTCGATCACTACTCTCTGTCTGAGCTCTTTTCTCTCTATTCTTTGATTTTTTGACCTCTATTCTCTGATTTTTTGACCTTTCGACCTTGGACCTCTATCAATAGAGGTTTCTATTTATAGGGTTTTAGTGACAGTAACCGTCTAGTCGGCGTAAAAGCCGGATAGTGGAGAGTATGAAACTTTTTACGCGGCAGTTATAATAACTGCTACCCACGTATAGATGATCTTCTGAATAAGCGTGTGACGCGTGTCCCATTAGGAAATAATGCGTATAACTGCTGCGAAGATCACGGCATGCAAGCCACGTAGGTAACTGCCCCTTGCATAGAAAAGGTTGGCGTAGAAGCCAATAACTGTCACCATGGTGTAGAAGACAAATAGTTGTTAGGTTGGCATAGAAGCCAAATAGGCGTAGAAGCCTGATGCTGCATGGATAGGTGGCTAGCGTAAAAGATAGCTGATCATCCTTCCTTGATTGAGGCCTTGAGTGTATTCTGGACCAAATAGTCTTCTCACGCACAAATACAAATATAGTCTGAGTTGGCATATTTTAAGGAGATAGCGTACAACGTGCTCCTTATAGCTGAAAATAGCCCGGTGGCGTATTCTAAGGAGATAGCGTACAACATGCTCCTATAGCTGAAAATAGCCTGATGGCGTAATGTGCAGGGGTGATGATGTAACATATTAGCTGTAATTATGGCTTGCCCAGTCTTTGGAGATATAATCAAATCTCGTACATTAAATGTAGAGATCTACCACCATTTTGAGCATTAAATACAGAGATGTGTCTCGAGCACTGTATGAAGATCTGCCACCATTTTGAGCATTAAATGCAGAGACGTGCCTCGAGCTCTGTACGAAGAGCAGCTTTTGACGTGGCAGTTCGTTTTGTCTTCTGCTGAGCGTAAAAGCTCACATCTGCCTGTGTAAAACTAGGCAGCGTATTTCCTTGTATGCGTAAAAGCACTTTGTATCAGGGAAACGTCACTAAACGACGGTTTGGGTCTCTGTGCCGCACCATCATTACAGCCGTCGTCTGGATAGTCGTGTAGTACTCTTTGTCAGGAGTCAGGTTCACTGGATGATCTGACAGATTCATTCGAGGAATACGAAGCGTTCCTCGTACACTTTCATGCTGCATTAAAAGCGGATGAGTTTTACGCCATAAAGGCGGTATAACACCCTTTTTACGCTGAAGCAGCCTGGAAATACTGTATTACGCGGATTGTCCTTGAGCTTATATTTTATGCTGTACTTAGCGAAAAAGCTCTGTTGTATGCCGATGGCTCTGAAGTTATATTTTATGCCACACAGCACTGAAATACTGCGTATAACTCTGCAGCATATTTTTCATGCTTCTACAAGATCCCCTTCAAAGTTTTCAAATTCCTCGTAATTTGAAACACTTTGATTGAAGCATGAAACGGTCATGTCTTACTCGTTCTTTGAGGTTGATTTCTTGGCAGATTTTTAGGGATTTGTTGGGATTCGGTGTGTTCTCTTTTGCCTATATAAAGGCTGAGGAGTTAACCTGTTCTTCCCATATTTTCTTTACCACCCAGAGATGATTGCCGGAGTTTGTTAGGTCAACTTGAGGAACAAGAAGACCATATTCTTCCAGCATGTAAGGAGCCGAAAAAGAAAGCGTCATCGAGCAAATATCCTCTGCAATGATGGATCATGGAAGGATATCATAGCTTCCTTTGCTCGGGATAATCAGCAACTTCATATGGCAATTAGTCCAGGGAGAGAAAGGGTCACATTAGACCACACAGCTTGCAAGCTGTATTTTCTCCCGTCGTTGGTGGACGAGAGCAGACAAACTTGCCCTGTCTTTCAGTATTGAGTCGGGTCTAAAACCTTAACTCAATCTGTCATGGCGTATGGAGGATGGGCTCTTGAATAATTTAAACATGCCCAGTTTTGTATCCTCTCGCCATTAATTATTTTTTTGTTAATCGGCCATGGAAACCGACTAACTACTGAAGAAGATGGAAGAAGATCTCCACCAATACGAGAACCTGGCAGAACAGATTCTGAGGGTGATCTTTAAATGAGGATGAGAAACCCTTTGTAGACGGGATTTCCCTTATATGTAATCATGAAGATGAAAAATCCTTTGTAGACTGGATTTCTCTCATATGTAATCATGATTAATAAAATTGTCTTCTTTTATGCATCTGATTTTTTGCCATATATTTTGCTGTGATGAAGTCTGAATATGTGTAGCTTCGACATGTCTAAATAATCTTACGTCGACTCTGGTAAAAAGAGTATTTGGTCCCGTCCTGTCTTTTACGCATAACTGAGACGCGCAGAAAGCCGCTTAGCATTTAAATCGAATATTCGAACTGTCCTATTGTTTCGAACGAGGAGTTGCGTAGAATTCTGAACTATCACTTCTGATAAGAAGAATTCTTGTTCAGACCGTCATTTTCAAGAATGATTTCCCAAAAATCCCTTGAAATAGGGCAAGAAATGGCCGTCAAAACTGACCATGCTTGAACTGTCGAGAAAATATTCTGACTAGATTTTGGATGAACTTCCAATCGACCCAAGGAGAAGAGTCATATTCAATGCTGCACTCTGTATGCTTTGGGTATTTGGGATATTTTGAGGCCAAGAAGGAGTATCTTCTGCGTGAACTCTTACAATTGACCGCCTTGAGATTTGTTCAGATATACGCATACTCTGACCTGCGTATTTTCAGATATGCGGAAAGTCATAAATTTGTAATATAGATGAGCATAAAATTATAAGTTTGTAGCCTCTCGAGCGTAAAAGCTGCTGAGCATAAGAGCATACGGGCGTAAAACTGTAGATCTGTAGCCTCTGAAAAGAAAATCTTTCGAGCGTGAAGTCGTAGATTTGTCGCCTCTGAGCTTAAAAAGCTACTGAGCGTGAAATCATAGATTTATAGCTTCTGAGCGTGAAGTTGTAGGTTTGTAGCCTCTCGAGCGTAAAAGCTACCGAGCGTAAAAGCATCCGGGCATAAAACCATAGACTTATAGCCTCTGAGCGTAAAAGCGTAGATTTGTAGCTGCCGAGCATAACAAGCTCCTTGGTGTAAAATCACTAATCTGCTCTGCACGAAAACTTTTTTAATTCGCTGACTGTCCGCCTTCCCTATGTAATAGGCTGCCGTAGTCCCCAAACATAATCGAATATTAAATATCGGATTTAGTTAGGGATTCGAGGAGTCCATCTGAACTCTATATATATCCCAAGGCTTTTAGAGAGAAGACTCTTCACCTATCTTTTGCAAGAGAAATTTTTTGTCTCTTTGAGTTCTCTCCTTCGTTTCCTCTCTGAGCATTCTGAGTTTTTAGCAATGGCACCAAAACCAATCTCCTCCTCTAAGGGAAAGAAGGTAGCCTCCTCTTCTCGCTCCTCTGCCTAAGCAAGAGCGACTCCCGTCGGGCAGGGCGAACCTCGCTCTGAACGAAGTGTCCCGCCGACGAGCTGTGCACCGGGCGTTATAGGTAAAGCTTTTGGGACGAAAAGAACGAAGAAAACCCTTCGCACACGTTGTACGTGAACGTGCTAGGTCATCTTCTGTGCTGATAGCCTCTTCGTGGAAGATGATGCACAGAGATATTTCATCTTTTACGTCCATATTTCTAATGTGTCAGCGTAAAAACTCCATATTTTTGCAATCTGGCGTAAAAGCTTTGACTGTCGAAAATTGGCGTATACTACAAACTACGCTCTGGATGAAAATTTCGGCGTAATAACTCAAACTTTGGCAGTCTGGCGTAGAACCAAGACTGTCAGGTTTTTGTGTATACTGCCAGTCTTGAATTTTACGCCTTGGAATAAGATTCCAGCGTAAAAAAATCAAGTTTTTATAGTCTTGGCGTAAAGGCACAGACTGTTGCTTTTTGGCATAGGCTGCAAGATTGTGACGTCTAGTATAGAAACTGACGTGTTTTTCTTGCACTTTGTAGTTAACCTGCATGTATCTCTGTTGGCTGAGGTGATGGGTTCTGCTGTTGGGATGCTGCATTCCAATTACTTGGAGGATTTGTCCCATGTGACATTTCTTATTTCTGGACCCCAATATCCTGAAGGAAGGGAAATCCTGATATCGTCTCAAAGAGAGCGAATGCTATTGAGCATGATCGACGGAGAGCCCCTGGAGTATATAGACGGGGCACAATATATAAAATCGACTTTTCTCTTCGGGGATATGATTGATAAACAATCCCAGACGAAGCCCAAAAAAGAAAACTGGGTTTTTCCTGCCGGGGGCTTGGTCCTGTATCAGCCCAAGATGCTGAGTGACTACCCTATCTCGGCATTCTTCTATGCCACGCATCCCAGGAGGATGTCCTGGACCCTGACTCCCAATCTTCACGGCCAGCCGGGGAAGATATTTTATCAGATAGGGTTATTTGTAAGCCGCCCTTCCCGCCCGGTCATGCAGTTCAGGAGATTGTATCCGGGCAGTGTCCCGAGTGAAGATACCTCACTGCTCCAACCAGTCCAATTACCGACTTTCTGTAATGACTTCATGGGGCATGGAAAAGTATACCCCAAGGTTAATCCTCAGACCAATGGGTGGGTTACCCCTACAAATCTTCGATGGGCAAGTTTAGCTGACTGGGCCCTGAAGCATTTTCAGACTGAGCTGGAAAGCATTGGTCTGTACGCGGCTGTGAGTGCTACTAGTGTTGGGTTACCTCTCAAACCCAACCTGTTTCTGGCTTTGATGGAGCGATATATCTCGCTCACCGGGACTTTTGCCACTCCACTGGGGTAGTTGGGATTGGCCCTTCACGAAATGGCAGAGATTTCAAGACTGCCAATTGGGGATACTCCTTATGAAGAGTATGTTCCCACAAACCGGGAGCTGGGGGATACAGACCCTCGGGTAGTAGCGGTGTACCAGGAGTTATGTGTCACTATTTAGCATGCACCGCCTTCTATAACGAGCCCTCTTATTTGGCTTATACCAATAGATGGACGTCCTACCTCTTCTTTTACCGGGCCAGGGCTGCTAAGCCAGACAAAGTCGTGGATAGTAAGGATCAGCCTCTGAGCTTTCTGAGCGTGCTTAGTGCTCAAGTAGTCGATGACCTTATTGAAGACGTTGGGGCTTCAGATCAAATTCTCGACGAAGGGATAGGGAAATATCCTGTGGGCACTAAAGCCTACAGTTATTTGAGGCATTGCCGCAGGCCTCTGTCCAAGGAAGCTCAACTGGCTGGCTTCCTCTCTGTATGGCTACGCCGATTGGTAGTACCAGGCATTGCATCTTTGGATCGCATTCACCGCAACACCTTATGGCCTGCAGTGCATCTGGTATTCGGGGCAAGACTGGGCTTGCTTCCTGCCATGGTATACCGTATACAAGCTGGCCTGAGGGCCATTACCGATGGACTGCTCGCCGATGAAACACAGTGTGACAGCTTTCCCAGGGTGGAATTACCGTTCCTGTATTTGATAGGATGGTTAATTCTCCACAACCCCAGGGTGATATCTCCTGGCTCTGGCAGTAGTTCGGGAAGTAATTTCTTATTGAATTACAAGAATTCCACCTGGAACGTAACCACAGTTTTAGACTGTCGGCGAGCGTTAAATTTTGCTCACAGCTGGAAGCTCTTCTACACCGTCCCTTCTGCACATCTCAATCTATAGGGGAGCAGACATCAGGATTTAGGTGACGGGAAGACAGTTCTTTCTCCTGAAGCTTTTAATTGGTTGGTCTGCATTAGAACTTCCTATTTATTATACAGAAGTGAAGACCAATGCTTCTTGGAACCCTACATGCCTAGTCGGTTCGCTAGGCAGTTTAGGTATGACCAATTGCATGTGGGCAATGCCGTCACCAGCTTCAAGTCCAGGGGTGGACTTATTGATGGAGCGAGAGGATGGCGGTGCTTCATAATGGGTTGTACTGGAGCAGCTTTTACTGTGCCCACGACTTCACTCTCCATGGAGTTGCACATCCTCCATTCGTATGCCCAATTTTATGTGGCAACCAATACCTTCCTTCGCGATTTTGATATGCGTGAAAGTTTTAGGATGCCCTCTTCTAAGTCTGCGGAAAGAGATGAAATCCCCTCAGTTTTCTATTACGAGGGTGAAGATTCTGTCAATCCAGATGAGCCTTTGTTGGCAGTACCGAGAGATGAAATACCTCCGCCTGCAGGGCCTCTGGTTATCTCTGGTAAGCGAAGGGCTTCTGTTCTGAAGGAGACTTCCCCTCGTAAAAAGAAGAAGACGGTTAGTGATCCTGTCAGGACTTCCCACCCTAAGGTTCCTAGAAGTGAACTTGTTGTTTCCCCTGTTGGGGACGATCCTTTGATTAGAGGTTCCTCGCCTTTTAGAGAGGGAACCTCTACAGTTCCGGCTGGCAGTGCCAGAGAATCCTTGCTTGAGGCTGCTGTCACTGCTACCGCTTCAGGTAGTGGTACGAGATCGCCTTCGAGGCCGAACCAAATAAGGATATCTTTATCCAGATCAGCAATGGAAGAAACCCCTGCCGCGTCTGTAAGTATACCCAGTAAGATTCTACCTGATGAACCTCGATTGAATCTGGGTGAAGACTTGGATGACTACCCTCAGTCATCATTTGGTGCACCCTCCTCTCCAGGTATGACAGCTCGCTTAGCATCATTAAGAAATAATGTCACGCCCCAGTCCCAAAAGTACACGGGACCAGGCCACGTGGCAATAGCCAGCTGACACGTCTTCGAGGATATCCCAATTTAATGGATCCACGAAGGGTGCTACGCTGTCCTAAAATACTAACAAGTACAATATCAGTCAATAACAGGTAATCTAATCTCATCCACAATATAAAGAGCAAGAAGTACTAAATAAACTGCTGGATAATAAATACCAGTCTCAAGATATCATAGTACAATCAGTAAAGTCTGGTGGAAACAAACCCACTACTATGACGAAATAAAGTACTGAAATGAGATATAAAAGATAGTGATAAGGGCATCGGCTGACTAGATAATGATGCACCCAATCTAGTCTGAAGGCCTACCAACTAATCACGAAAACTCTGATGGCTGCACCTCTAACTCCTCGGCTATAGCGAATCTCGTCTCCTGTCCGGGGCCGTATACAGTGGGGTAGAACACCTCGTCTAAATCTGGAAGGGAACCAGGTCCTCAGAGAGACGTAACAAGATACAAAGAGACAAGCCATATATATAAATACTGAATAAAATAAATGCAATAAAGGGTGTGCTAGCCAATCTAAGTGAATGCAATGTGAGAACAACTGTGAGTATATGAGAAGGTGTAGGCTAAACATATGCTGACGTAATTCACCAGTCGTGACAACCGGCTAGTATATGCCACATATGTCCCCTATAACACGGGCACAGGAATACAGTAACATCCAATATTCTATAGAGCGTGGTATATGCAATGTCATCAAGTAACGTCCCAAACTCTACAGAACGTGGTATCAGTAATATATAAATACGTCTGTATCACTCCGTCGAGTACGGTATCAGTGTAAAGGAGTGGGGTGTCCCATATGCCTACCAGTCGTCCTCCCCTCCCAATGTAGATATACCCGTCAAATAATTGACACGTATATCACTTATCTAAATGCCAAGTCTCTAAACCGAAATAGTCCTATATTGCTTGCTAACCGTGATGCACGTCACACGCGGCGATAGCTAATCGATCACACGAACACGCATCCCAATATAAGATTTATCACTATAAATACGTGTAAAAGTATCAGGTCTTGGAAGATAACATGGTATCATCCAATGAGGTAAGTCTGCTAATGACTAAGTCAATGTATACTAATCTTTGACGTATCCATCGAATACACCTGAGACAATCTCGGACGTGCACAGTTGTATAAAGCAAACAACAAGCATACAATATAACATTTGCATCATTTAAATTAGACAGTAAATATGGCAAGGTATCTTGCCTGAGTCTTTGAGAGATGAATGCCAAAAGCCTGTTCTGGTAGCGTCTCGTGGCTGATCCAAAGACCTTGGACAATAATATAACACAATAATACAGTCATCAGATACTACGCCTTATCTACGTATGGTTAAGACGCTAATCTTGAATACTTGTCGCGAGTTCTCTGTTGTTCGAGTACAACATCACGTGCGCACTTAGCTAGGGTGTACATAGGTGTTGTCTTCGGTTAACAGGTGCCCCGGGGCAATAATTATCCAGTTACGGTTATCCATGATCTATGTTCTCTACGAACACCTGTCTTTGGTTTCTATATTTAATGCACGTGGTTTATGGCCAGACGTTTAAATTTACTAAGTCCTTTATGACAGGTATCGTGGTTAAGGAATCTCTATTTATTAACAAATTCTATTCTGGTTTATCATTAAGCCATCATCATTTTAATTAGGGTTAAAAGGGTTGTGTTTCAACTATGATTCACGACACACGAACCTAACAATCATTCATGGATACGATACGTGGTGAGATGGTTGGAACACAAGAAAGGAACTGCTGGAGGATGAGTACCTGTTCGATAGGACGTGGGGCGTCTGCTCCTTCGACGAGGGTATCTCCGGCAGCGTGGATGGGTCACCTCGCGGGTGGTGGGACAGTCGGGGTCAGAAAGTAGTCGGTCCGGCCGTCGGCTAGGGAGCAGCTGGTCGGGGGAGCAGTCGGGTCGGGCAGTCGGCTAACAGCAGCCGGTCGGGGGAGCAGTCGGCTCGGAGCAGCCGGTCGGGGGAGAGCAGTCGGGTCGGGGGAGAAAGCAGACAGCTAGGGAGCAGCCGGTCGGGGAGGGAGCAGTCGGCTAGGGAGCAGCCGGTCGGGGGAGCAGTCGGGTCGGGGGGAAGCAGTCGGCTAGGGTGTAGCCGGTCGGGGCAGTCGGCTAGCGGCAGCCGGTCGGGGTGGGAGCAGTCGGTCAGGGGCGGCGGCGACGGGAGCAGTCGGCGGGGAGGTGGTCGGGTTGAGGGGTCCGGCCGACAGGGAGTGTTGTCTAGGTGGGGGTCGGCTAGGGTTTGGAGAGGGGGATGGTGATGGTTTTCTTAGGGTTTTAAGGGAGAGGTTTCATATATATATATATATATATATATATATATATATATATATATAAATGTGTGTGGAGGTTGTGAGCTAGCCTCGGCTTGGGCCTATCTGGGCTCATTAAGGTAGGCTGGTCTAAGTGTTGCTTGAGGTAAAATTGGCCTTAATTAAAATTAAATTACAAACCTAACTAGGTAATTCCTAATGTATTGAAAATATAGGGAACTAGATATTTTTGAGTGGTACACGGAAATTGTGGCATAACGGCTTGGTATAGACTGGTACCCTAATTTGGGTACTTAGGATTTGGGGTGCGGTTGATTTCAAATTAAAAATACTCAAATAAATCCTACTTTTGACGAGGGGGTTTACAATCTACCCTCCTTAGAGCATTTTGTCCTCGAAATTTAAACACACGCATGGGTAAGTACTGAAGACTAAAGAAAATACTGGAACGTACCTAGTCCTTCGAAGAGGTGGGGATAACGTTGTCTAATGTCCTCCTCGCATTCCCAGGTCGACTCGTCTGGTGCATGATGCCTCCATGCGATACGAACTAGGGGGATGGTCTGCCCTCGCAATACTTTCTCACTCCTGTCCAGAATCTTGACGGGCTTCTCTTGGTATGTTAGACTCGGGCCAACTGTGATCTCCGAGTGGTCAAGCACGTGACTAGGATCCGGTATGTACCTCCTCAGTTGAGATACATGGAAGACGTCGTGAACTCCTTCCAATGTCTACGGTAATGCTAATCTGTAAGCAACCTCTCCGACGCGTTCTAATATGTCGAATGGTCCGATGTACCTCAGACTCAGCTTCCTCCTGCCTCCAAATCTGATAGTCCCTCGAGTAGGCGAGATCTTTAAGAATACGTGATCTCCAACCTGAAACTCTAAGGGTCGACGATGCGCATTCGCCTAATGCTTCTGTCGGTCTTGTGCTGCTCGAAGGTGCCCTTGGATCTTCTTTACCTTTTCTACCATACGAACAACCAACTCTGGTCCGAGAATCTGTCGCTCGCCTATATCACTCTTGTATACTGGAGAATGACATTTTCTTCCATACAACGCTTCATAGGGAGCCATCTGAATGCTCGCTTGATAGTTGTTATTGTAGGAAAATTCGACCAGATGCAAATGGTCCTCCCACGATCCTCCAAAGTCAAGCATGTACGCTCTCAACATGTCTTCTAGCGTCTGAATGGTGCGCTCCGACTGGCCATCCGTCTGTGGGTGATATGCTGTGCTAAACTTTAGGCGAGTACCAAGGCTCTCTTGCATACTCCTCCAAAAGTAAGAAGTAAACCTCGTATCCCTGTCATACATGATGCTAACTGGCACTCTATGTAGGCGCACCACCTCTCTCATGTACATATCTGCTAAGGCCTCCGTTGATTTTCCAACTCTGAAGGGTAAAAAGTGTGCGAACTTGGTGAGTCTCCATAATTACCCATACTGCATTGTGCCCACTAGGACTCCGCGGGAAGCCCATAACGAAGTCCATAGTGATATGCTCCCATTTCCACTCCAGTATAGGAAGTGGTTGAAGCAATCCTGCAGATCTTTGATGCTCAGCCTTGACTTGTTGACACACTAGGCATTTGGCCACAAAATATGCTATCTCCCTCTTCATTTCGTGCCACCAGTAGTACTGTCTCAAGTCCCTGTACATCTTCGTGCCTCCTGGATAAATAGAATAGGTTGAACTGTGTGCCTCTGCCATTAACTCTTGACGAAGTTCTCCATTAAGAAAATAGAGACGATCTCCGCATCTCAAAGTCCCATCTTCATGTATTCTCAGCCCTGTCTGCATTCCAGCCTCTGTCTTCTGTCTAAGCCTCTAAAATCTGGCGTCTGTCGGCAAGGCAGCCTTAATTCTTTCCACTAATATCGATTGCAACTGGAAGCTCGACAACTGTCCATCTACTCTGGACATAATGACCTCTATACCCATCTACTCTAGCTCTCTCAACAGGTATAGTTGGGTGGTCATGAAGAATGCCATGGGTCTTTTCCTCAATGCTTCAGCTACTACGTTGGCCTTTCCCGGGTGGTATTGTAGCTCAATCTCGAAGTCTGTCATCACCTCGAGCCAACGTCTCTGCCTCTGATTAAGATCCTTCTGAGTGTAGACGTACTTTAGGCTATTATGATCAGTAAATATCTCCACTCTCTCCCCATATAGATAGTGCCTCCAAAGCTTCAAGGCAAAGATTACTGCTGCAAGCTCCAAGTCGTGGGTGGGATAGTTCTTCTCATGTGTTCTCAACTGTCTAGAAGCATAAGCTACAACCTTTCCGTGCTGCATCAAGACACATCCTAATCCTTTCCCGGATGCATCGCTATAGATCACGAATCCTCCGGGTCCAGAAGGTATGGTCAAGATAGGTGTTGTAGTCAAACGCTTCTTCAACTCATCGAATGCCTTCTGACACTCCTCTGTCCAGGTGAACTCCCGCTCCTTACGGGTCAAGCGGGTTATTGGCTCTGCGATCTTCGCGAAGTTCTCTACGAACCTCCGGTAATATCCGACAAGTCCTAGAAAACTTCTCACTTCTGAGACATTGGTAGGGGTTGGCCATGTCTCTACAGATGAAATCTTTGCTGGATCTACTGAGATGCCATCTCCTGAGATAACGTGTCCAAGAAAAGTGACACGATCTAGGAGAAACTCACATTTGCTCAGCTTGGCATAAAGCCTCTCTCTCCTCAGCGTCTCTAACACTAGTCTCAAGTGTTCTTTGTGCTCCTCGTGGCTCTTCGAATATACCAAGATATCGTCGACTACCACGAACTGGTCTAAGTATTGGTGGAATACTCTGTTCATCAAGTTCATAAATACAGCTGGCGCATTCGTTAGTCCAAATATCATTACTAAGAACTCGTAGTGACCATAATGAGTCCTGAATGCTGTCTTTTGAATGTCTTCCCTTTGCACCTTTACTTGATGATAACCCAATCTCAAGTCAATCTTGGTGAACACTACTGCTCCTGTCAACTGGTCAAATAAATCATCGATCCACGGCAGGGGATACTTGTTTATGATAGTCAGAGCATTAAGGGCTCTGTAATCAATGCACATGCGTACTGTTCCATCCTTCTTAGGTACAAATAGCACTGGCGCTCCCCATGGTGATGCACTAGGGTGGATAAATCCCTTGTCCTGCAACTCCTCTAATTGTAGCTTTAGCTCATCTAGTTCTTTCTTCGCCAATCGGTATACATTAGAAGATACCGGTGCTGCTCCGGGTACTAGCTCGATGGTAAACTCCACGTCTCTATCTGGCGGTAAGCCTGGCAGTTCTTTGGGAAATACATCTTCAAATTCTGCAATTATTGATGTGGGTGCAATCTCCATAGCCATGCAAGTTCCTGCCATCTGTCCTACTCCTTGCTCGATATTTCCTCGCATGTACTCGAACTTCGGCTGATCTGGCGGTCTAAAGGTGACGCTACCCTTCCGGCAGTTCAGTATGGCATTATACTGGCTTAACCAGTCCATGCCTAACACAACATCAGAGTACGGCATAGGCAATACCAAGAATGACGCTCTTATCTCTCTACCACATACAACTACCGAGCACGTTCTGATAGTGCTGGTAACTGACACGATACCTCCTCCGGTAAGAATCTTTCAACTCTTTGGTAAGGGGGAAGTCGCTACTCTATGCATTGCTACGAATCTACTAGATATAAATGATAATGTAGCTCCAGAATCAAACAATGCAGTTGCAGGTAATGATGCAACTAAAATGGTACCTGTGATAGCTTCTCCTTCTGTTTCTTCTTCGGTAGCTGCTAATGCAAAGGCTTGTCCCTGCCTCTGTCCTCCGGTCTGCTGACGAGCTCGCTCAAACTGTGCCTGCTATGGGGCCAAGGGTGGTCCCCTCTAAAATCCTTCGGGGGCTGGTGGATACTGTCCTCCTGGTTGGGGTAGTATCCTCTGTACTGGTGCTGCTGGCCTCTGGCCTGTCTATAGTGCTGCTTCTCGACGCTGCGGGCAATCTTTGACAAGGTATTGGTTGGACCCGCATATCATGCATAATCCCAACTTCTTCCGACAATCCTTAATGACGTGTCCCTTCTTGCCACAATGGTGACAAGTCGGGAGCTCCTGCTGTGGATATGGCGCTGCCCTCTGCAGTGTCTGTGCTCTTGGACGACGGATCGGTCCTCCTGCTCCTGGCTGTGCTCTGGCTGGTGTAGTCATGCTGGTACATCTAGCTTCTCTGACTATGGCCTCCTGGACTCTCGTCTCTGCAAGAACCTCTTCATAAGAAATCCTCGCTTGCGTAGTGGTATACCTCTGTAGCTCGAGATTGAAGCCGTGATAAAACCTCTGGGCTTTCTCAAGATCGATGGGTATCAGGACTGCACTAAATCTGCTAAGGCGGCTGAACTCCGCGTTATAGGCGTCAACAGTCATATTTCCCTGTTCTAGATGTAGAAACTGGGAGTACAGGGCATTCCTGACTGTAGATGGGAAATACTTTGTATTGAAATGTTCTAGGAACTGTTCCCAAGTCTGGTTCTTCCCTACACTGCGCTCAATAGAATCCCACCAATGATGGGCATTGCCTTTTAGCTGGGCCCTCACTGCGGTCATCCAAAGGTCGGGGTGTAGTTGTGAAGCCTCTAATAGCATCTCCGTGTTGGTGACCTAGTCAGAGATTTGTTCTGCAGTCTCATTGCCTGAGAAAGTATCTGGTCCCATCTGTCGGAACCATCTAACAGTGCCACCTGTCTGGGTTGGTGGAGGTACTGGTGCTGGTGCTGGGATAAGTGTCCTCTCTAGTACTGTCATCAAACTCTGTCTCAATGTCTCTGTCTGATGTCATTGTGCTTGCATCATCGCCTGGAAGAACTGAAGCATCTGTGGTTGTCCATCTGGCTGTGGCATCTGGGGTAGATAAGGTGGAGGCAGTGGTAGTAGAATCTCTGGCTGTGCGGTAGGCATCTCCTCAGATGTCGGCCTTTCAGTATGTGGCATCGGTGTATCTCCTGAAGTCTGGCCCTCACAGTGTTACATGGGGATTGTTTGGGAAGTCTGTCCCTCAGGCTATGGTGTAGGATCGCCCTGCGATGTCTCGTGCAAATGTATCAGCGGGGTCTGTAGCGGGGGTTGCTCTTGGGGTACCTCCTCTTCTTGAGTGGTATTATCTGGCATTGCGGCACGGGGTGCTCCTCGTCTACTGCATAAATTCATCTTGCTGCAAGAGATAGATTTCATTAAAAGCGTACGAGGACAACAAATATGATGCAGATATTTAGAAGCAATATGAAGGAAGTTCAAAGGAGAATCAAAAAGTGGATGAGACCTATTAATTTCTATCCTATTGCAGGCTCGCTGGGCATGTTACCATACCACAAGCAAAAAAGGAGAAACCTGCATGGGCCACCACTAAAACCATGTCATGCCCCAGTCCCAAAAGTACACGGGACCAGGCCACGTGGCAATAGCCAACTGACACATCTTCGAGGATATCCCAATTTAATGGATCCACGAAGGGTGCTACGTTGTCCTAAAATACAAACAAGTCCAATATCAGTCAATAACAGGTAATCTAATTTCATCCACAATATAAAGAGCAAGAAGTACTAAATAAACTGCTGGATAATAAATACCAGTCTCAAGATATCATAGTACAATCAGTAAAGTCTGGTGGAAACAAACCCACTACTATGACGAAATAAAGTACTAAAATGAGATATAAAAGATAATGATAAGGGCATCGGCTGACTAGATAATGATGCACCCAATCTAGTCTGAAGGCCTAAGAACTGATCACGAAAACTCTGACGGGTGCACCACTAACTCCTGGCTGTAGTAAATCTCGTCTCCTGTCCAGGGCCGTATATAGTGGGGTAGAATGCCTCATCTAAAT
Source organism: Iris macrosiphon (assembly GCA_036927795.1). Lineage (NCBI taxonomy): Eukaryota > Viridiplantae > Streptophyta > Magnoliopsida > Asparagales > Iridaceae > Iris > Iris macrosiphon. The sequence goes on from JAYESA010000013.1 coordinate 130,036,026, forward strand.
CTAGAAGGGAACCAGGTCCTCAGAGGGACGTAACAAGATACAAAGAGACAAGCCATATATATAAATACTGAATAAAGTAAATGCATTAAAGGGTGTGCTAGCCAATCTAAGTGAATGCAATGTGAGAACAACTATAAGTATATGAGAAGGTATAGGATAAACATATGCTGATGTAATTCACCAGTCGTGACAACCGGCTAGTATATGCCACACATATCCCCTATAACACGGGCGCAGGAATACAGTAACGTCCAACATTCTATAGAGCGTGGTATATGTAATGTTATCAAGTAACGTCCTACACTCTACAGAACGTGGTATCAATAATATATAAATACGTCCGTATCACTCTGTCGAGTGCGGTATCAATGTAAAGGAGTAGGGTATCCCATATGCCTACCAGTCGTCCTCCCATCCCAATGTAGATATACTAGTCAAATAATTGACACGTATATCCCTTATCTAAATACCAAGTCTCTAAACCGAAATAGTCCTATATTGCTTGCTAACCGTAATGCACGTCACACGCGGCGATAGCTAGTCGATCACGCGAACACGCATCCCAATATGAGATTTATTACTATAAATACGTATAAAAAGTGTCAGGTCTTGGAAGATAACAGGGTATCATCCAATGAGGTGAGTCTGCTAATGACTAAGTCAATGTATACTAATCTTCGATGTACCCGCCGAATGCACCCGAGATAATCTCGGACGCGCACAGTTGTATAAATCAAACAACAAGCATACAATACAATATTTGCATCATTTAAATTAGACAGTAAATATGGTAAGGTATCTTGCCTGAGTCTTTGAGAGATGAATGCCAAAAGCCTGTTCCGGTAGCGTCTCCTGGCTGATCCAAAGACCCTGGACAATAATATAACACAATAATACAGGCATCAGATACTATGCCTTATCTACGGACTGTTAAGACGCTAATCTTGAATACTTGTCGCGAGTTCTCTGTTGCTCGAGTACAGCATCACGTGCGTACTTAGCTAGGGTGTATACGGGTGTTGTATTCGGTTAACAGGTGCCTCGGGGCAATAATTATCCAGTTACGGTTATCCATGATCTATGTTCTCTGCGAACACCTGTCTTTAGTTTCTATATTTAATGCACGTGGTTTATGGCCAGACGTTTAAATTTACTAAGTCCTTTATGACAGGTATCATGGTTAAGGAATCTCTGTTTATTAACAAATTTTATTCTGGTTTATCATTAAGCCATCATCATTTTAATTGGGGTTAAAAGGGTTGTGTTTCAACTATGATTCATGACACACGAACCTAACAATCATTCATGGACACGATACGTGGTGAGATGGTTGGAACACAAGAAAGAAACTACTGGAGGACGAGTATCTGTTCGATAGAACGTGGGGCATCTGCTCCTTCGATGAGGGTGTCTCCGGCAGCGTGGATGGGTTGCCTCGCGGGTGGTAGGACAGTCGGGGTCGAAAAGCAGTCGTTCGGGCGGTCGGCTAGGGAGCAGCCGGTCGGGGGAGCAGTCGGGTCCGACAGTCGGCTAACAGTAGCCGGTCGGGGAAGCAGTCAGCTAGGGAGCAGCCGGTCGGGGGAGTAGTCGGGTCGGGGGGAAAGCAGTCGGCTAGGGAGTAGCTGGTCGGGGCAGTCGGCTAGCGGCAGCCGGTCGGGGAGGGAGCAGTCGGTCAGGGGCGGCTGCGACGGGAGCAGTCGGCGGGGAAGTGGTCGGGTTGAGGGGTCCGGCCGATAGGGAGGGTTGTCTAGGTGGGGGTCGGCTAGGGTTTGGAGAGGGGGATGGTGATGGTTTTCTTAGGGTTTTAAGGGAGTTGTTTTATATATATATATAGATGTGTGTGGATGTTGTGGGCTAGCCTCGGCTTGGGCCTATCTGGGCTCATTAAGGTAGGCTGGTCTAAGTATTGCTTGAGGTGAAATTGGCCTTAATTAAAATTAAATTACAAACCTAACTAGGTAATTCCTAATGTATTGAAAACATAGGGAACTAGATATTTTTGAGTGGTACACGGGAGTCATGGCATAACGGCTTGGTATAGACTGGTACCCTAATTTGGGTACTTGGGATTTGGGGTGCGGTTGATCTCAAATTAAAAATACTCAAATAAATCCTTCTTTTGACGAGGGAGTTTACAAATGATTTAGCTGTACTGGCTGCAGATGTGACATATATACCATCGGCCATGGGTAAATGTCGTCTTTATGCCTCTTTTAGAAAAATTAACATCATGTTGATATTAACTTTCTTTTGTCTTCTTTTCAGGGGAAGATATCTACGGGGAGGGCAGTGTTGACGCGCCTTTTGGCTCTGTTTCAGCTCCTGCCGATGACATGGAGGTGTCCGACTTCGAAGAGGAAACATTTTCGGATGCTGGCTCGCCCGAAATGGTTCCGATATCTCGAGAGGAGGATGAGCTGTCATTACGACAATGCCTCCTTTGAGTACGCCGGTTACTTCGTCCGTTGTTGGCGCATCTTCTTTTGTCGCACCATCTGTTGAGGCGACGACTGTGGCAACATCGTTTGCAGTCATCCCTGGAGGGAGATTCGTCGATATTGCAGCCACTCCCAGCGTCCATTCGGTTCTCGCCATGCTGATTGAGCAGTATACTAGTATTTTCTATACCACTTTGAAAATGCTTATATCAATGGTGCTGGAGAAGATTCTAGGCTTCGAGGCGCTGTGGAGGTCCTCTCAGTTTGTGATAGCGCCGATTTGAGATCTCAACGACGCTGGAAGAGCTGACACACTGGAGTAGATAGTTAATGGTTTGGAACAACCCATTAACGATTATTTGTAGCTATCTCGAGGCAGCATTGACGGTCTCGTTCAAGCTAGGTATGACTCCTTAACTGCAGAGCTTGTTAGGCAAATCGAATCTCTGAACATATTCGTCCAGCAACAGCATTAGGAGATGGATCAAGAGCGTACCGAATTGGAGTATGTCATTCCCTAGCTGACTCAGTGTAAAGTCGAATATGAGGAAGAGACAGCGAGGGTCAACAAATTGAAACATAAACTCGCTCAAGCAGAGGAGAAGGCTCTCTCTTTGTCGGCATCTCGAGATGTGCTGAAGAATCGAATGGAGACCGCTCAACAGAACCTGACGCATGTGGATGTCATCCATGCAGGTTTTGTACATGCTCGGTCCGAGCTATCTGCTTTGAACAATGAGGCGGCAAGGTTGGAGCGGGCTCGCGCCAACGTCTTGAACTCCAGGGATGAGAGAATGGTTACTCTAGCGCAGCAGATTCGCGACTTAACTGCTTCCCCTAAATGATGTACTTTTTTGCTTTTCTATGTAATTTTTCTCTTTCTGGGAATAATAAAGAGGCTTTATCTGACTTTGTGGACCCATCATTTTGGAATATAAATGACAAGCTAGGGTGAAAGTGAAATCAGAGGTAATATGAACGTGATATACTTTCGGTAAGCTTCAACTAGAGATATCTATTCTGAGATTATATGGACATGATAGAATATGCTCCAACTAAAATTTGTACACAAAATACTATCAGAGGTAATATGGACGTGATAGGTCTTGAAGTTCCAAATTAGTTAAACATATCTATTCAGAGGTTATATGGACATGATAGAATATGTTCCAACTAGTTTTGTTTTGGACGTAGTATTGTCAGAATGAGATCTTCACCATACTCTATTTGAGCAAAGGAGGTTAAGCATAGTACCTCTTAAGTAATTTGCCGTTGATAGGAGCCATTAATAAGTCTCCATTAGGCTTAGCTAATCTGTAAGCGCCGTTTGAGAACGTCGTCTCGATCACATAAGGGCCTTCCCATTTGGGTTAGAATTTACCCTTACTCTTGTGAGTAATAATCATTGGCCTTCTCACAGCTAAAACTAGCTCGCCAACTTTGAATACTCTTTTCTTTACTTTTTGATTAAAAGCTCTGGAAATGCGTGCCTGGTAGAATGTGATGCGCTGTTGAGCTTGGAGACATTTTTATCTAATCCTTCTAGCTCTTGAAGCCTTAATAGGTCATTCTTTTCTTGAGTCAACTCATTAGCCACTGCTATCCTGAGTGACAGAATTTGGATTTCGATGGGGAGAACTACTTCACTCCCGTAAACCAATGAGAATGGGGTACAACCCGTCGGTGCTCGTACCGTTGTGCGATATGCCCAAAGACATTCTCCTAGCTTTTCATTGCAATCTCTTTTGTTCAAAGAGACGAACTTTTTCAAGAATTTGATAATGATTTTGTTGAACGCTTCCACCAAACCATTAGCAGCAGGATTATATGCCGTAGAGGCCACATTTTGTATCCGATTTTTATCGCAAAATCGGTAAAACGCTTGGCTGATGAATTGAGGCCCATTGTCATGAATTATCCTTCGGGGTATCCCAAAGCGATAAATGACATGATGCTTGATGAAGCTGACCACATTAGATGTCTTCACCTCAGCAAGAGGGATCGCCTCTGCCCATTTGGAGAAATAATCTGTGATAGCTAATATGAACCGGTGACATCTGAAAGAAGACGGGTGAATAGGACCAATGATATCCATACCCCATGCTTCAAAAGGCCAGGATGCTACTATAGGGTGTAAATGTTCAGAAGGTTGATGTATAAAATTTGCATGAACCTGACATGCTTTGCATTGTCTTGCATATTTTATTGTATCTGTGATCATAGTAGGCCAGTAATAGCGCATCCTCCTGATACGATCCTGTAGCTTAGGACCGGGTTGATACGCTTCGCATACGCCGTCGTGAGCTTCATAGATAATCCGCTCAACCTCGTCTTCGGAGAGACATCTTAATAGCAGTCCGTCGTAGGTCCGGCGATATAGACATTGTGAAGACGCATCAAAATAGAAGCGTAATGATCGTCTTTTGATGGATACTTCTTCTTTAGGGTCCTCCGGCAAGATTCCGTATGCCACAAAATCTATAAAGGGACTTCTCCAGTCTCTCTTAGGAGGATCGGTGTTCACAGCATAGCTGCGTTCTATGTGAAAGTTATTTTTCACACAGAATAAATCTCTGTTAAGAAGGATCACTGAATTCTACCTTCTTATAGGAATAGCTAAATCTGCAGCTAGACTAACTAGGGCATCAGCTTCCAGATTCTGAGATCGAGGCACATGTTCTAGGAAGAACCCTTTGAAAGACATAGCTATTTCGATCTTTGCTTGGTGATAAGGAATGAGGTCCGGATTACGGACTTCATATATTCCTCTGACTTGATTGACGATCAGCAGAGAATCACCGAAAGCTTCCAGAGATTCGACGTCCAATTCTTTAATGACTTGGAGCCCGATTAGTAGAGCATTATATTTTGCCACATTATTAGAATAGGGCTCGCTAAGAGAATATGCTCGATAGATAATGAATTTATCGGGAGTGACCAGGACAATTCCTACTCCTGAAACCATGTTTCCCCTGGGACCAGTCCTGGAGGCACCATCGAAGAATAGTTGCCATGTATCACTTTCCATTACGGAATTACATTCTGTAACTTCATCGGGAATGTCTTCGTATAGCTTGGAGGTCTCCGGGATCGGATGAGCAGCTAGGAAATCAGCCAACGCTTGGCCTGTGATAGACTTCTGAGGGACATACACCATGTCATACGGTGTTAATAACATCACCAAGTCGCGAGTCGAGAATTAAGAACACTTGGCTTGTTCATCAATACACGAAGAGGATTAATCCTGGAGATGATATGAATAGTCTGGTCTGTGATATAGTATCGCATTTTCTGAATAGCGAACATCAGAGCCAAGCATTCTTTTTCCACTGGACTATACCGGTGTTCAGCTCCGACCATCATCCTACTTAGGTAGTAGATAGCCTGTTCATGACCCACATCGTTCTTCTATGTGAGAAGAGCTCCCAAAGAATGATCCATCGCTCGAACATACAATAAGAATGGTCTTCCTATGACGGAAGGCACCAAAACTGGAGGATTTAGTGAGGTAGCGTTTGATATCATTAAACGCTTACTGACAGGCTTCGTCCCATACGAAGGATACACCTTTCTTCATGAAACAAAAAAAAGGCTGACATCTCCCAGAGAGGTTAGATATGAATCTCTGGATATAAGCCAGATGACCTTGAAATCCCCTGAGTTCCCTCAGATTATGGGGTGGTCGCATTTTCAAGATGGCCTTGACTTTATTAGGGTCCACTTGAATGTCTTTAGCGGTAATGATAAATCCCAGTAATTTGCCACTAGATACACCCAGAAAGGACTTTGTAGGATTCATTTTGAGTTGATGTTGGCGCATCAACTCAAACACTGTCTTCAGGTCTTGGATGTAATTATCCTTGCGACGGCTTTTGACACCTATATCATCTACGTAACATTCTACTGTTTTGCGTAAATGCTCATGGAATATGTTACTCATAGCTCGTTGGTACGTAGCTCCGACGTTTTTCAATCCGTAGGGCATGACCGTATAGCAATATACCTCCAATGGTGTTCGGAAGGCAATATGTTTCTCGTCTTCAGGATACAACTTGATTTGATTGTATCCTGAAAATTCATCCATGAAAGACATGCGTTCAAAATCGCATGTATTATCGATTATGACGTCTGTGATAGGAAGAGAAAATTCATCCTTGGGACAGGCTGCATTCAAATCTCGGTAATCTATGCAGACGCATACTTTTACATTTTTTTTCATGATCGGGACAACATTGGCGACCCAGTCGGGATATTGTTCTTCCCGGATGAAGCCGCAGGCTACCAACTTCTTGATTTCAGCTTCAATGGCGTCCATCATATCCGAGTGGAACCGGCGTTGGTGTTGCTTCACAGGCTTCGAATTGGACAATATATTGAGTTTATGAGTAGCCACATTTGGATCAAGACCTGGCATATCCTCATAATTCCACGCAAAGATGTCGATATATTCTCTTATCAACTGGATTATTTTTTTCCTTTCTTCTTCGGAAAGATTGTTACTGATAAATATCGGCTTTGGCAAAAGTTCATCCCCAACATCAATTTGGATAACTTTGTATTCAGTGGGAGGTTCTCTCTGCTCGAACCCGAGTTCCCACTGTGTATCCATTTGTTAAGCCCAAGAGTCATTCTCAAACGGTTCAGATTCTTGTTCGTCTGCTTTGAAGGAGTCTGCCAATACCGTATTTACTGATAATGCTCATTCAAGAGCATCATATGAGCCGGAGGGCGACAAGCCGTTTTGAGAAGAGAAAAAGATATCCTCATTTGACTCAGAATTGCAAGGGAGGTGGTATACCCTAACCCAAAACGAGTTCGTTGATAGTAGGGCTCACCGTGTAACGACATTCATCTACCTTTCCCGTAGTTGAGGCCTGGTTCCAGCTTCAAGTCATAACCCATACTTTGCATAATCTTCAAAGCTTGCGGACTGTATTTGTGAACCTGCATTTTACCAGCATCGTCATCGGGAGAATCTTCTTGTACAGTCGGTTTATTACGCATGCGATCGAAGACTATTGAATGCTGACTGCTGCAAGTAGGCGAGACAATAAAGATATAATCCTCATGTGGTCCATATGTCATGATGATATTAGATGATGAAGCTACTTCCCACATATACGGATGATAGGAATCTATAGATTCTAAGAATTTTTGTGCTATAGGTTCTATATCGTCATGGGGAAAGGATTCTTGGTTTGGAATTTGAGCATCAATATACTAGAAAAAAGGATCTTTATTATCATCAGAAATCACGTTCCTGGTTATATTTATATCAGTCGGTTGCTTACTGCGCCGAAGGTTGATGACCAAGGGTGGAGGCTTCTGGTTCAAAGTGATCACTAGAGGATCACCTCCTTTTCCTGACCTGGTTTTGTTCAGGTGGATAACCATGGGCTCCATGGCTTTCGGACGAGTAATTCGCCCTTTCACCTTGATTGACAGAGGTTGCTTGGCAGAGGGTTCTTCTGGTTCCCGGTGGGATTCCTTTTCTGTTTTGCCTGTCACCTCCTCCATGTAGTCTTGAGTGTACAACATGGCATTAGAGTAGTAGAATTCTACTCCTTTAAATGGGTTAGGGTCAGCAAACTCCGTTTGTACTGTTCCTTGGGCATCTACATATTTAAAGCATTGATGTAGAGTCGAAGGAACGATGTTGTGGTCGTGGATCCAAGGTCTACCCAGCAGAATATTATAGGACACCTCTGAATCAATGACATAACATGTAGCCACTGATCTAAGGTCGCCAATCTAGATCCTTAGACGAATCTTCCCCAATAGCTTACTTTTCCTGGCGTTGAAACCCACGATTGTAGTGGTGGTGTAAGCCAATTCGCTGGTAGGAATCCTCAGTGGTCTGAGAAGACTATGAGGAATGATGCTGATCGATGATCCTGGATCTATGTGAATCCGGTCGACCTCCATGGAACCGACGTATCCGGTGTAATAGAGGGGTCTGTCATGCCTGTTATGTTTCAACAGCATGTCATCTTGGGTGAAAGTGATATTTGGGACTACCTCCATCACACTATGGCATTGAGGACATGCAACGGGTTCTTCGTCAGGGGACTTGAGCTGGGTCAAGTATGCATCCGCCTGCATTAATGCTTCACTCAAGGCTTGACGAGTGTCTTTAGAAAGCCTGAGTAATTCAAAAATAGAAAATCTGGCAGGTGTATGAGCCAACTGGGCCAGGATGTCAAAGTTATACGGCTTCTCTAAACCTTTGCTTTGAATATTCTTCAAAGGTTTATCGAAGCGCACTTTTTTTTGCTTCTCCTTGTCCGTCGAAGATGGTCTCGAAGGGCCGGCCTCTGGTATGGCGGGTTCCGGTTCTGAAGGCTTGGTAGCTGAAGCGTCTGCCGATGCATCTTCCTGACTTGCTCCATAGTCCTTGAGGTAAGCTTTCCCTGAACGGGTTCCAGTAGCCAAAACCTCATCTTCTGATGCCAAGTGTACTGTAATCATGTGACATGGTTTAAGCTTCGAGTTCTTCTTAGACTTAGCCTTAGCAGCTTGAGTCCCTTCCTCGATCTCTGATACCAGATCTGGATGAACCCACATAATCTCGCCCCGCTGGGTAGTTAGGGGTACCAGGTCATGATTTTGACCCCTAGCTGGAGGGAGATTAACGATGTTCATCGTTGTCCGAGAAATAGGTATAACACCATCTGGGACTTCTTGGGGAGGCAGATTGCCAAATTACAGAGAGATTATGTTGGCTGTGACCGTCTTCTCGCTATTGCACAGAGTGATGGCCTTAGCATCGATCAGCTCCTGGATCTTTCTCTTCAGTACATAACACGCCTTTATAGGGTGGTGTATGTATCTATGGAAGATGCAATAATTGGGGTTATTAGTACTGCCGACTTTATTAGGCCGCTTCACCTCAGGGAGGGCAATCTTGCCACCTTTGACGAGACACTCGAATATGCTCGGAATATCGTCGTCATCGAAAGATTACACTTTAATAGGCTTGGAAGTCCCAAGTTTCGTCTGTGTGGTTGTCGCAGTCTTTTGCCTGGACGTATTGATCGCCAGAGCTTCTTTTCCTTTGGAACCACGGGGATGGTCGCGGTTGGAGGATTACCTTTTGCCTCTATCGGAGGCAGAGATCATGATGCCATTATCACGCACCTTCCGACTATTGTCCTCAACAGCCACCGCTGAGATGATGAACGAGGGCCAATCATGGTACTGATATGGTCCTGTGAATACTGAGATCACCGGAAGAAGGTTCTTCCTGTAAATGTCCACCAATGCCGAGTCTGGAACTCCGGGAGGCATTTGCAAAGTGGCTTGACGAAAATGTTCGATGAAAGTGCGAACGTTCTCTTTTTCCTTCTGCTTCACTTTGATAAGAGAGGACATAGACATGTCCATCCCTCCTTCGTAGAATCGTGCGAAGAATAAAGTCTTGAAATCTTCAAAGGAAGTAATGTAGTTGTCCGCAAGACTACGGTACCACTGATAAGCCACTCCCGAGAGACAACCCTTGAACACTCGAGTGAGGAGGGCGTCATTCCCTTATAATAACACCATCATCATACTGAAGTAGTTCATGTACTGGCTCGGTGATGTTTTTCCCTCAAACAAAACCATAGTCTGTGGTTTGTATTTAGGAGGAAAAGGGACCTCATCCCAAATAGCGGGGTAAGGCTGGTTGATTCCTAATTTGTTGAGCTGATCTTTGTGCTTCAAGGAATCAAATTGGGCTTTCAACTCCTGCAATGCCTGTATTGGATCTTCAGCCGGTAGCGGGACAACAGAGTGATGAGGGATCGGTTGCACTGCAACTCCAACAGTAGGCAGTACATTCTCCGAGTTAGGAAGTGGGGGAGCTGCTGACTCTTGATCTAGAGCAGGCTCCTGATTCGCGTTGGATGGTGGTAAGTCCACCCCCACACGTATCTGAGTTGGGGGGACCGATGCTTGAGCCATAGCAGCTGTGTGTTGAGTCAGCATCATTTGGTGTATATTCTCCATCATGGACTGTATCACTTTCAGAGATGTCTCTAACACAATAATGCGTTGCTCAGTGCTTCCTGATGGGGAAGCTTCTTCGCGTTTATCTCTAATGGCATAGACTCCCATTTCTCTGGATGTTATTGAAGGGCTAGTATAGGTCTCTGTAGAGAATGACTCTATACTTTCAGCATCTAATTCGGGAAACTGGCGACCCCCAGTATCGGAATCAGAAGAGTACGAAGCCAGTTGTCGCAACTTCGAACGGGTATTTCGGAATACCCCAGCTTCAGTGTTCTTAAGGAGCTTGTTGAATCTCCTTTGGCTTGGAGTTCTAGAGGGATAACATCTTGAGTTCGACCTTCCTCTAGGAACATGTGAAGCCATGTTCACTGATGCATGTGCGGGCTCTTCTTCCTGGAAAGACAAAGATTAGTTCAACCGGTCGAAAATCGACCATTTTGCTTTAGAACAGCAATAATTAATTACAATCCTATGACTATTACAATAGTGCTTCCTTGGAGGCGTAATAGACATGCTGAAAGATCCCCTATCCTTGCTTTTCTGGATCAGATACTCACGCAAGTCAAGAAGTTTTACAGAAAAAGAAGAAGAAGAAGATGGCTTGTTCCTCTTATTTACATCAGTTGGCATGCAGATATTGGGAACCATAACTTTTCCTCTGCCATCCGTATACAACAGGTTAGCCATCTGAGTAGCAGATAATCCCCGAGGAGCGTGTTTCTCCGCCAATCGGGTTTTCTTTACGCTGAGGGGTTTAACCTGGCGTAATTTGGAACTCTGCTCAGGTTGGCATAAAATTGAGGAAGCCCTTAATCGGCCATCCGCTTCTCACGTAATCTAGAGAGCGGGCAGATTCTTCCCTTGCTGGCGTAAAGGCCGAGAAGCTGAGTAGTCCGCCACTTGTTTTCCCTTGCATAGATTGCAGGGCCATCTGCTTTTCCACGGAGGGCAGATGCATTCTTACGCGCAGATCGCGTTTGGAATTTCTGATTTGGCGCTGAGGCATTATCAGAAATCTTGTCTACCACGTCACAGACGGGAGACTGAATTTTACGTGCAGAGCGCAGAGTAGACTTCTGGACTAGCACTGAGGCATCACCAGAAGTTTTGTCTTCCACGTCACAAATGGGAGATAGAGTTTTATGCACGGGACGTGGAGTAGACTTCTGGACTAGTACTGAGGCATTGTCAGAAGTTTTGTCTGCCATGTCACAGACAGGAGACAGAGCTTTACGCACGGAGCGCGAAGGTTGCGCAGCTACAACTTGGTTGGTCGGAGAAACTTGAGAGTCGAAAGGAATGGTAGGGGATGTCCTGGGCATCCAGACCTCATGCAGCTTTCTGTTGTCTTGGACAGAGAGAGAGTGAGAGCTACCCCCTGCTCGAAGCATATCTTCGTAGGCAGACTGGTCGAACTGGACGACCAGGGTCTTCTTCATTGATCCTACTGATACTGCATCATGTTGAGCAATTGCTTTCTCGTCTGATAAGAAAGAGGTCCCCAGCAGAGTCATCATCTTGTGTTTAATAATAAATGGAAGAAATAAAAATAGGTTTATACAAAATCCTTTCTTAGTTTTACAAACAAGAAGTACTATTAATCCTATACAAGAATGTTAAGTACAAATTTTAATCTGGATAAATATTGCTATAGGAGTCTGATCTGCAGCCGATCACTTTGTCTCTTGGACCACACGATGATGAAGAAGTGCTGTAGAAGAAGGAGTTGCTTCAAAGATTACAAGAGGGAGTGGATAATCGATGCCAAAATCGTCGATCACTACTCTCTGTCTGAGCTCTTTTCTCTCTGTTCTTCAATTTTTCGACCTCTATTCTCCGAGTTTTTGACCTTTCGACCTTGGACCTCTTTCAATAGAGGTTTCTATTTATAGGATTTTAGTGACAGTAACCGTCCAGTCGGTGTAGAATCCGGATAGTGGAGAGTATAGCACTTTTTATGCGGCGGTTATAACAACTGCTACCCGCGATTAGATAATATTCTGAATAAGCATGTGACGCGTGTCCCATTAGGAGATAATACGTATAACTGCTGCGAAGATCACGACGTACAAGCCACGTAGGTAACTGCCCCTTGCATAGAAAAGGTTGGCGTAGAAGCCAATAACTGTCACCATGGCGTAGAAGCCAAATAGTTGTCAGGTTGGCGTAGAAGCCAAATAGGCGTAGAAGCCTCGTAGGCATAGAAGCCTCGTAGGCGTAGAAGCCTGATGCTGCATGGATAGGTGGCTAGCATAAAAGATAGCTGATCCTTCTTCCTTGATTGAGGCCTTGAGCGTATTCTGGACCAAATAGCCTTCTCACGCACAAATGCAAATATAGTCTGTGTTGGCATATTTCAAGGAGATAGCGTATAGCGTGCTCCTTATAGCTGAAAATAGCCCGGTGGCGTATTCCAAGGAGATAGCGTACAGCGTGCTCCTATAGCTAAAAATAGCCTGATGGCGTAATGTACAGGGGTGATGGTGTAGACGTATTAGCCGTAATTATGGCTTGCCCAGTCTTTGGAGATATAATCAAATCTCGTACATTAAATGTAAAGATCTGCCACCATTCTGAGCATTAAATGCAGAGACGTGTCTCGAGCTCTGTATGAAGATCTGCCACCATTCTGAGCATTAAATGCAGAGACATGCCTCGAGCTCTGTACGAAGAGCAGCTTTTGACGTGGCAGTTCGTTTTATCTTCTGCTGAGCGTAAAAGCTCACATCTGCCTGTGTAAAACTATGCAGCGTATTCCCTTGTATGCGTAAAAGCACTTTGTATCAGGGAAACGTCACTAAACGACAGTTTGGGTCTCTGTGCCACACCATCATTACAACCGTCGTCTGGATAGTCGTGCAGTACTCTTTGTCAGGAGTCAGGTTCACTGCATGATCTGACATATTCATTCAAGGAATACGAAGCGTTCCTTATACACTTCCATGCTGCATTAAAAGCGGATGAGTTTTACGCCATAAAGATGGTATAACACTCTTTTTACGCTGAAGCAGCCTAGAAATACTGCATTACGCGGATTGTCCTTGAGCTTATATTTTACGCTATACTTAGCGAAAAAGCTCTGTTGTACGCCGATGGCTCTAAAGTTATATTTTATGCCACACAGCACTGAAATACTGCGTATAACTCTGCAGAATATTTTTTATGCTTCTACAGTCGCATAACATTTTCTATCCCGTGACTATAACTCGTCCTTTATGGCTATGTCAGCAACAATTGTTATATAGATAAGTCATCCTCGCTTAGCGGCTATCCGCATGCGAGTCATTGCATCGCATCTATGAACACCTGAACACCTGAACGATCATGATAAAATGACTTTCGTGTTGCATATGTTATTGCCTTGGTTTTCGTTATGAATGCCCTGAATGTTTATGCCTGCACGTGCTTGAATAAATAATGTTTGCCTTGGACAGGGAAGGACAAATGGTAAGTCGGTAAGTCTCATCGTATTTCCTCTCATGTCGTACGGCGCACTGCCACACGAGTTTAGGCTATTCAAATCTTGCATGAAACTGATCCTAAGGCAACTAGAAAGACAACTTAATAGTTGATGCACGGAACCTATATTACGTGTTTGGATTTGTCGAGCGGGCGAGTAGCCTCCCCACCAGTGCATTCAATGTAGTAATAATCTACCAGATTATATGCAGGGTGCGGGAGAACCTCGTTCGGTACGGATGCCTCCTTCGTGCGTGCTAAGGTATGGAGATCACTCCGAATCAATGCTGCATTCGGAACTGAAGCACATCTACAAGACATAATGTTGTGAACATTGCCTGTACAATCATTCCACAATTGTAGCCATTTGGCACGCTTTTATTGTTTCAGAGAGAGAGAATTGAGCAACTTATAATCTCGGCTACGTCTCTTGTAACACTTGTTTATATCAATAAAGAGTTGTTTTATTTCAACTTGTGTTATTCAATGCTTCCGCTATATTGTCGACTCAGTGAACTTGTTACCAAATCGCCTATGCGTTTATAATTCTGCTGCACTCGGATAATCTGTGCGATTCTGTGGCTAAGAACTCTTACCGCCAGCCAATAAATTATGGCCTTGCATGGGCGTGGCTCACACTCGTGCGGTATCACGCCCGGATGGGTCAAAGCGATCATTTCGAGGGAGCGCTGGCGCGGTGATTCTCGCCTAGCAGGAATGGTCGATTTGCCTGCGGGAGATCGGGGCGTGACAGGTTTAAATATATGAAGGGATTACTGAAATAATGCCACGATGGATGAGTTATAGTCACGGGACGAAAATAATATACAACGCAGGTGGCGAGCCCCGCTGTATGCCATTTCTTCCTCCAACATTCGACTAATCTATATGTTCCATCCGAATCAAATCGGTCCCAGTGCCCTGACGACCGTCGGCGAAACCCGAGACCTTGTGTACAAGTTATCTGTGATCAAACGGCGTCCGTTAAGTTTTTAATCAATTTATGCAGTTTAAGATAATACGAGCACAATTCGAGTTCCATAGCATAAATAATTTTTCATAGTCTTATTGTTCCATATATCTCATAGCAAAGTGTGTTCTATATGCATGGCATAATTTATAGAAGAAGCATACTTTCTAACTAAAATTAAAGAATATAATTAACATTCTAAATGAGCTAGCATGCAACAAAGTAACCGTTCACAAGTTGAATGACAAGCAATACAATTTAAGTCTATTCCTTTTTTTCTTGATATCTTTTAGTTATTCCTTGGTATCGTTTGATCGGGGCATGCAAGAATACAAGATTTTAGATGTGAAGACTGGGAAGAAGGGCTAACTGAATCAAATATAAGCCACTCATAAGTTGCTTGGGAAAAGGAAGGAAAGAGGTGCTTCAGGACTCCGCTCGCGCGTCACCTACTGCTCGTTCACCTGCATTGCCACAAACAGCTGATCAATACCTCTTCTACTCTTTCCAATATCAGAATTGAAGTACAGTTCAACGAACAAAAATAATGAAATCCATCGAAACGGTTAAAGAAAATACAAGCAAATCTGAAAATCAACTCAAAGCAACAAAGAGACAACGAAAACTTGCAGCGGAGTGGTCCCTCCTGACTCTGCCGCTAAGTCGATCCTGGGGGCATGGTTCACTGAATATGGGAATCGATTTTGAAGAAGAAAATCCATAACGAGGAAGGGTTCTTGTTTCAATCTATCCTGATCGAACGATACCATCTTGTATTTCTTAGTCGCGCTCCCCGAATAGGGGGAACGGGGCACCACATCTCACCCAACTAATTGGAAGTTTCATCCCTGAAACTTAGGAATAAAATTTACCACTAGGAAACAATGAAGGGAACCTTTCCTTCTTCTCAGATTCCTAAGTGGATTCTTCAACCGAATAGTTTCGCCAAAGCACACGCACATGAGGAACCGAACGACTTTGAAGCAGCTTTTTCTTACGATCCAAAATTTGCACAGGTTGTTCGACATATGTCAGGTCTGCCTTAAGATCTAGATGATCAAGATCTACCATATGACTCGGGTCATACACGTACTTCCTAAGTTGAGAAACATGGAAGACATCGTGCACTTCGGACAGTGACGGTGGTAGGGCAATCTGATAAGCAACTGAGGTGACTCACTTTAGTATTTTAAATGGACCGACAAATCTTGGACTTAGCTTCCCCTTTGCTCCAATTCTTGTGACTCCTCGCATGGGCAAGACTTTAAGAAACACCTGATCGCCTTTAAGGAATTCAAGTAGACATCGATGCGTGTCTACGTAGCTCTTTTGGCGACTCTGAGCTACCTTTAGTCGTTCCCGAATTAAACAAATTTTCTGGATGGTCTACTCCACAAGTTTAGGGCCAAGAATTTGCCTTTCTCCAACTTCGTCCCAACAGATCGGATATCTGCACTTCCGCCCATACAATGCCTTATATGGCGCCATCTGAATGCTGGATTGGAAGCTTTTATTGTATGCAAATTCGGCTGACTATAGATGCATGTCCCAACTTATCTTCAAGTCTAAGGCACAGAGTCGTAGCATGTCTTCAAGGATTTGGTTGACACATTCTGTTTGACCGTCTGTCTGTGGATGGTAGGCGAAGCTGAACTTTAACTTTGTCCCCATTGATGGCTGCAGATTTTCCCAGAAACGCGATATGAATCAACCATCTCTATTGGAGACAATAGATACGGGCACGCTGTAGAGCCAAACAATTTTGTTGAGGTAGATCTGAGCCAAGCGGTCGGCACTCCAAGTACTTTAGATAGGCAGAAAGTAAGCTAACTTGGTGAGTCGATCGACGATAACCCAGACGGCATTATTCCCCCGTTGCGTCTTTGGCAAGCAAACAATAAAATCCATTGTTATATGTTCCTATTTCTACTTTGGAATAGCGAGGTTCTGCATCTCTCTGCCCGGCTTCTGGTGCTCGGCCTTTACCTTCTGATAAGCCATACAATACGACACAAATAGCACCATATCTCTTTTTATGCTGTGCCACCAAAACATCGTACGGAGATCTTGATACATCTTTGTGCTATCCGGATGAAAAGTATAACTAGCATAATGGGCTTCCGTGAGTATCTCCTTTCTGAGTGCTGCATCGTTTGGAACGCACATTCATCCCTTCACTCGGATCATCACGTTCATGCCTACCGCAAAGTCGATTGCCTTTCCTGCTGAGATAAGACTTTGTATCTTTTGTAGGAGCATGTCATCCTTCTGAACGGACTTGACTTTTTGTAACAAGTCAGGTTTGAGGCACAATTGTGCCACTTGCGCCCCCTTTTTGTATCTGATTATAAGTGTAATACCCAAAGCTTCTATATCTCAATGCAGCTTGTTATCAATAGCCAGGCTTCCAATGAATACTCGACTTAGTGCATCAGCTACAATATTGCCCTTGTCGGGGGTGTATCTGATCATCAAGTCAAAATCGCTAAGAATTTCAAGCCAGCACCGTTGACAAAGATTCAAATCCTTTTGTGTATATAGATATTATAGGCTTTCATGATCTGGATAGATCTCGCATGGTACACTGTAAAGGTAGTGATACCATAACTTCAGTGCGAACACCACCACAACGAGTTCCAAATCATGGGTTGGATAATTCTTCTCGTGAGGGTTTAACTTCCTCGACTCAAAGGCTATCACCTTGTCCCGTTGCATAAGGACACATTCCAATCCCTTGCCTGAGACGTCACTGTATATTTTGAAATCATCGGGTTCGTCCGAAAGGGTAAGAAGGTGCTGAGACGAGGTGCTGCTTTAACTCCATAAAGAAGCTTCACAGTTGTCTGTCCACGCGAACGTTACTCCCTTCTGAGTGAGCTGTGTCACATGTGAGGCAATTCTAGCAAAATCTTGTATAAATCTCCTGTAATAGCCCGCCAGACCAAGGAAACTCCGAATGTCGCTAGCTGACTTCTGCGGTTTCTACTGCACGATGGCTTCTATTTTCTTCGGGTCAACTGAGATGCCCGTTGCAAAGATAATATGCCCAAGGAAGGCTATGTTGTCCAACCAGAACTCGTATTTACTAAGCTTGGCATACAACTTGTTGTCTCAAAGGGTTTGAAGCACCATCCGTAGGTGTCCTGCATGTTCATCCCTATTCTTCGAGTACACCAAGATGTCGTCTATAAAAATAACCACAAATTTATCGATTAAGGTAGCAGGGGCGTTCATCTGACCAAATAGCATAACAAAAAACTTGTAGTGCCCATAACGGGTTCGGAATGTAGTCTTGGGCGTATCCTCTGGCTTAATCTTCAGCTGGTGGTAGCCCAAGCGAAGACCAATTTTTGAGAACACCATTTCCCCTTGCAGCTGATCAAAGTGGTCATCTATCCTTGGCAGAGGATAATTGTTTCTGATGGTGACCTTATTCAGCTCCGAATAATCGATGCAGAGGCGTAGCGTTCCATCTTTCTTCTTTACGAAGAGCATAGGCGCGCTCCAAGAAGACACGCTCAGACGGATGAACCCACGATTTAGCAAGTCTTGTAGTTGGCACTTTAACTCCTTCAATTCAGCAGGGGCCATTATGTACGGAGGCTTAGAAATCGGCTGTGTATTCGGGAATATATCGATAGTGAACTCGATCTCTCGGTCAGGTGGCATGCAGGATAGTTCGCTTGGAAACACATCAGGGAACTCTGCCTCAATAGAAGAAGACTCAACGTTTGCGTAATCCAGCTGTGTGTCCCGAACCGGCGCTAGGAATCTCTCGAAGCCTGAGTGTAGCATTCGCCGAGCAGGTATCGCAGAAATTACCATGCAGGCCCTGGTCGCATCAGTTACTGGACTACTCGTGTAGCAGAATTAGTCTTCTCCAGGCAGGTGGAAGACGACTCATTTTTCTGCACATTCAATAGTTGTCGAGATGGCGCCGAGCTAATCCATTCCCAAAATGATATCATAGTCCCGAACATCTAGAACTAAAACATCTAGCGATAGCTTCCTTCCTCCAATACAGATGTAACCACCTTGGCATACTGAATGGACATGTATTTTCGTGCCGGAGGGGTGCTAACACTAAGGTCTAAATGTAACGGTGTTATTTCTATATTGTTTTCTATGACAAAATTTTTAGATATAAAACTATGCATTATACCAGAATCAAATAGCACACGTGCAGGTATGTTATTAAAAAGCAATATACCTGATACAACAGTGTCTGAGGTCAGAGCTTCCTTCCGTGTCATAGTATAGACCCGACCGGGAGCTTGGCGGCGCTCTGGCTGAGTTGCAACTCGATTGGCCTGGGTTGTAGGGGCAGGATTTGGATGTTGAGGGCGACGATTGGGCGAAAGCGGACAATCCCTAAATAAGTGACCCTTTTTACCACAGTTGAAGCATAACCCTTTCTTAAGGTGACATTCATTGATGGTGTGCCCCGGCCTCTTGCAGAAGAAACATAGTTGCCCTGGATTTCTATTTTGTGAACCGCCGTTATTTGGATGCTTCGCAGCGTTGTTTTCTTTCTCATTGCTATGGCATTTGTTATTGGAGGTATGCACAGCACCTGCAGCAATAGGAGGATACTACTGTTCGAAAGAAAGGGCATGGTTGAGGACTTCTTGCATCATCTAGTACTAGGGAACAACCACGTGCACATGGATAGCAGGACGCGGACCGCCTTCAAATTGTCGAGCATGACTCACCGCATCAGATAAATAGGAGCTTGCAAATTTGGCGAGTCGGTTGAACTCGGCGAAATACTTCTTAACTGGCATGCTGCCTTGGCGTAGTTGCACGAACTCGTTCTCTTTCTGACGACGTACTGGAGGGGGTATAAAATCTTCTTCAAACGTGCCATAAAAAGTAGACCATGCGATCGTCTCTTTATCATCAGCAACTGGAAGAGATCTCCGATGCACGTCCCACCAGTCGTGCACGTGCAAACGGAGCTGGAGTTGGGCACACGCAACACATTTCTGCTCGGGTACCTCCAGGAGTTTAAAGTGGTCTTTCAGTTTGGCCAACCAATCTAGAGCCATGATTGGATCCTCAGTCCCTTTAAATGGAGTATTGCAGACTTCCTTGAAGTTGCCAAAATCGAAGGCAGTCACATCCCTCTTCCTTGGTGTCTGAGGCATCTCAACTTCAAGTGAGGGTTGCTCCACCGGTGTTGCTATTGTTGCCGTAGACTGGTTAGAGGCCAAAGTCTGAATGATCTACTGCAGGGTATCTACCTGCTTTTGTTGGACTGAGAATCTGGCTTCTATATGGTCTTGAAAAAGGGTTTGTCTCTCGTCTGCTCGCTTCTCGGCCCGTTCATAATGAGCCTCCTCCCTCTGTTAGTTAGCCTCCAACATCCATATCATTTGCTGAATGGGATCTACATGGGACATAGCTCACTGGCTCCAAGAACTTCCCGATGTGCCGGAACTGCTTTCTTGGGCTTGTGTTTCGCCCGGTGCAGGCGTTGATTAATTTGCTTGTGCCATTCCTCCAAAAAAAAGGTAAATTACATCAGGATCATAATGTATTATGGACTCATTGTATGAACGTATCTCATTTTGGCCTAACGAGTTCAAGAGTTCGCACATAGATTTGATCGTTAAAGGAACTTTTCAAATACGAGGGTCAAAAGAACTTGAAGCTGTGCTCTGAGACCAATATATCATGCCCCGATTCCGTAGAATCAATAGTCATCCCCCGGCATGATGTCGTACGAGCCTAGGTTGCGCACCGCACAAGGCTAAGGTATTTTGTATAGCGAGCACATATTTAGAGTACGAAGATAAATTGAAACACAAGTTAAAACATGGAAAAAGTTCTCTTTTATTGATAATGAATATCTATTACAAACTCTTGAATGAGTCATAAGATTTCCGTACGGGCTTACAAATTATTGACACAAAATGAGATAGTTGTCATGTACATTGCATCCCTTTACTAGAACTTCAAAAATCTAAAGACCTCCAGGCGGGTTGATGGCTTTTCCACGAAGCTGTATGAGTTAAGTTTGCTTGCTTCTTTGGTCTTCTAAATGCTTCAAAAGATGGCACGATCAGAATACGTCGACAGCTGGACTGGATTGGGAAGATGACTTTGGCTCCTCGTTAGGATCTCCTTAGTGCGGGAAACCTATTTCAACGAGGGTCAGTACATTGAAATGTACTGGTGAAGGTGAGCTAACCCAACTATACCAATCAATATGTTGTTTAGACGAAGCATACAAATTTTTTTGGTCTTTCTATCTTGCCTTAGTTTATTTTACAATCAAGCAATATATATAGAAACTACTGAAATGAACTAGCCACCGTTCGGTGGCTTTTACCTGCCCGTCTGAACTACCTACACAATACTTACCATGTCCTTCCCAACCACGAAGACACAAGTTAGCTTGCACAGGTTTAAATATATGAAGGGATCACTAACATAATGCCACGAAGGATGAGTTATAGTCACAGGACAGAAATGATATGCAACGCAGGTGGCGAGCCCCGCAGTATGCCATTTCTTCCTCTAATATTCGACTAATCCATATGTTACGTCCGGATCAGATCGGTCCCAGTGCCTCGACGACCGTCTGCGAAACCCGAGACCTTGTATCCAAGTTATCCATGATCAAATAGCGTCCATTAAGTTTTTAATCAATTTATGCTGTTTAAGACAATACGAGCCGGATACGAGTTCCATAGCATAAACGATTTTGCATAGTCTTACTGTTCCATATATCGCATAGCAAAGTGTGTTCTATATGCATGGCATAATTTATAGAAGAAGCATACTTTCTAACTAAAATTGAAGCATAGATGAACATTCTAAACGAGCTAGCATGCAACAAAGTAACCGTTCACAAGTTAAATGACAAGCAATGCAATTTAAGTCTATTCCTTTTTATCTTGACATCTTTTAGTTATTCCTTGGTATTGTTTGATCGGGGCAAGCAAGAATATAAGATTTTAGATGTGAAGACTGGAAAGAAGGGCCAACTGAATCGAATATAAGCCACTCACAAGTTGTTTGGAGAATGGAAGGAAAAAGGTGCTTCAGGACTCCGCTCGCGTGTCGCCTACTGCTCGTTCACCTGCATTGCCATAAATAGCTGATCAATACCTCTTCCACTCTTTCCAATATCAAAATTGAAGTACAGTTCAACGAACAAAAACAATAAAATCTATCGAAATCGTTCAAAAAAAAGCAAGCAAATTCAAAAACAAACTCAAAGCACGAAAGCAACAAAGCGACAACGAAAACTGAGGCAAGAAAACTTGCAGCGGAGAGGTCCCTCCTGACTCTGCCGCTAAGTTGATTCTAGGGGCACAGTCCACTGAATATGAGAATCGATTTCGAAGAAGCAAATCCATAACGAGGATGGGTTCTTGTTTCAATCTATCCCAATCGAACGATACCGTCTTGTATTTCGTAGCCGCGCCCCCCCGAATAGGGGGAACGGGACACTATTGTACTGGTCAATACCTAAATTCTAGATATCCTTAGATACTAAGGATACTTTCATATAATATATATTGTTAGGTATATATATAATCAATACCTTAACTGCTAGTGTCACATTACCTATATACTTTATCACTAACCCTTGGCTTCAACTGATATTGAACCTACCAAAACCCCAAATTATTACTCTGCCTCCTTTCATTTCAATGGTAACTAACATGCTAACACACACACACACACACTAATACTCAAGTATCTCCTAATGTCTATAAAATAACAGTGAACCCCAATTTATATCCAACCCCATGACTTGTACCCCAAACTCCAAGCCTACCTTGTACCCCTTAACAACAAACCAAAATCCTATATCCTTCAAAAATTTTGAATCCAAGTCTTAACAATCCTCAATCCACACTTAACTTACCTAGACTACACTACTCTTCCTCAACTCAACTACTGAGCAGAAAAGACTTTACAGGCAACTGTACAGTCATACCAACTGAACACACAAACACACACACACACACATACACAAACACATCCATCTAACCCATGTACCTTGCTATGTATGCACAGGGGTGCACTGCACCTAAGTGACTGATACCATTTGGTATCGGTATATACTTGTTACAACTGAATATCCCCAACTCAAATGAGCACACCAAAATACCCTGTCATTGCTCCTAACCTACCTACAGACCTGGACACTCTTATAAACAATGGTATTCAAACACTTATGTCCTTAATACACACATACAATGCATAAGACCTACCTGAGTACCCTCCCCCAAATACTGTGGTGCATTTAATAGATGCTAGAACTTCTATCCATCATAGCAGTACACTCCTTCCTTATCTCGAGTATAGGTTTGAACCTAAACCCAAAATTTCTACTACTGATACATTGATGTGTATAAACCCTCCAAACCCCCTCAACTCAAATACCCACTTCTACCCTCTGATTGTTGCTTAAATATAGCTATAAATTCCTGCAACACATACTCACTAACTGATGCTAGGTATTCAATAAAATTCCCTCACTTCTAAGCCACAACTCAAGCACCCTTATTGCTTGACATTACTATCTACTGCTCCTTCCCTATCTCCTCTGATACACGTGCCCCAAAATACATACTGCTTATCTCTGCACTGATACAATGTATCAGTGCTGGCCAAGTCCGAGTATACACAGGCATACATACTTGACATATTAGAATATTAAACCTTGATGCACGTTCTACAGATTTGCAGCTTGCTGATCTGCACTCGAGGGATGTTCATGCTGATCAGTTGTTGCCTAAATGTCGAGATTGCATAAAGGTCTGCTCTGGCATACAGACATGTTATTCCCTGGATATGTGATCTGCTGTTGTAAGGTGATTAACTGGATCCCTTAACATACATCACCTACACATAGGTGCACCCTCACTCACTCACACCTCTCAAACACACTCAATATCACAACTATAACCCAACACTTCTCCTAAACAAATACACAAAGGGATACACTAACACATAATGTCAAACACCTAGAGCACAATATTATGATACTTATGATACACTCATTATCATGATACCAAAACCTCTAACATAACAAATAGAGTCTCTAATACCAAATAAATATATTTCCAAACATTTGGTGCACCAAATTCGGATTTTCCCTAATTTTGGACACCAAACCAATATAACTTCCACAATAGAGGCTCTTAACACTTACTTCTTGGTCCAAAGGGTTGGTCATGGCCATGGATGAATCCCTATGGCTCAAATGAATGAAAAGTATAAAAATATATTAGGGAAATATATTTTTACCTATTAGAAGATAGATTCCCAATGTGGCCCCTTCAAATGAGCACAAAAATGAGTAATGAACCCCAACCATTATCAAAACTCTCCTTCCACTAGCCTCTTGCAATCTTTAAGCCTCTAGCTTTCCTTGGGGATAAAAATGAGAGAGATTTGGATTAGTTTGAAGGAATTTTGTGGAGGAATGAATCATTTGGGGAAGAACTCAAACTTAGGATTTTTCGTTATGAACTATTAATGCACTAGAGGGAGGCTCCCTCATCCTATATAGGGCCGGACACATAACCTAGGGTTTAATTAATGTAAAATATCCACAATGCCCCCATGGGTTGTCATGAAGAGTTATCTTAATTAAGGAGTTTAACTAAGAAGATTTCTAATTTAATTATAGGGGTTATTTACTTATTCTCTCTTCTATGACTAGTCAACCATGACTAAATCAAATGGGTTGCACTAATGGTCATGACAAGTCTAGTTAGGTTCACTTAGGTTCAATAGCTTAACTAAGGGGTTAACATACAACCTTCTTCTATATTAAATATACATATACATATATATATATATATATATATATATATATAATACAACTATATCAATTATTACAAATAAGAAATATTAATAATAAATAATAAAAATGACAAAATTATCCCTATTCTAGAAATGTGGTTGTGGCAAGGCTACCCTCCTTAAAAGTAATTTCGTCCTCAAAATAAAACTAAACTAGCATAAGAACACAACAAAACAATAAGAATAATACCTCAATGTCACTACCACATTCAAAAATAGGAATAATTTTGTCATTTTATTTACTATACGTATTGTGTGTATTTATTTTAAAATAATTGCATGATAAGCGTATATATATATATATATATATATAGTGTTCTTTAATGCATGAGTTAGTAGACTAGACCTAGAAGCCTGCTAGATGAACCCCTGACCAAATTATAGGGTTATGAATTTTAATTAGCATTTTGGGGAATTAAAAATTGGATATTATATTTATTATTGTTATTTTATTTTATTGATGTGCTTTACCGTTGCTTCGATATTGGGAGCGCTACAATAGCTTTTGCCTTCCAACAAATTTTACACCCATGTCCTAGACGTGCCTGTCTTCCATTCTGATCTTTGTGTAACTCATAAATATTCTCTTCTGTGCTTCATTTTAGTCGCACAATATTCGTTACGGACGTTTATTTTATATTCTAAATAAATCTAACTTTGTATCTTTACGCGTTCCAATCAAAATTGGAGACACCATCTTGACCCATTTTATGCAACCCAAATTATAACAATATTCTATTCTGAGTCTTCTATGTCCATAACACTTGTGTCCCACCTAATTTTAATCTTATGTACTTCCAATTAATTTTAGAACACAATTTATATTAATTTTAATTAAATTGGTGTAAGGGCCCAACTTAACCCAAAACTAGACCCAATACGAAACCAAACCCCCATTCACACCCTCAAGACTCATACTAAACACCACACACCCTTTTTAGCTATTACATCACACCAAATATGGTATTTTTCCTCATCCAATCCCAATTCTCACCTTTGTGCAATTTATCCAATTTTTGAGGACTTTTATGCAAATATGCAATGAGGTGTCAACATCCTATTGGTCAAGGCACATGAAGAACCAACCCCCTCCCTCATTGATCGGTCCACTCTCTTCCCTTTTTGGTTGTACACTTTTCTTCATGTTTAATCTTGGCCCTTCATTTAAATGGATCAACATCCTCACCACACACACCCTCCTATATATATATATATATATATATATATATATATATTCCTAACCCTTTTTCCAAAGCCATCCGCCATCCCAATGAGGCACATGGCCGACCCTAATCCCTAGGCTAGCATCATCATCATCTCCCTCATGCAAACCTCTCCTTTCCTCCATTATTTCCATCACCAACATCAAAAACCTAAAATAAACATAAACCTATACTTCATCATCAACCTCCCCATCATCTTCCTCCTCACACCCGACCCCATCTCCGTCCGTCGAGCCTCACTGTCAACAACCCCGACTCCGGCAATCCCCTACGCCGAGCAACTCCCCAAGCAGCCGACTACAACGTGACCACTGATACCCTCACCATCACCGCCGGCCTCTTCCGTCGAGCACGACCCCACCACCAGACTTCTTTTTCCTACGTTCTCCTCCGCCCTGTCAACCTCCAACCAGCACCCCGACTTTATCTCCGCTACTCACAAGCATCGATCCCTCTGCTGGACCTCCCTCGTCATCTCCCCGAATACCAACATTAACACTGCCTGACCCGACCTTCTCCACCATCTCCACCATCAACCCGACTGCTCTACGCCACCCCTGCTGAGCAGTACAGCCGCCTGAGCATGACCCAGCCTGCTCACCGCCCAATCAGGGATGACCTAGACAAAGCAGACCCCTCGAAACCCCGTTCTCCTCCACCTCGATGCTGGCATCACCTCCATCCCCGACTCCACCCTCTCCGGTCGTTGACACCGCCGTCTCCATTATCATCCTCAACCCCGCCACCATCGCCTTCACCTCCATCTCCACCATCTCCTTCTCCTTCTCCCCATCCTCGTCGGATCTTACCACCTCGTCATAACTACCGAGCCACATCGTCCCCATCACCACAGTCACCATTAATATTATCCCCACCACCACGACCCATTCCAGACTTTCCCGCGACCACGAACTCTCATCCCTGACACCGTTCATAGCGATCCCACAACCCCGACCTCGCCGGACTTCCATCTCAGTCGGCCTAGACCTCTCCCTCTTGGTCTCCTCGACGATAGCCTCCATCAGTTCCTCCGAGCAGCCCCTCCAGCAACACCGACAACCCTCATCCTCACCTTCATCATCATCATCATCACCATCATCATCATCTTCGTCGTCATCATCGACCCGGCCTGCTTACCGCCCCACTCGAGATGACCTACAGCAGTCACCCTCGATCCCGTGCACGTGCACGCTAATGCGCAGGTTTGACTTGTCGTCCTTCATAATTATGTGTATGTGCATGTGTGAATAGTATTGGGTTTAACATAGTGCTTCATGGTAAGTTTAGTTGATATAATTACAGACCTTGTGTTGGTAAACCCAGTAACTAGTATGCGTGTGCATGCGTGCGTGCGTGTGTATAATAATTAGTTGATATATATAGGTATGTATATATTTTATGGTAATTAAATGCTAAGTATTAGGTATGATAGTAATATATATATGCTGTGTGACCATAGATGTTAAATGTGGGTATCCTGTGTATTTGTATTGACTGTATGACCCTGAGTATTTCTGAGTTGACTGCCTTGTGTACACTGACGTACTGGATAGACATGTATTAGTAATTGACTGTCTGATTATACACAACATTGAAGACATGACACCAGTGCAGTTAGATGAACACTTGGCCCTGTTAGTTGACCAGTGTCACTCTAGCGTAGTCTCTGAGTTCAGTGTATTTATAATTGTGTGTTAGTATTATGACTGATGTTGTATTATTATTAAATGATGTCTATAGGACAATTAGATTATTCAGACAATACCTCGAAAATAAGATATTGGTATTGCCAGCAGAGGACCACATGCGAGTACATTTTCTGACAGTTTTTATTATGTTTATCATCTCTATGATTCTAGTTGTATAGCGTACATGATTCTGACACTGTGGATACACGAGTTGGCATCATCAAGACCTGTCACGAGGAGTCATAATTGGGATCCATCGTGCTAGCTGGAGACGAGGAAATATTAGTAGATTGTGTGGTCATACCCAACTCTACATAAATCATAGCTTACCCCATACCTCACGTCGGGTGCAGTCTGACCATTACATGCCTCATAGCCTGTTATGTATGATTAGCCTGACTATTTTTTGCATCATAGCTAACTGGATGGTTAACCTGACCTTACATGAATCATAGCTAATCATATATAGCAAGCCTGATCAGTCCCAAGCAGATTACATGATATACTGATGTTTCACACACTTAGCTTGTTAGTCTATACATGTAATTCTAGTTTATTGATCTACTATTTCCCTATGCTAGTTATTGTTCTAGCATTCATTTATATTCCAGTTTATTGTTCTAGCATGCACTGCTAGTTGTACCATTGATGATGATATATGCTCCAGTATTTCTATTTCTAGTATTTTACTATCTCCAGTATTTCTTATTGTCAATATTTATATCCATCTTGTATTTCTTTACACTGTATTATTATTTTTGTCAATATATATGGAACTGTTGTTAGTGTTTGTACTTCGCTCCATCCTGACTAAAAATTTTTTTTCAGACTGCGACTTAGAGTACTTGTTTTTGGCACACTCGGAGATTTGGATATTATTGATTGCAGGTTAGACTATTTTTATTGTTTAGACTTGTGTTGTATTTCGTTTATTTCTCTGATATCTTATCGTGCTTTAGTTCTGTGATTGAGTATTTTTATATTATATTATGATATCTGTGTCTCCTTATGGAGTTGGATATTCATGTGAGATTGATTAGCTAGTATTGTGACCTAGACAGCGTTCTACCGCCGATGCTGCGGTGTAGGTTGGACGTACCCACGTACTCGTGCCCCAAATTCTGGGTGCGGGTTGTGACACATTTTTAGTGGTGGCCCATGCTGGTCAGACTTTACAAGTTGTGCGATGTTGTGGTAGTGCAACGTCATAGTTGTACGACTGCGTGTCTGTGATAGAATATAGGACATAGGATACTAGAATGAGAGAGGATACTCAATCACAATTTTTTGAGAGATTCCTGGGACGACCCTTGAGAATCTTATTATAATTTCCAATTTAAAATATTTTCCCCTTGTTTTCGTCCGTTCTCACTTGTTGTTATTGAATTTTATTCTTGTTGATCACTTGTTAAATTTAATTCTTGGTATCGTTGTTAAGTTTGATTATATATCGAGATAAACTTTACGAACTAAAATTATGGTATCATGTGATGATATATGTTGATGAGGACAGTGAGAAAGGTGAAACATCTACTTTGGTTATGGAGCCTAGAGATTGTCGTAGCCACATTAGCTGTCGTGGCAAAAACGTAGGAACCTGACCTTGGATGTACATATCTTAGTTATGATATTTAGAGTTTCTCGCAGCCATACCGGTTGGCGTGGAGAGGATTCTAGATAACGTAATTATAGAGTTGTATACCTTAGTTATGGAACCAATCATTTATCGCAGCTATGCTTACTGGCGTGGCGAGGATTCTGAGTGTCATGATTTCGGACAGACGTGTATGATTATCAGGTTGTATCTTAAATTGGTTCTTAAAGTATTATCTTAATACTTATCCACTTATGTTATTATAGGATTTGGTTCCATCATTTTCTTTGCAAGTAGTAGAGATACCTTCAGTCCTTAGTCCAGTTCCTTATAGAGCTTTATTCCATTAGTACCCCTTGTCAGTGTGATAATTGGTGACTTACAATTATGTTTGTGTCTTGTATCAGTATTGACTGAGTGTGGCTTATGAGTCTGTAAGTGTTTTTTGGTTGGACATGTGAGGAATAAGCATTAATCTAGAGTTAACCCATAGCATAGTACCTTGTAGCAATAGTTCTATAAAAGATGTCATTGTAGTTAGTATTGGTACTATAGGTAGAAGGATGAGTAAAGAGTATCAGTGATGGTTCCAAGAGTAAGTATCAGAGTCCGCATGCCAGTCCTGGATAGTCATGAATTTATGTAGTTGGGTGATCCATGTAAACAATTAAGTATCAAGAAAATTATATTAAAAATTAATGGAGCATGATATTCAATTTGATGGTTGATACTTGGGTGTGTCAAGAGTAAAGAAATACATATGCATAAAGGGAATTAATGAGTGTGCCATAGTAGGAGGATACCCATAAGTGTATAAGAGAGTGTGAGAGAATAAAAAATACATTGTGCTAAGTAGTGAGACTTATGTTACAGATAAAAGAAGGGCCTTGATATAAGATTTGATATGAGTGTACCGGTATGTGACTAATGATGGATGTATCACCTGATATTGAGGCAAGTGATATGTTAGAAGCAATAGACGAAAGAGTGTCTAGAAATTATGTACAGGACGCACAGTGGGTATTGAGTGCCAGTGTGGAAGTTCCTGAAAGTGGAAGCATGAGTATTAGAAAATTTTAATAGTGTGCCATGGGTTGAGAAATATCAAGATTGGTATCGGAAGATATATAGTGTATCACTGATTAGTGTATCAGTCTGTAAAAGATTTAAGAGAAAATACGTATACATCAATCGAGATATCGAACCATATGCCTGCCTTTGAAAGTGAAGTGAAACATGTGTATTATAAAAAGTACAAGTGATCATGAGTTCTAGTGAGTGTGATAAGGTAATCTAATGATGAAGTTAGTGTTACTATACCAAAAGTGCTAGTATTTCTGTATCAAGGATTAGTTGAGCAATATGCTAGTAACAGTAAGTACCTCGTGTGAAAATATTAGATTGATGTATCAGTTAATATGGATAGAAAATTATTGGAAGTAATGGTGCAAGTAATCTAGGCAGTACAAATTTCAGTACACAATCTATGAGTTTAGACAATTAGTGTATTTGTGGGTACCTTGAGTGTTAGAGACTGTGAATATATAGGTATACTTAGATGTGGATTTAAATTTATAAATTGAAGATTGGAAATAAATTTTAATTTTAAGAATTTTTGAGGAGTTGAGATTTTATATTATTAAATTTTTTGTGGATTTAAATTCAATTCAATAAATATAGTCAAAGCTATAAAGATTTTTAGAAGGGATTAAAATTTAATTCAATATTTGAATATTTGACTTTTGAGGAAAGTATATGCATTTTATTTTAAATTGTTCGAGAAGTTAAATTTTGAGGGTTTTCTTTTGAGGATAAAATTTTATGGTGGGTAAGAAATGTATAACAGTATATTAATGGATGAAGTACATGTGTAAGGATCTGTTGGCTTGAGCATGCCTTAGATGGCACTACAAACTGACTTGGGTGTCCAACTAGAGTTGTATTAGAGGTAGCAGTACTTAGTGTGTTGTGTTGCACTTGGCGTGCACTTGAGTGATAAGAACAACTAGTATAAACAATTACAGTAGGTAAGAGAGTTAGTAGTGGGTGTGCTTGTTGTAGAAACAGTGGTACCAAAGGATAGGGGTGTCAAACTTTGGATGCATTATTTAACCTATGGTTGTGTTAGAAGGTTCTGTTCTGTTCTTTTCCTTCCATTCCTTTTTTGTCCGTTTGATTGATTGATTTCTTAATACCGTAGCTTGTATTAGTGATTTTCTTGCTAGAATATAGTTAGTAGTACACCCTGACAGAGACTGCAATACCATGACAAAGTGACCATAACCATGTATATTTTCTCTATATTGCATGTTGTGTGACTGTAGATAGGATTTTTTTAGACCTCGATTGTTGGGAGTTTGACCGTAGTAAGGATTAATAAAGAGGTTATGACTGGACAGAGAGAGAAACAAGGTGCCTTAAATTTCGAGGATAAACATTAATTTGAATAAAGAGTTGAGAATTTATTATGACAAAATTTATGATTTTGTTAAATCATTGATTTTTATGAAGATTACGATATGATTGAATTTGTCATTAAATTTTGAGAAATTTAAGAAGATTATCATTATATTTATTTGATTGTAAGATATGAAATTAAAAATTTATATTTTGAATGTTGAATTTAAAGATTTCATAACTATTACCTTGTTTGAGTATTGTGTGAAAAAAGAAATCAAGGAATAAGATCACTAATGGATTAGTGTTTGAATTCAAATTTTTGGGATGAGGATTTAAATTTTATAAATATGCATCGATTGGATTTAAATTAGAGGAGTAAGATGATTAGTGAATTAGTGTTTGAATTTAAATTTTTGGATGAGATTTAAATTTTATATATATATGCTTTGATTGAATTTAAAATTTGAGGATTAGATATTAAATTCTTTTATTTAGTTATTAACCTAAAACTTTGGAGGAGATTCTGATAAGAATAAAATTTAATTTTTAAATTTGAAGATTTTCAGGAATATGATATTTATAGAATTTTAAAAATTTTGTGAAATAACAATATGGATTACTTCATGATTATATGGTTTGATAAAATTAAATTTTGATGATAAAATAAATAAATAAATACAACTATTGTGGATCTTAAATTTTGAGGACGAAAATTTTCTAAGGAGGGTAGACTTGTCACTACCACATTCAAAAATAGGGGTAATTTTGTCATTTTATTTACTATAAGTATTGTGTGTATTTATTTTTAAATAATTGCATGATATGTGTGTGTGTGTATATATATATATATATATATATATATATATATATATATATATATATATATAGTATTCTTTAATGTATGAGTTAGTAGACTAGACCTAGAAGCCCACTAGATGAACCCCTGACCAAATTAGAGGGTTATGAATTTTAATTAGCATTTTGGGGAATTAAATATTGGAGATTATATTTCTTATTGTGATTTTATTTAATTTATGTGCCTTACCGTTGCTTCGATATTGGGAGCGCTACAATAGCTTTTGCCTTCCAACAAATTTTATACCCTTGTCCTAGACATGTCCATCTTCCATTCTTACTTTTGTGTAACTCATAAATATGCTCTCTTATGCTTCATTTTAGTCATAAAATATTCGTTAAGGACGTTTATTTTTAATTCTAAATAAATCCAACTTTGTATCTTTGTGCATTCCAATCGGAATTGAAGACAAAATCTTTACTCGTTTTGTGCAACACAAATTATAACAATAATCTATTCTGAGTCTTCTATGTCCATGATACTTTTGTCCCACCTAATTTTAATCTCATGTACTTCCAATTAATTTTAGAACACCATTTACATCAATTTTAATTAAATTGGTGTAAGGACCCAACTTAACTCAAAACTAGACCCAACACCAAACCAAACCCTCATTAACACCCTCAAGACTCATACTAAACACCACACACCCTTTTTAGCCATTACATCACACCAAACATAGTATTTTCCCTCATCCAATCCTAATTCTCACCTATGTACAATTTATCCAATTGTTGAGGACTTTTATTCAAAAATGCAACGAGGTATCACCATCCTATTTATCAAGGCACATGAAGAACCAACCCCCTATCTTATTGACCGGTCCACTCTTTTCCCTTTTTGGTTGTATACACTTTCCTTCATGTTTAATCTTGGCCCTTCATTTAAATAGAGCAACATCCTCACCACACACACCCTCATATATATATATATATTCCTAACCCTTTTTCCAAAGCCATCCCCCATCCTAATGAGGCACATGGCCGGCCCTAATCCCTAGGCTAGCATCATCATCATCCCCCTCATGCAAACCTCTCATTTTCTCCATTATTTCCATCACCAATATCAAAAATCCTAAAACAAACATAAACCTAAACTTCAACATCAACCTCCCCATCATCTTCCTCCTCACACCCGACCCCATCTTCGGTCGTCGAGCCCCGCTGTCAGCAACCTCGACTCCGACCGTCCCCCACGCCGAGCAACTCCTCAAGCAGCCAACTGCACCGTGGCCACTGATCCCCTCACCATCACCGCCGGCCTCTTCCGTCGAGCATAACCCCACCACCAGACTTCTCTTCCCCAAGTTCTCCTCTGCCCTATCAACCGCCACCCAGCACCCTGACTTCATCTTTGCCGTTTAACAGCGTCGATCCCTCCCTCGGACCTCCCTCGTCATCTCCCACAACACCACCATTAACACCGCCTGACCGGGCCTTCTCCATCGTCTCTGCCGAGCAGTGCAGTCGCATGTGCACGACCCGGCCTGTTCACCGCCCCACCGCGAACGACCTTGCAGGAGCAGACCCCTCGACACCCCGTTCTCCTCTACCTCGACGCCGGCATCACCTTCATCCCTGACTCTACCCTCTCCTGTCGTCGACACCGCCGTCTCCAATATCATCCTCAACCCCGCCACCACCGTCTTCACCACCATCTCCACCATCGTCTTCTTCTCCTCACCCTCATCGTTGGATCTCCACCACCTCGTCATCACCACTGAGCCACATCGTCCCCATCACCACAGTCACCATTAATATCATCCCCACCACCATGACCCATTCCAGACTTCCCCGGGCTATGACCGCTCGTCCCTGACACTGTTCACAGCGATCCCACGACCCCGACCTCATCGGACTTCCATCTCAGTCGGCCCAGACCTCTCCCTCATGGTCTCCTCGATGACAGCCTCCATCATCTCCTCCGAGCAGCCCCTCCGACAACACCGACAACCCTCATCATCACCTTTATCATCATCATCATCATCACCATCATCATCATCATCTTAGTCGTCATCGTCGACCCGGCCTACTTACTGCCCCACCGAAGACGACCTGGAGCAGTCACCCTCGATCCCGTGCACGCTAATGCGCAGGTTCGACTTGCCGTCCTTCATAATTGTGTGTATGTGCACGTGTAGATAATGTAGGGTTTAACATATTGCTTCATGGTAAGTTTAGTTGATGTGATTACAGACCCTGTGTTGGTGAACCCAGTAACTAGTATGCATGTGCGTGCGTGTGTATAATAATTAGTTAATATATATATATATATATATATATATTCGATGGTAATTAAATGCTAAGGATTAGGTATGACTGTAATATACATATGCTGTGTGAACATAGGTGTTAAATGTGGGTATCCCGCGTATTTGCATTGATTGTATGACCCTGAGTATTTGTGAGTTGACTGTCTTGTGTATACTGCCGTACTGGCTAGACATGTGTTAGTAATTGACTGTCTGATTTTGCACAGCATTGAAGACATGACACCAGTGCAGTTAGACGCATACTTGGCCCTGTTAGTTGACCAGTGTCACTCTAGCGTAGTCCCTGAGTTCAGTGTATTTATTATTGTGTGTTAGTGTTATGACTGATGCTGTATTATTATTAAATAATGTCTATAGGGCTATTGGATTATTCAGACAAGACCTCGGAAACAGGATATTGGTATTGCCAGTAGAGGACCACGAGCGAGTATATTCTTTGACAGTTTTCATTATGTTGATCATCTCTATGATTCTAGTTGTATAGCATACATGATTCTGACACTGTGGATACACGAGTTGGCATCATCAAGACCTGTCACGAGGAGTCGTGATTGGAATCCATCGTGCTAGCTGAGGACGAGGAAATATTAGTAGATTATATGATCATACCCAACTCTACATGAATCATAGCTCACCCCACACCTCACATCGGGTGCAACTTGACCATTACATGTCTCATAGCCTATTATATATGATTAGCCTGACTATTGCTCGCATCATAGCTAACTAGATGGTTAACCTGACCTTACATGAATTATAGCTAATCATATATAGCAAGCCTGATCAGTGCCAAGCAGATTACATGATATACTGATATTTCACACACTTAGCTTGTTAGTCTATACATGTATTTCTAGTTTATTGATCAAGCATTTTTCTATATTTTAGTATTGTTCTAGCATTCACTTATATTCGAGTTTATTGTTCTAGCATGCACTTGTACTTCTGTTCATTGCTAGTTGTACCATTGATGATGACATATGCTCCAGTATTTCTATTTCCAGTATTTTATTATCTTCAATATTTCTTATTACCAGTATTTATATCCATCTTGTATTTCTTTACACTATATTATAGTTTTTGTCAATATACATGGAACTACTGTTAGTGTTTGTACTTCGCTCTATCCTGACTGGAAATATTTTTCCAGACTGCGACTTAGAGGACTTGTTTTTGGCACACTCGGAGATTTGGATGTTATTGTTTACAGGTTAGACTATTTTTGTTGTTTAGACTTGTGTTATATTTTGTTTATTTCTCTGATATCTTATCGTGCTTTAGTTCTGTGATTGAGTATTTTTAGATTATATTGTGATATTTGTGTCTCCTTATGGAGTTGGATATTCATGTGAGATTGATTAGCTAGTATTGTGACCTAGACAATGTTCTACCACCGATGTTGCGACGTAGGCTGGACGTACCCACGTACTCGTGCCCCAAATTCTGGGTGTGGGTTATGACACTCAAGGCTCGAAGAGATATGAGTACGGCTTGTGCATTTTATTCTCTCTCTCTCTCCTTGGTTGACTCAACGGAAGAGTGATGTCTCTACGGGATACGAACCATGGGAATCGTCTTGTTCCATAATACCTTCTCCCTGCGATCCAAAATCTTTACAGGCTTCTCTGGATAGCTGAGAGTCGGACCAACCTCGATCTTTGAGTGATCTAGTACTTGACTAGGATCTGCTACGTACCGTCTCAACTACGACACTTGGAACACGTCATGTACTTCCTCTAGTGCAGGTGGTAAGTCTTGTCTGTAGACCACTGCACCGACTCTCGCAAGAATATCGAAAGGTCTAATGTACCGTGGACTAAGCTTTTCGCCTCCACCAAAGCGAATCGTGCCCCGTGTTAGAGAAATCTACAAGAATACCAAGTTGCCAACCTAGAATAAAAGACAGCCTTAATGCACAATCTAAAATAGAGCAACCATAAGCAATTACAACAAAACTTATACCTCAAACTCTAAGGGTCTCCTGTGGCTGTCGGCCAAATGCCATTGTCTGTCCTGTGCCACCCGAGGTCTATCTCTAATGAGCTTCACCTTCTCAGTTACATCCATGACCATCTCGGGTCCCAACAAGGCTCTCTCACCGACATCATCCCAAGTTAAAGGAGTGCGACATCTCCGTCCATATAAAGCCTCGAATGGTGATATCTCGATGCTGGCCTGGTAACTAATGTTGTAAGCAAACTCTACCAGGTGTAGATGCTCCTCCTAAGAACCTCTGAGATCCAGAATATAAGTCCAGAGTATATCCTCGAGAGTTTGAATAGTCCTCTCCAACTGCCCGTCTGTCTAGTGGTGATATGCGGTACTAAACTTGAGCTGAGTGCCCAAGCTAGTCTGCAAACTCCTCCAGAAGTGAAAAATGAAATGACTATCCCGATCTGAGATGATGCTCACAGGAACTCCATGCAATCTCATAATCTGTCATACATTCATCTCTGCTAGCTTCTTCGTAGACGTACCCACTTTAAATGGTAAGAAATGGATTAATTTGGTCAACCTGTCTAAGATGACCAAAATTGCGTCTTTCCCTCCTGGAGAATACGGAAGTTCCGAAAGAAAATCCATAGCCACATGCTCCCACTTCCACTCTAGGATAGGTAAATGCTGAAGCAATCTACCTAGCCTCTGTCTATCCGCCTTTACTTGCTGGCATACTAAACACCTGGATATGAAGCAAGCCACCTCCCACTTCATACTATATCACCATACATGCTACCTCAGGTCTTGATACATCTTGTTGGCACCTGGATGCATCGAGTACTGAGAGCGATGTGCCTCTTATAGAAACTCATAGCGTAGTTCCCCACTCAGAATACATAATCTGGTATCGGGTCTCAACGATCCATCATCAGCAATAGTAAAGTCCTCTGATAATCTTGTCTGAACTTGTCCTACGATACTCCTCAAAGACTCATCATCATACTGCGTAGTCATGATTCTGTCCATCAGCTCGGACTGTATCTACAATCCCCATATCTGTATCTCGATACCAGGAACTAGCACCTTAATATCCAAGCTCTCAAGATCGGCTAATAAATGTCTGTCCATCGTCAAGTACATAGCCATCGGATATCTGCTTAAGGCATCGGCCACTACGTTGGTCTTCCTTGGGTGGTACTACAATAAAATATCGAAGTCCTTTATCAGCTCCAACCATCTCCTCTATCTCATGTTCATCTCTTTCTACATAAACACGTACTTCAAGCACTTGTGGTCTGTGAAGATCTTCCCATGCTCTTCACATAAATAATATTTCCATAGATTTAGAGCAAAGATGACCACTGCCAACTCCAAATCATGGGTGGGGTAGTTCCTCTCATGAGGACATAATTGCCTAGAAGCATAGGCAATCACATTCCTGTGTTACCGAAGAACGCAACCCAAACCCTTCCCTGAAGCATCACTATAGATAGGGAATCAACCGGTCCCCGATGCCAACGTGAATATTAGAGCTGTCGTCAATCTCTTCTTCAGCTCATCAAAAGCAGCCTAATAATCCTCTATCCAGAAAAAATATACATCCTTCCTGGTCAGCTTAGTCATCGGCTCTACAATCCTGGAGAAGTCTTGTACAAATTTCCTGTAATACCCTGCTAGTCCTAGAAAACTCCTGATCTCAGCTACTGAACATGGAGTAGTCCATGACTCTACTGCCACAATCTTCTTCGGGTTAACTGAGATCCTGTCACCCGTCACCATATGACCAAGGAATTAATCCTTGTCAAGGTAGAACTCATATTTTGAAAGTTTCCCGTAAAGTTTCTCCTTCCAGAGAGTCTCCAAAACTATCCTCAAGTGCTCCTCTGGTGTATTTAAATACACAAGAATGTCATCGATAAAAACTACCATAAACTTATCAAGGTACTGGTGGAACACCTTCTTCATCAGGTTCATGATGACAGCCGGGGCATTGATCAACCCAAACGGCAACACCATGAACTCAAACTGGCCATACCGAGTCAGAAAAGCTATCATCAGAATATCTTCCTTCTTCACTTTCACCTGGTGGTAGCCTAACCTCAAGTCTACCTTCGAGAATACCTTTGCTTCACTCAACTGATCGAAGAGATCATCTATCCTCGGCAACGGGTATTTTTTTTGATAGTGAGGTTATTTAGAACTTTGTAGTCGATACACATGCGTACCGACCTATCCTTCTTTGGTACAAATAATACCGGGGCACCCTATGATGATGAACTTGATTTGATAAAGCCTTTATCCTATAACTCATCAACCTGCTTCTTCAACTCTTCCAGTTCACTGTTTTTGACCCTATAGACATATTGTGATATTGGCTCTACGCTTAAAACCAAGTCTATAAAGAACTCAACATCTCGGTCTGGCGACAATCCCTGCAACTCCTCTGGAAAGACATCTAGGAATTCTCCTATCAAAGGATGTGGCAGCTCATTCTCTTCCATCATAGCCCTACAAATGATGCCCTCGCTCTGCTTCATTGCTCCTGTGGCAATATCGAACTATGGCTCTCATGGCAGTATAAATAATGCTTTGCCTCCATGACAATCTATACTAGCATGGTGCCTACTCAACCAATCCATCCTGAGTACAATATCGTAGCTCGAAAGTGGCATTACGAGTAAGCACACACTCAACTTTTGGCCTCCCAATAAAACTCTTCCATCATTGCAAAAATTACTGACTAGGATAACGCCTCCCCCAGTCGTGTTCTTTCAAGTCATATCCAAGGCTTCAGCCTATAAATAATGCTTAAGAGCAAAAGATACAGATAAGAAACTATGGGAAGCACCTGAATCAAATAAAGCAAATGTTGGAATAGAATAAATAAGAACTAAACCTAAAATCAAGTCTCCAACCGGCTCGGCCTCCAACACCGTCATGGCGTATGCTCATCCATGAGGTGCACCTCTCTGTTGCTGGTGGTGGTGGATGAATCTCTACTTCGGTGGTGGAAGTGGAGGTCTCCTTTGCTGGCCTCTCGATGCGGTAGGTGCTTTGAAAGGTCCCCTCTGAGCGGCTGCTCCACCATGACCTGGATGAGTCTGTATCGATGGAAAATCCTTCAACTGGTGCGCTGATGATCCGCAAGACAAACTGTTACCCAACCTCTTCTGCAGATGTCCCTCTTGTGTCCTGGCATGTCATGCCCCGGTTCCAATAATAAGGAACTGAGTCACGTGGCATTGGCCAACGGGTACACTCCGATGGGCTTCCCAATCTAATGGACCCATTGGAGTGCACCTAAGCTGTAAAGTACAATGATATAACCCAATATTTAAACATAAAAAATGTAACTAATCTCATCCACAGACATAAGAATATGAAACACATAGAGAATATAAGTCTACTAATGTACAGAAAGAAAAATAAGTCTAAAATATATCATAATACAAAACGGATAGAGTCACACGGGGACAAATTCGCTAATACAAGTTTTGAAAGAAAGGAAGTAATAAGATAACTTGGACCGATATCTGCTAACTAGATAATGATACCGTACCCAAGGTTAAGTCACTACCGGTGATCAAGTGAAGTCCTCGGGAAGGATCTCGTCCTCTGCTACAAGTCCTGCTCCTTGATATACACCCAGTCTATACTCCTCCGGGTAGTCCTTCTCGCCTATGCCTGAAAGGGAACATGTGATATGCCAGTGTAATCTAGAATAACTACCAAAGTGAGACACAACTTGAAGAAAATATTCAACACTTGGGCTTTTCAAATATAAATCTGTAGCTCCGAGGCACAGATACACACGGTGCGTACCCGTAGCTCCGAGCATAGAGTCACACAGTAAGTACTACGACTCCGAATATAGGGTCTCTACGTAAATAAGGATATATATATATATATATATATATATATATATATATATATCGCATGCAAAGTAGCCCAAACGTCTAGTAACTGTCTTCCTCTCTCAATGCGGTCAACGAGACACATCCGCAGCTCGCTGAGCCTGAAACTCTATCTAACAGTCTTATCATACTAAAGTAACTAGCACCAATCATGATCCTATGGTCATCACAGGTTCTGGTCATGCTGACACTATAAGGATACATGAAGTCTGGCACAATGAGAGTGTCTGAATATATCTTATGGTTTTGATGTAGCCAAGTAGGTACATAAAGGTATCAAAAAATATCTAACAATCGATACTAGACGTTACCGACGAACGTCTGCACCCGAATATGAACCGGACGCTAAGTAACGATTTTGATCCAAAGCGCATATAATGTATAGATGATAAATAGATAAAACTGGAACTGAGTTACAGAATTGCCTAGATCAGGATGCTGAAGGTGGGGCTCCTATACAACGTCCAAGTCCGAGGATCCCAAATTCCCTAAAAATAATATATAATTTAATTAATAATCTAGCTCGAAACTATCCAAAATAAGAGATGACATCATGAACTAACATATGTTTTTATCTTAGTTACAAAACTCACGTCTAAGGTACTAACTAGAGGGTTGACCAAAGTTGGCTAGGAAAATGTTATGATAAATATGAATCATCAAATAGCATAACGTCCTCAAATAATATCCTTAAAAACTAATATTCATCAAGTGTGATTTCGGTCATCTTATAAATAATGTTCATCCTCGACCCATGCCATCCCTATAATCATTGACATAAGTGCATAAACCCAAATTAGTTGTCACCCTTAAATACGCATAATATTCACATACTTGTAAACCCCCTCACCCAAAATTAGGCTTACTTGGCTTAGATAGTGAAATTAGGGCTAATTTGAATCCAATTGGAAATAAGACACGGTATTTTATTTAAATATACAATAATTAAATTATTTAGTGCACCTTACCATTGCTTCGATAATTGGAGCACTACACTAGCCATTGCCTTCCTACAAATTTCATATCCTTGTCCTAGATGTGTCCGCCTTCTATTCTGACCTTTGTGTAACTTATAATTATGCCCTCTTGTGATATATTTTAGTCGCACAACATTCGTCGCGGACATTTATATTTAATTCTAAATAATTCCAACTTTGTATCATTGTGCGTTCCAATCAAAATTGGAGACACAATCTTGACCGTTTCGTACAAACCTAAATTATGATAATATTCTATTCTGAGTTCCCTATGTCCATGATACTTGTGTCCCACCTAATTTTATCCCCATTTACTTCTAATTAATTCGAGAACACCTTGCGCATTAATTTTAATTAATTTAATCCAATTTTCATCTTTGTGCAATTTTCTAATTATTGGACACTTTTATGAAAAAAATGTTTTAAGGTGCCCACACCATTGGACAATACATGAAGAAACCCATTTTTCCCCTTCATATGAATTTTTCCATAATTTTTGGAATGTGCAACGCGCAATAACGCCCCCTCATTTAAACCTAGCCCTTGCATTTTAAATAATGCAAATTATAGCCCTCCAACATCCCCATTTCATGCCAAGGCCCAATCCCAAAGGTGTTGACGAAGCCCAAATTTTCTAGGTTAACACCCAACCCCAAATCGTACATGTATAAATACAAACTTTTCCTTTTCTTTATTCAACAAAACCCAAAACCAACCCATCCCTAGCCGAATTTACCTCTCCTCCTGTTCATCACCTTCTTCCTCTCCTTTCCTGTGCAGACCACGCCGTAGTTCTCGCCGGAGCCGTCAACGCCCGGACCTCCTCCCTTTCTTCTCCTCCATCACCCGCCAGCACCACTGCACGACCACCAGCACCGCTGCTCAGCCTCATCATGACCACTTCTCCTCCTTCCTCCCTGCTCGACCCGACCTGCCTGAAGCCGATCCCGACTCCACCGACTCCTTCCCGTATCAGCCTTCTTGACTACCCCTCGTCTCACCCGCCTGAGCCATCCACCCTCGCTGCACCTCCGTCTCCCCCTTAGCAGCAGGTCAACGACTCCGAGCCCCGCTGCTAATCTCCTCCGCCGACTGAACGACAACGGCCGAGCCGACTCTCCCTGATCACCTGAACCAACCACCATCAATCCCAACCGTCCTCCTCATCATCCCCGGACGACCACCGAGCCCCGCATCTCGACCTCCTCTCCTTCCCTCGACTCGCCGAGCTACCCAGGCAAACACTAATACACCACCAGCACGACCACCCCGTTCTCCAGCTCATTGCACCCGACTCCCTAAACCACTCCTTCTCCCTACTGAGTCTCCTCTTCCACCTTTTCTCTGTCCTCCGTCATACTCGTCGGACGCCCTTGCCAAAACAGTAGCACAATCACCACCCCATTATCACCCCCTTCACTATTATCATCCACCTTATCATCATCATCTTATTATAATCATCCCTATCATCCTCACCATTCATTATCATCATCATCTGATTATCATCATCTCTATCATCCTCACCATTCATTATCATCATCATCATCTCATTATCATCATCATTATCATCACCCCGTCATCATCATCATCATCAACCCATCAATATCTTATCGTCTCATCATAACCTCAATCATCATAACCATTATCGTCGTCATTGTCGTCACCATCGTCGTCATTGTCAAAGTCGTTCCCGTGCGCGTACCCGAGGTTTGAACCTGTCCCTCTCCCTTTATTTTATGCGTATTTGTGTAAATAACATCTAGGTTAGCATCTTGGGTTAGATAGTTGGTTGATTTCAGATTGTGACAGTGAGCCGATAACTTGTGTGCGTATACGCACACGTATTAGAATTTAAGTGATATATATATATATATAATTATATGGATATATATATATATGTATTGTATAATTAAGTAAATGCTAATTGATAATTATGACTCTATATATTTATACTGTACGACCCTAGGACTCTTTGGACTGTCCCATACTTACCTTAACCATGTTGACCCTATGAACTTATGAATTGTCTGCCTTATGTACACTGACGTACTGGCAAGAGATATGTTAGTTTGACTGTCTGATTGAGCACATCATTTGAAGAAGTGACACCTGCATAATTAGATGCACAATTGACCGTGTTAGTTGACCCGTGTCACTCCTAGTGTACCCAGAGTCCAGTGTGTATATGGTTGTGTGTGTGCTAGTGTAATGACTGATATTGTATTGTATTATATTATATATATATAGGACCCATTGGATTGTCTGTGCGACTTCATGAGCAGGTTATTGGTACTACGCAGCGTTTTGCCAGGCAAGTATACCTTGCCATTGTACTATTATTCATATTCCATATGTTGCATACATCTTTATTTTCTGTCATTAGTTCATATATATTAACTGTTATATAAAATGCGCTTCCAAGGAAATTTGGGTGCAACGACGGTGTCTTCGTGAATTATTTTTATTATTTATATGCATTGACCTTGTTTATGAGACCACCCCATTATCATGAAATATCTA
This sequence comes from Iris macrosiphon, assembly GCA_036927795.1. Classification (NCBI taxonomy): domain Eukaryota; kingdom Viridiplantae; phylum Streptophyta; class Magnoliopsida; order Asparagales; family Iridaceae; genus Iris; species Iris macrosiphon. The sequence goes on from JAYESA010000013.1 coordinate 130,080,095, forward strand.
GGTTTTATTGGCCGTGACACAGCTGTTACACGAGTGTGAGTCTCATATAGATCACGGAATGCGTGACAGGTCTGGCCTCCTGTACATATGGGTCGTGCGTTAGGGATAACTACTATTAGAAACTTTGCATGCAAGAAGACTTAGCAGTTATTAGTAGTCCAGGGACATAGCCTATTGTAGTACGGTGGTCCAATCCTTATCCTTGTTTGGTTGCAGGGTTGGACTATTGTACTAAAGATAGGCTATGAACCAAATTGTGTCATGGGTGTGACATGCTTAGAGCATGGGGTGGAAAGAACAACAAGTACCGCATTTGGGCTCCTTTGCACTTTCCTTTTGTTCACTCGGACGCTCCACTTGAGACACGGGCGGTGATGACCCCTATATTACTGGCGTCCTCTGTCGTTCAAAAGAAGACATGCTTTGTAGGCCTCTGATACATGCAGCTGGCATGCGTACGTGTCCTAGTCCTACGTATTTTGGGACTAGGGCATGACATGTTTTTAGTGGTGGCCCATGCAGGTCGAGAGCATATTGTCTCAGTTACATTATTGTACCAAGCAAGCCTGCAAATAGGATTAGAGTATAAGGATCTCATCCATATTTGACTATGACTCATCTTCCTTCCAATATGTTCTATTTGAATAACTGCATCATGCTTGATTCATGTGCTTCCCTAATAGTTCCTTGAGTATAGCCTCTCCTAGAATTTAGGAATCCCTGTTGTTAGGATGATAATTTGGGTAATATTCCTAAGAAGAATACAACTAGAATATTGACACATCACTAAGTTAGAATACTTAATGAACCCTAGCATCCCTTACCTATAGATTGATTTACCATTACCCCTCGATATATTTATGAAGACTTGAGAGTAGTATAAACACTACTAGGGTTAGTTAGAAATTTGATCATATTGTTTGACCACTAAGTATCATATAATATATATATATTTAGGTATATATATAATCAATACCTTAACTACCAGTATTACATTACCTATAGACTTTATAACAAACCCTTGGCATCAACTGATACTGAACCTACTAAACCCCAAACAGTTACCCTGCCTTCCTTCATTTGACTGATACCTAACATGCTAACACACACACACACACACACACACACTGCTACTCAAGTATCCCCTAATGTTTGTACAATAGCTGTGAACCCTCAACTGATATCCAACCCCATGACTTGTACCCCAAAGTCCAAGCCTAATTCATACCCCCTTAACAATAGACCAAAATCCTACATCCTTCAAACATTTTGAACCCGAGCCTTAACAGACCTCACTCCACACTTAACTTACCTATAATATACTACTCTTCCTCAACTCAACTACAGGGTAGAGAAGACTTTACAGGCAACTATACAGTCCTACTAACTGAACATACACACACACACACACATCCATCTAACCCATGTACCTTGCAGTGTATGCACAGGGGTGCACTGCACCTACGTGACTGATACCATTTGGTATCGGTCTATACTTGTTACAACTGAATATCCCTAACTTAATAAGCATACGAAAATACCTATTCATTGCTCCCAACTTATCTACAGACCTGTACACTCTTATAAAAAATGGTATTCAAATACTAATATCCTTAATACACACACACACAATGCATAAGACTCACCTGAGTACCCTCCCCCAAATACTGCAGTGCATCTAGTAGATGCTGCAACTACTATCCATCATAGAAGTACACTCCTTCCTTATCTCGAGTACAGGTCTGAACCTGAACCCCAACTTCCTTCTATTGATATATTGATGTGTATCAACCCTCTAGACACCCTCAACTCAAATACCTACTACTACCCACTGAGTGTTGCTTAAACATAGCTACAAATTCCTCTAACACACACTCACTAACTGATGCTAGGTATTCAATACAAGTCTCTCACTTCTAAGCCACAACTCGAGCACCCTTACTGCTTTCCATTACTATCTACTACTCCTTCCCCTTCTCTTCTGATACTTGTGCCCCAAAATACATACTGCCTATTTTTACACCGATACAAGGTATCAGTGCTGGCCTAGCCCGAGTATGCACAGCATTCATACTTGACACATTATAATACTAAACCTTGATGCAGGTTCTGCAGATTTGCAGCTTGCTAACATGCACTCGAGGGATGTGCATGCTGATCAGTTACTGCCTAAATATAGAGATTATACAAAGGTCTGCCCTGTCCTACATACATGTTGTTCCCTACATATGTGATCTCCTTCTATTAGGTGATTAGCCCCCCTCCCTTAACACACGTCACCTACACATAGGCACACCCTCACTCACTCACACACTTTCAAACACACTTAATATCACACCTATAACCCAACAGTTCCCCTAGACAAATACACTAAAGGATACACTGACACAAAATGTCAAACACCTAGAGCACAATACTATGATACTCATGATACACTCATTATCATGATACCAAAATCTCCAATATACCACAAACACTAAAAATATATATCAACTAGGGTCTCTAATAAGAAATAAATATATTCCGAAATACTTGGTGCACCAAATTCGGGTTTCCCCTAATTTTGGGCAAAAAAACCCATAAAACTTCCATAATATTGGCTCATAACACTTAGTTCTTGGTCCAAAGGGTTGGTCATGGCCATGGATGAATCCCTAGGGTTCAAATGAATAAAAAGTATCATGAGTATAATAGTATTGTGCATAAGGATGAGAAATGAACACCAACCCTTAGCAAAACTCTTATTCCACTAGCCTCTTGCAGTCTTCAAGCCTCTAGCTTTCCTTGGGGATAAAAATGAGAGGGATTGGGATTAGTTTGGAGGAATTTGGTGGAAGAATAAATCACTTGGGGAAGAACTCAAACTTAGGGTTTTTCTTCATGAAATATTAATGCACTAGTGGGAGGCTCCCTTCTCCTATATCTGGCCGGCCACAAAACCTAGGGTTTTGCTAATGTAAAATATCCACAATGTCCTAATGGATTATCATGAAGAGTTATCTTAATTAAGGAGTCTAAATAAGAGGGTTTATAATTTAATTACAAGGGGTTATTTACTCATTCCCTCTTCTATGACTAGTCAACCATGACTAAACCAAATGGGTTGCACTAATGGTCATGACAAGTCTAGTTGGGTTCACTTAGGTTCAATAATATTTAGTCATACTAAGGGGTTAACATACAACCTTCTTCTATATTATATATATATATATATATATATATATATATATATATATATATATACACCAATTATTATGAAATAAGAAATATTAATAATAAATAATACAAATGATAAAATTATTCCTATTCTAGAAATGTGGTAGTGACAGAGCTATCCTGAGGGATGGGATCAGGATCTCAAAAGGGAGAATAACTTCACACCCGTAGACCAGAGAATATGACGTACATCCAATAGGGGTTCGTACCGTTGTCCGGTAAGCCTATAAGCATTCTCCAATTGGACGGGAAAAACTTTATAAGGAGCTTGATTATATTCTTGTTGAAGGCTTCTACTAAGTTATTGGCTGCAGAATTATGGGCCATAGAAGCTACATTCTGGATCTGTTTCTTGTCACAGAACCCATAAAATGCTTGACTAGCAAATTATGGTCCATTGTTATAAAGTATTCCCCAGGGAATACTGAAATAATAAATGACATGATGTTTGATGAAACTGATCATATTAGATGTCTTTACTTTGATGAGTGGTATTGCCTTCGCCCATTTGAAGAAATAATCGGTTATTACGATAATAAACCGATGACCCTTGGAAGAAGGTTGGCTGATAGGGCCAATGATATCCATTTCTCATGCTTTGAAAGGCCAGTTCACAGTTGTAGAATGTAAGAATTCTGATCGCTAGTGTACAAAATTGACAGGAATTTGAGAGGCTCTGTACTTACGAGCATAATCTAAGATATCTGCCTCTATGGTAGGCCAGTATTTGCCATTGACTCAAAGTTGAACAAAATTTATTGTGCAACAAACAAAATAAGTACAAAGAAATACTAAACAAAAAATATAAGTACAATATTTTTGATTCTGGAGAGTGACAATGGAGATCGAGTAATGTAGTGACTCGTTTACTCTGTTGATGATCCGACAAAGGAATGAGAATGCTTTCTTCATGTTTCTCTTTCTTGTGTGTCTTGTAGTTATGCAACCCTACTATTTATAGCCATTATGTTGACGGTCCATGCGCACGTATATGTTATGTGCTCATGGATTCAAGGGTTGCCACGTGTCTATTCTTAACAAAATGGTTGTAGCCGTGAACGCATTTCACGGCCGAGATGCCACGTGGAGTCTTATTGGGATATGTTATTGCTGAAGATCTGTTTTGTTCTTATTTTGTGTGTGTGACTTTGTCAGAGTCAACACTTGGTTATAGAGAATATCTTCAGTTGGAACAGAAAGATTGTCTCAGGGAGCATTGCCTTGTTGAGCGCATGGAGACTGCAATGCCTGGCACACATGGAGTCTAGGACGCATGAGGCCAGAGAGGCATGGAGCCTAGTTGTGTATACACTTAGCATTGTACGTCTGTCAAGAGTCATTATTATGTTGACGTGAGTTTCTGTCGTTTAGCGTTTTGACTCTTCTCATGTTTCCCAAAGCATTCAGGAAAATTAATACTTCTATCAGTACTTTGTGTCAAGAAATTAATGCCATGTCAGAGCTATATGCGGCTAATGATTTCTTCACTGTCTAGGACACATGAATGCCCTGTCTTCTGGGCAGCATAGTAGACAAGCGGCCTGACTTCTTCTTGAGTTAGTATTTTTGGACACATGATTGTTGGACGCATGGGTCCAGATTTTTCATGCTTCTACAAGGCCCCCTTCATTTTTTTAAACTAATAAGTTTAAAATACTTTGAATAAGAAGCATGGATAAAAAGACTTTGGGCCACAAGGATGGTAGGTCATATGGACAAGTCTGTCAGGCTGTCAAATCTTTATTTAATGTAAGATTTATTTCGACCCTTGAGTAGATTTACTTGGGATTCTGATACATCTCTCAACACGGATCCTGAAGTGACAGTTTCTTAAAGGATAAAGTCGGATCGAGAATCCAAGAACTGTCATCATCACTGATTGATTCGTGGCAGATAGTACGATACAAAAATCGAGGAGTTATCGTCATCTCTAATAGCCTATAAATAGGGGATCTTGCCGAAGAGAGAGAACTTTTCCTTCTTCCTGAGTTTTTCTCCCTTCTTCGTCTTCAATTCCCTCTTTTCCTCTGACCATCTGTCCGATATTCATGCCTCCCAAAGCTTTAACCTTCACTGCTGCCAAGAAGACCGACAAGGGGAAGCACCCTATTTCCAAGACTAAGTCCAAGGATAATGCTCTAACATTCCACCCTGACATCCAAATGCCCATTAAAGGTAAGGGAGTCAGGGAAGACTAATTCTGAGCATATAGACACTTAATGCACTATCTTGCACATGGATTTAGAATATGCGTGAATTTTTCTACATGACCCTTTCGTATGGATGAGAGATCATCTAGAATATGTGTGAGTTTTTTATATGGATCTATTGCATAGATTATGCGCGAGCAATACCTCGGTCGCATAATTCAGAGATCATCTAGAACATGCGCTAACCATGACTTGGCTGCATGGATGATACCCCACGCACCGACCATGACTTGGCTGTATGGATGATACCTCATGTATCTTCCGTGACTCATCCGCAAGGATGGACTATCCTCTGAATTTAAATTTGCGCAAGTTGTCTTTCCTGCTAATGGTGCTTGTCGCTTTTCGCCGACTCTAACTTTCTTTTAATTCCTGACTTTGTAGTGACTTTACCCGTGGCCCCTTCGGGAGAGATGCTTCTTGGTCGGGCCAAGGCCGCATTGGATATGAATTTTCACCATATAGTGGCAAATGTCTGGCCCAGATAAACAAGGATCAGCCTGAGGCAAGGCAAAACTTGATAGCGGACCAAACCTGGTTTTTCTTGTTTAACCAAATAAATTTTGGGCAGATTACGGCTGCTAGTGTCACCTTTCACCTGAAGCCCATTTTCCTGTTTGGGGATTCTTTTACTAACTTGTACCCTGAGGTAGTGAATATTAAGGAGGACTGGGACATCTCCTCCAGTAGGATGAAGATGCACATACCTACGATGGAGCATCATCTGTCGTTGTCGGCTTTCAACATGGTATCCCTTATGAGGATGATGGAGGAAAACTTGACTCATGATCAACGAGGAGCCCTAGTCGGCCATATTCGTCCCAACTCAAAATTGAAGAGGGATGTTGCGAATTCCAAGGATTTGTTCTCTCATACCCTTTGAGGGTTAGATCCTGGCATCATTACAAGTAAGATTGGGACAAATGTCTATTTTTATGTTGCTGACACCTTTCTGAACCAGTTGGCGGTCAAGGGATCCTATCCAAAGGAGAAATTATGTTTACTCAATTGGATGCGCTATATACCTACTTGGATTGTTTTGACCATGTGGGCTCTTGAGAAGTACGTGCAGACCATCAAAGAGGCCAACCTTTACTACGCCATAAGGGGTTCTTGTTATGGCTTGGAGAAAAATCCATCATTGTTCTTTGCCTTGACTAAGATGTATAACTATCACACCAGGACTTTCTTCACTCCTGGCAGGGAGATGGAGCTCACACTTCATAAAATGTACGATGTTTCACGACTACCCTAGGGTAAGGAGCCGTACGAGGAATATACTCCCATTATTCAGAAATTCAGAGAACTGGAAAAGCAAAACCTAGAGTTCCTTATTTTGTACAAGGAATTGATGTGTTATCACAGCACCTGCCAGCAGACTTCTAAGAAAAAGGAGAAGAGCTTGGAAGGGGTATTACCCTATACTACATCATGGATCTGTCACCTCTTCATAATTGATGATTCGGGTCGAGTCAACGTCCGAAAACCTCGGTCTCGGAAGGATATTAGCGAGCTAGTGCACATTACCCCGCGATCGTCTATAACTACTAGTGAGGGGTTTGGTAGTCTCGGTGACTCATTCAGTTATTTTTATCAAGACACCCAACAGCTGTCTAACAAGGCTGCATTGGTTGGGTTCTTAATAATATGGGTATAAACTTGCGTAGTCCCAGGAGGTTCTGAGGCAATTTAAAGGTCCAGCCATAATCTCATTCTGCCCACGGTGAAGTTAGCTTTCGGTCATCGGCTCGTGTTACTCCCAGCGATGGTATGCAATATTCATCGCGGGCTTCGTGCTTTTACGGGCAAGGTACTGGATCATAAAGGTTCTAGATATTTTAACCGGATTGAGATACCTTACTATTACCTAATGGGTTAGCTATTAATGAATTGCTGATCTCTGATGCACCCCAAGCTTGAGGGCGATACGAAGGACAACGATGCTTTCATCCGTCGATATAGTGGGATGTCCTTGGTTCATACTGAAGTTCCACCTTGATAGCATGCACTTGCTCGTATGTCAAAATATTCTTTCTTTGTCTCAGTTCCAAAGTTTACAGAAGATGAGATGAGTAGCGTTCCACGCAATGGTGGATTTAACGGTCAGACCTTATCAGCGAGGCTCTTCCGCTGGTTAATCTCCATCCGACCTTCGTACTTGGTATACCAAAATCAGAATCTTGTATTTTTGAAACCATATATGTTGAGTAGGTTTGCTCGCCAATTTGGATATAGCCAACTCATGATGAGTAATCCAAGCCTGTGTCTGGGTTTCGAGGGCAGCGTCCTTGACAGAGCTCGCGCCTGGGATTATTATTTTGCTGTCGGTACCATAGTCTCATTCATGTTACCGGATGCTAATGTTTCTTCGGAGATTGTTTATGTCGCATCCAATTTTTACGTAACCTTGATCGCACAGTAGCCTAGCTATGATCGGGATAGTAGCTTTATCATGGGAACTAAGCTGATGCCCGAAGGTGGCAGATTCAAGAATGGTTTGGAAAGAGCCAAGTGGTGGCCCATACAGCTGTTTGTTGATCCAGAGTCAACGACGGAGGAGGTGAATACTTCTGATGATCGCTTGCCTTCTGTGGGTTCTCCGATTAATTGCAGGACTTCTTCGGTAAAGAGCCCCCAACCATCCAAGAAAAGAAAGCACGAACCGACTGTGGCTACGTGGTTGGCTTATAGGAAGAGGCTTGCTAGCAAGTCTTCTGTAAAGGATGTGGAAGAAGAAGAAGAAGAAGAAGAAGAAGAAGAGGTAGAACCCTTGGCACTAGTATTTTATCCCATTGATCCAATTCCTAATGCTAAGATGGTATCCATAAAAACTCTTAGTTTTGTTGATGTGCCCCCTTTTATGACACTCTTTGCCCTGATTTATCTGAATTTGTGCAAAAACCTAGAGGAGTGAGAAGACATCCTCAACGAGCTATTATGACTAGAAATTCTTATATGGAGGAGGGGACGACGTTGTCTTCCTCTAAACCATACATTGAAGCACCTGTCATCGATGTGGTGGAAGAGTGCGACGGGGAAGGGACACCTCTTTGGCTAATATCTCAGTTGGAGATATGGAAGCCCTAGGAATTGCCCTGTCTATGCTGACTGAACCGCAGGTTCTGTCGCTTCAACCGAGTATATTGTTTCGCCATTTCTCAAGAGATAAAATTTTCCAGCTTCAATTCTTCGTCCTTTGGGTGAAGTTATTCACGGGTTACTTTGATCCAACAAGCATTGCCCCTCCCTTGTTGATGGTGAATGTGGCTACCGAGGAAGGCATAAAGGATGAAAGATGTGGAGGGCTTGTTCTAAAGAGTCCTGAGTCCCTTCCTCGATCTTTGAGGGGTGAATAATACCCTACGGGGCCTCCTATGGATACTATTGTGGAGATGGCTCATACAGTTTTGGATCCATTTGGTGCGGTGGCTGATCTGCCAACCGCTGCTATCGGGCAGTCTACTGTCAGGGTCTCCTTGGGTGTTGATGCTACGAGTCATCCTGAGGAGCCTATTCCTGGTGTTCTCGAAATAGCAGCTGCTGAGTCTTCCCCCGAGGCCATCGCAGTGCAGTCTGAAGTCCCGGGACCACTATTCCAGGTCGTAATGCTACACAGATTTCTCTTTCCACTCTGTTCGATGTCTAGACACTTCTTGCAACTGTGAAAAGTTTGGCCTTAAGCAAGGATGCAAGTCGTTCTTCAGCTACTATCTTGCTTATTGAGTTTCTAGACACCGTCGTGCCCTATGTTGTTCCTGCAGCTACTTCTTCTACCTAGCCGCCTTTAACTTCAGCTACCCTAGAGGAGATTAACGAGACTGTATGGATATCCCTATGAAACTTTTACATGTTTCTTAAATAAGGAGTTAAGAGCATGCTGGAGCGAAACAAGTCTTTCGCGGGGGCTAAGCACTTTGCTACAGGCCAGGTCGACTCGCTAAGGACCCTCTCTGGCTTTGAACTAATGACTGACCTTCTGGACCAGAAGTTGATCAAAGTAGAACAATGTCTGAACAAGCTGCAGTAGTATCAATAAGCAGATATGGGGAGAATGGTGTCCCATGAATATAATCAGCTTCTAGGGGCCATGGAGCTGAAAAAGGCCATGGAGCTGGAAAAAGTCTTTATGTGTCATCACATGAAGGCTTGTAGTATGACCTCCAGTATCTACATGAGGATCCCAACAGACTAAATGGTCTCAAGGGGTGTTTCCTCACAAGCCAGAATGCCCTGACTAGGGAGGCAGCCGAAGTGACGGAGGAGATCATGAAACTTTAGGTCCGACTTGATATGTGGGAAAATAGCCTTAGAGAAGACAAGCAAGAGGAAGAACCTATTTGTGCCAAATCGAGCCACGTGGCCAATAATACGGCTGTCATTGAAGTTACCCTACAGAAGTTAGATGATAAACACGAGGCTTATGCCTGTTACAAAGGCCCTGAGGCCATGGATAGAGAAGTCAAGCGCCGGGCCAAATCGGGTTAGATAACAACATCGCCCTCCTTTGTGGGCTGATAGAAGAGTTGTCTTTTGATCAGTAGCATCAGTAGTTTTCATTTGCTCTTCTTTTTCTTTCACTCTTTGTCTTGCTAGATTTTGATTGAGTTATTAGTAAATCCTCATATGTAGCTTTGATCTTAGTTTCCTTCATGCAAAAGAAATAAAAACATCTCTTTTTGTTGTAATTATGTGTGAAATTTGGATATTTGTACTAGAGGTAATATGGATGTAGTATGATACCATAGTTGTCAAAGATATCCCTCTGGAGATCTTTGGTAGGCCTATTACTTCATGCACGCATGAGTGCAAGTAATAAGTTCAAAATAAATCCTATCAGAGGTGAAATGGACATGATAGGTTTTGTAGACTTTATCATCGCTGGCGTACCTATAGTTAAGTACGGATGATAAGTTTGGATGACGATCAATATCAGAGGTATGATGGACGTGACAGTCGATAGTCAAACCCGAAAGGTTTGCTCAGAGGTAATGTGGACATGGCAAACCCTAGTAGAGGAATGTTAGGTCCGTAGTTTAGAGGTGATATAGACGTGAACCAGTATCCCAGGGAACTAATTGAGGAGTAGTTTACTAAAGGTTGCTCCACTAGAGAGATTTTGAGGATCCATTATCTGTTGCATATTCAGGACTCCTGAATACAGATAATAGCCTTTAAGAAAATTTGTAGGGAAATGGTACATATTGTATACACGCTCCTGCTGGGGATGAGCAGAGAAAAATATAAATACCGTACATCTCTATTGTCCTGCTGGAGATAGGGAAAGTACGAGTCTGGCTTAGACATAGTACTTTGTGACAAACTTGTCATTGATTGGCATCATGAGCAAGTCTCCATTAGGTTATGTGAGCCGGTAGGCACAGTTGGAGTATATTGATTTCATGACAAAAGGGCCTTCCTATTTGGGTTAGAATTTCCTAACCGTCATAACCATCGGTCTTCTTACTGTCAAGACGATGTCACCCACTTGGAATGTTCTTTCCTTAACTCGTTTGTTGAAAGCTCCTAAAAGGCGTGCTTGGTACAACTCAATGTGCTGTTGTGCAAGAAGGCATTTCTCAACAAGTTCTTCCAACTCTTGTAGTCGTTGGCGGTAGTTGTCTTCATCGGTCAGCTAGTTAGAGAGGGCCATCCGGAGTGAGGGAATTTGGATCTCTAGGGGGAGTATGACCTCACTTCCATATACCAGAGATAGGCTTATTGTCATTCGATGTTTGGACCGTTATGCGATAGGCCCAAAATCATTCGCCCAATTTCTCATTCCAGTAATGCTTGATGGATGACACAAACTTATTGAGGAGCTTTATGATAGTCTTATTAAATGCTTCTGCAAGCCAATTCCCGTCTGGGTTATAGGCAGTCGAAGCTACATTCTGAATTAAGTTTTTATCGCAAAAATTATAAAAAGCGTAACTTCTATTGACCATTATTGTGGATATTCCTCCGAAGTAGTCTGAATCGATATATAACATAATGTTTAATAAAGTTGATCATGTTTGACGTCTTTACTTTAATGAGCGAAATAACTTTCGTCCATTTGGAGAAGTAATCTGTGATAGCCAGGATAAATAGATCCACTTAAACGAAGGTGGACTAATCAGTCTAATGATGTCCATTCCCCATGCTTCGAATGGCCAAGATGCTACCTTTGGTTCTAAGAATTCTAAGGGCTGGTGGATGAAGTCTACTTGGATTTGGCACATCTAGCACTTTCTTGCATAGTCGACGACATCCGCTACCATAGTCGACCAATAATAATCCATTCTCCGGAGACGATCCTGTAGCTTTAGACCAGGTTGGTGTACACGGTAAACACCATCGTAAGCCTCACGGAGTGCTTCCTTCGCTTCTGCATTCGATAGGAATCATAATAGAAGTCCGTCATAGGAACGTCGATACAACATATTGGTAGCCATATCATAATAGAACTGGAGAAAATGTCTCCTGATGGAAGTAGCTTCCATCGGGTCTTCAGGCAAAATTTTATAGACTGCATATTCTATTAAAAGGAGTATCCAGTCTTGGGTACTGAAGTCTGCCTCCCCTAAATAGCTCAGACACATGTAGAGATTATTTTTCGGGCAGACCAGTTCTTGACTGACTAGTATGATTAGTTGGTGGGTGCTAACAGGGACTGCCAAGGAAGCTGCGAGACTGGCGATAGTGTTAGCCTCAATATTTTTTAGCCATGATACGTGCTCTATGAAGTACCCGTCGAAGGTAGAGATTATGTCGAGTGCGGCTTGGAGGTAGAGAATTAAGTCCTCGTGTCGGACTTCGTACTTGCCCCGGACCTGACTGACTATCAATTTTGAGTCTTCATAGGCCTCTAAGTAGTCAACTCCCACTTGTTTAGCAAGTGGGAGCCCAATAATGAGAGCGTTGTACTCTGCTACATTGTTGGAACACGGCTCTGGGAGAGATTAAGCACGGTGGATAACCAAATCGTCAGTAGAAATCAACACTACCCTGACTCCAACAATAATACTTCTTTTGGGCCCTGTTCTTGAAGCACCGTCGAAGAACATTCGCCAAACGGCCTCTCTCGTCACCATGTTAGAGGCCAATACTTCGTTTGGGATCTTATCATAGAGCTTCAAGGTTTTTGGCACCGGATGGGCTGCCAGAAAGTCAGCCAATTCTTGGAATATAACTACTTTCTGTGGGACAAAAACCTTAATGTATGTTGATAACAGTATTTCCCAAGTGGCCAAATGAGAGTTGATTGCCCCAAGTTTAGTCATGAGGAGCCTGAGGGGATTAACTTACGAGATTACACCAATCGTTTGCATAGACACGTAATACCAGGTTTTTTGAATAACAAAGACCAAGGCAAGGCACTCTTTCTCGATGGGGTTGTACCTATTCTCCGTGTTGACCATCATTCTGCTGAGATAATAGTTGCTCTGCTCATGACCTGTATCACTCTTCTGAGCTAGTAGAGCACCGAGAGAGTGATCCATCGCACGTACATAAAGCAGGAAAGGTTTTTTGATGACTGGGGCCACCAACACTGGGGGTTCGAGAGATATTTTTTGATGTCGTCGAACACTTGCTGGCATTCTTTCATCCAAACGATGGATACTGCCTTCTTCATGAGCTGAATAAATGGATGGCAACATCCAGAGAGGTTTGATATGAACCTCTTGATGTATGCCAGTCTACCTTGAAGGCTACGAAGTTCTCTGAGGTTCTTTGGCGGATGCATCTCAATGATGGCCTTTGTCTTGTTATGGTCTATGTGGATACCCTTCGATGTTATGACAAAACCCAAGAACTTACCATTGGAGACTCCCAAGAAGGATTTGGCTAGGTTTATCTTGAGCTGTTGTGCACGCATCAGATCAAATACTGTCTTCAGATCATGAAGATGGTCATATTGGAAGTGACTCTTGACTGCAATATCATCAATATAACACTCTACTATCTTGCACAGATGCTCGTAGAATAGGGTACTCGTAGCTCGCTAGTATTTTGCACTTGCATTATTCAGACTAAAGGCATGACTGTGTCGTAATATACCCCAATCGGTATTCAGAACGACATATGCTTCTCATTGTCTAGAAATATCTTAATTTTGTTGTAGCCCGAGAATCCGTCCATGAAGGACATACACTCAAACCCACAAGTATTATCGATCATTATGTCTGTGATTGGGAGAGAAAACTCATCCTTTGGGTACTTCACTTTTAGATCATGAAAGTCTATGCAGATTCAGAACTTTTCATTCTCTTTGACGACAGGCACGATGTTGTCTACCCAATTCGGATATTGCTCCTAGAGGATAATGCCGCTTGCTATCAGTTTGTTCACTTTATCTTTGATAGCATTCATGATGTCTGGCTGGAATCGATATTGCTGTTGTTTTACTGGATTAGCATATAGAAAGATATTAAGTTTATAGATAATGACCTAGGGTTCCAATCCTGGCATGTCTTCATAGCTCCAAGAAAAGACATCAACGTAATCCCTTACGAGCTGTAGCAAGGATTCCCGATCTTCACCGGACAGACTTTTGCTGATGAAGATAGGTTTAGGGGAGGATTCATTTCCCAAGTCAAACTGTACAACTTCGTCCTTAGTGAAATATTCTCATTGTTCAAAATATAACTCCTATTATGTGTCCAAGCGTTGTGCCCATGGTTATACCTTGAAGAGTTCTGGTAGTTGGTCATCCTCTTCTTCCAGGTGAGCGTGCACCATATTGACATATAGCGTTTGTTTGAGCATGTCTCTGATACTTATATCAGAGTCCCATGCGGAGGATTCTGAAGAGTGAGAATGCAATTCATCTTCTTCTTTTGACCCTTCAAATTTTGTTGATGGTGTGACATACCCAAGGTCATGACGGGTTCGCTAGTAGTAGGCCTCGGACTTGCTTGTACGAGTGAGAAGATGCAGAGGTAGACGCTGACCCTTGCCATAAATTTGGCCTTTGTCGTTCTTTAGGTCATAGCCCATGTTCAGGATGATGAGCTTGGTTTATGAGATGTAGTGGTATAGCTACATCTTACCACTATCAGGTTATAGTTCTTCAGTAGAAAAGTCTCAAAAATGCTCCACCCTTCCGAAGATGATGGTTTTGTCACCCCTCCTTGTCGCTGGAACTATAAAGTAGCTGCCTTGACTTGGGAGAATTAGGTTCATCGCGTAGTGGTGGTTATTTGTGTATGCAGTTGTAACCCTAGACTGTATTCTAAGGAATATGTTGTACTTAAATATGCAACATCAGAGTAGTTCAAAGACAACCCTTTACTAATAAAGTATGGTATCTTGTCCACAGGGATTACATCATCTATGAAAGGAACGTCAGCATGAGCAGCCACGTATTCTCCTAGTTCATCTTTCTCGAGCTCCACTTCCAGTGTGTGACGGCTTTGGAGGACTTTTATGAAGCTTTACAACCAAAGGTTCGGAAGCAATAGCTGGTGCTAGATCCTCTATAGGCGATCGACTCGATCTTCGTAGGTGATCGACCAGAGGTTCTGGTGCCTTCTTCTAGAGTTTTACTATAAGGGCAGGGGTCGTATTAGGGGCTTATCCCTTGAGACGGACCCTCAAGGGTTCGTCTGATGATGCACCAACCTCTGCTTCATCATTTGTTTCTTTACCACCTTCACCTTGGTGGATTTGTTTGTACAGGATCGAACCGGAGTAATATGCTTCGACTCCCTTGAATAGATCCACATCGGCATACTCTATCTTGACGATGTCATGATCGTCAATGTACTTTATTCATTAGCACAGAGTAGATGGCACAATCATGTACTCGTATATCAATGGGCACCCTAACATGATGTTGTAGGATTCATCTATGTCTATGACATAGCAAGTGACCTCCGTTCACAAGTTACTGATATAAAACTTCAGGCAAATCTTACCCAAAGGGTATCTTCTTCCGGCATTGAAGCCACTGATGGCAATATTAGTTGCCGCCATCTGATGCATTGGGATTCCCAAGGTCTGCAATAGACTCTATGGGATGATGTTGGGAGATAAACCAGGGTCGATGTGCATCCGGTCCACTTTGATGGCTCCTTTATGCCCTGTATAGTACATAGGGTAATCATTCCTGTTATTCTTTAGTAATATATCATGTTGTGAGAATGTGATGTTTGGTATTGTGTCCATCACATTATTGAAGTGGCGCATGCAGCGAGGTCATCGGTCGGCGGCTTGACCTAGGCCAGGTAGGTGTCGGCATTTTGTAATGCCTCACTTAGAGTTTCAAGGGTATCCTTGGAGAGACGTAGAAGCTCAAAGTATCATGACCCGCACCCGCTTTTCGGATACAAGTACGTGGCCAAGCCCAGCCTACGCCGCAGTATCGACGGTAGTATATTTTCTATTATAATAATGGTCCATCAATCCAAATAGATAATATTTAAACACAAATTCAAATCTATTTCTCATTCACAATATTTACATTGTTTTACAAGATTCCCAATTTACAATTAAATCATAACTCGGAAACAACCCGCTAAACATCAAATCCAAAGAAGTTTCTAAGCTATCTAAATTCTAATATTGGCCTCCAAAAGCATCTCGATCTCCAACAAAATCCAATAAGCAAAATAACAAGTCACATAAAATGTTTACCCAGTCAGGATGGAACGAGTACAATCAAATAGCAGTTCCAGTTAATTGACAAGTACTATGAACAATAAATAGTTATGAAATACTTGATGAGCATATAATAATGGAATAAGGTACATCATAGAGGAACAGTTAAATAAATAAATAATGAAAGACAAGAAAGAAGAATAGAGAAGCATGTAAAGACAGACATATATGTGAACTAGGAAACCTGTCATGCAAGTGTACAATAAGCAAGTATAGATTAATCCAGAATGACTACATCTAACTAGTGTTTTGAAATACCAAGTTGGCATGTGAACAGCTAGGGGGTAATATCCGGCATACCACACGTGTCGTGTGTGGCTGCTATTATTCCAGAAAGACCATGGGATGAAAAGGGAATTTTTACACGTGTACTAGGTATTTTCCTGCCTGATTAGTACTCATGGATCCAAGTCCAGATACAAATAACCTCAATAGTCCAGAAGATGTCAACAGGCCAAAAAATACATTAGTCCAGTAATTCATTAGTTTAGAAAAAAGTCAATAGGCCTGAAAATATGTGTCTCACGAAAATAAATCCATACAATACCAATCCGTGTATCCATCATATACGGAATAAGGTAAAACAATACTATAAACATGCATCATAGAAAATATCAAATAATGAAAATTATCAGAGAATGTACTCGTTTGTGGTCCTTAACTGTGGTTGGATCAGGTCCCAATTCAGGGTCCAAATCCTACGTATGATATGTTACCATGTCAAGAGATAAGTTATTTTAATTATTTTAATTCTGGCTAAATTACTCTAAAATTCTATTTTAATTTTATTATTCTAATATTTAGGTTATTTTCTAAAATTTTTCCAAAGAAACTGAATTTTATCCACTCGAGACTCATGATACGCAAATTGAGGCGATCCGTTGACCAAAAAGTCAATCAATGCAAACTCGACTTTCATGCATGGTTTTCTGTAGATTTCAGCGTCATAAATATGCTAGAATTTATGGCTCATCCGGATTCAAATTTTTTTGGAAATAATTGCACATACAAAATTGCATTGTGCAATGGTGGTTATTTGCTAACCTAGAAGTTCTATAGAATTAAAAGTATAGAAAAATTTTGACTTAAATTCTGGGAGAAATATATGTCAATGATCTCAACATTAAATTTCCGAAAATTCAAACGGTTTGTGATTCTTATTCCTGGTTCCTGGTTCTCCCAAAATTATGAAAATATCGAGACGCGTCTATTTTCGGACATGCTGTGCTCTACAAATTTTTTAGAATTTAATATTTATAATTTTCTGAAAACATTTAAATATTTTGAAAGCTATCCTCAATACGGTTCTAATACAAGAAACTGGGCCCCGTTTGGAGTCCAGAGCAATGAGTAATGGCTTCTGGAAGTTCGAAGAACCCTAGATGATAATTCCCCAACCCCTTCTCTCTCTCTCTAAAATTAATCGGATGATTAAGGTTATTATAATATATATATATATATATATATATATATATATATATATATATATATATATATATATATATATATATATGTATATATATATATATATATGTATATGTATATGGTGGTATGCGGTTGAATGAAAAGGGATAGGCTGGACTCGTGTCAGAATCTGGTTGGGTGGTTTGTTTCAATTATTTAATTTTGATTTGCCTTTATCAAAACATTATTTAAGTCTTTTAAATCTAAATAACCATATAATCATATAATCATGAAGTAAATCCATATTATTATTTCACAAATTTTTCAAATTTCTATAAATATCATATTCCTGAAAATCTTCAAATTTAAAATCAAATTCAATTCTTATCTCAATCTCCTCCAAAATTTTAAGTTAATAACTAAATACTCAAAAAATTTAATATACAATCCTCTAATTGAAATCCAATCCCAAAAATTTGAATTCAAACACTAATCCATTAACGATCTTACTCCTTGATTCTTTTTCAACACGATACTCAAACAATATAATACTTACGAAATCTTCATATGCAACATTCAAAATATAAACTTTAAATTTATATATTGTAGTCAAATAAATATAATGATAACCTTCTTAAATTCCTCAAAATTTAATGACAAATTCAATCATTTTATAATCTTCATAAAAATCTATGATCTAACAAAATCGTCAATTCTGCCATATTAAATTCTCAACTCTTTATTTAAATTAATGTTTATCTTCGAAATTTAAAATTCTTAATAATAAATTGTTTTTCTGCCACCATCAAAATTTAAGCAATATAATCATAAAGTTAGACCACTATTGTTATTTAACAAAGTCCTTAAAAATTAACTTCATCCTCACAACTTTAAATTTTAAAGTATATCTTTGAAATTTGAATTTATCTTCAAAATTTTAAATCCAATAGAAATTTTTTCTTAAATCAGATTTAAAAGTCATAACTCTTAAATAAAATCTAACATTATTTTTTTAAAATTTAAATATCATTTATAAATGTCTTCAAAAATTTAATAATTAAATCCTTCAAATTTAATCTCATATTCAAACTTAAAAATCAAATCCAATCTTCAAGTTTTGAAAAAAAAAATCATCCTTAAAATTTGGAATCTCATATTGTAGTCATTTCTCACAATAATTTGATTTGTCCCTATAGCTATAATTTGTTTTGTCCTCACTGCTATTATGTATACGACTTCTTGGTATTTAAATTAATGACCATCCTTAGAACATCAATTAATGATTCAATCCTAAAAATTTAAATGTTAAATCAATTATTCAAAGTAAATCCTACTAATATATATTTCATGAATAAATTTAAAAAAAATTCAAAGTCTCATCCTCAATATTTGAATTCTAAATCTATTCAATAAATCATATTTCTCAAAAAAAAAATTTAATTTTGACTTCAAATTAAGTCCTTAAAAGTCGAATCCAACAAGTTATAAAATCAATCTTTGTATTATTATTCTTTTTGTCTGACTCAACCTATAAACCAAATCTCAATATTATATTGAACTCATAACACTCAAATTCTCAACATTATCCTTGAATTTCTCGAATTATATCTCAAAAATTTCAAGATTATCCTCAATTTCAAAAACTTTCAACATTATCCTCAAATATATTTTTTTGTCAATAATCAAATATGACAACTTCTACCCACCTTATAATATTATCCTTAAAATAAAATCCTCTAATTTTAACTCTTCAAAAAATTAAATAAAACGTATCATACCTTCCTAAAATAAATTAAATATTCAATTAATAAAATAAAAATTTAATCACTTCCAAAAATCTTTATACCTATGACTATATTTATTGAATTGGTCTTTAATCCTCAAAAATTATAAATTCATAAAATCTCAACTCCTCAAATTTCTGAAAACTTGAAATTTAATTTCAAATTTTCAAAATATAAAGTTTAAATCCACATCTTGTATGCCAATAGCTCTAATGTTAATCCTTTTAAATTCCTCAAAATTTAAATTTTAAATCTATTCGATCAATCATATCTCTCAAAAAAATTCCACTAATTTTGAATTCAAATTAAGGCCTTATAAGTCGAAATCAACAAGTTATAAAGTCAAATCTTTATATTGTTTTTCCTTTGGTCTAATCAAACCCATAATTCAAGTTTCAATATTATATCGAATTCCTAACACTCAAAATTCTGAATATTATCCTGGAGTTCCATGAATTATATCTCAAAACTTTCGAGATTATCCTAAATTTTAAAAACTTTCAACATTATCCTCAATTTCAAAAAAAAAATTCAACATTATCCTCAATTTATTATTTTCATCAGTAATCAAATATGACAACTTTTAGCCACCACAAAATTTTATCCTGAAAATAAAATTCTCAAAATTTAACTTCTCGAACAATTAAAATAAAATATATATACTTTCCTCAAAAGTCGAATATTCAAATATTGAGATAAAATTTTAATCACTTCCAAAAATCTTTATAGCTTTGACTATGTTTATTGAATTGAATTTGAATCCTAAAAAATTTTAAATACATAAAATCTCAACTCCTCAAAAATTCTCAAAACTTAAAATTTATTTCCAATCTTCTAATTATAAATTTAAATCCAGATCTTGTAGTCCAATAGTTCTAATGTTAATCTTTTTTTTTAATTCGACAAAATTACAAAGTAATAATCCATACTCAAAATTTTAAATCAAATACTCAAAATTTAAATTCTTTAAACTAAAACTTAAATCCACTATAATAATTTGCAAAAATCTAAAATTTTATAAAGCTTTAACTTCTTGTCTTTATCATCATTTAATTTAAAACTATTTTTCTTTTTCTTTTTAAAAAAATTTTAACCATATTTTAGCAAGAAAATTATAATCATAAAGCTATAAAAAAATTTATACCTCAAAGCAGATTTTTTTTAATAATTCTTATTTTTAATAATTGTGTAACCTTAAGGAAATAATTTACTAATCGAGTAGTCTACTCCTAACTTTGATCACACAAACTTATAAAAATATCATAATATATAATCACTTAATTTTCTCAAGTTCATTTGCTAGAGTTTACCTAAAAGTTCAACATGTATATCTATTTTAATCACGTAGCCTATGTAACACCTTAACTACCCAAGCAATAAAATTAAAATAAGGCCTTCCAATTGTATACCTAGTCCTAGCCATTCTCCTAAATTCAAATCAATCCTAATTGTGAATGAGCATCTCCTAGTCGCAAGCTCACAGCTAGTACTACTAAGTTGAAGTACTAACCATGACATCGCACTTGATGCGAAGACGGACCTGCATGGGCCACCAAAAAAAAACTTGTCACGGCCTGAACCTGTTTTTTAGATACGAGTACGTGGCCAAGCCCAGCCTACACCGCAGCATCGGTGGTAGTACGCTGTCTATGATAATAATAGTCCATCAATCCAAATAGATAATATTTAAACACAAATTTAAATCTATTTCTTATTCACAATATTTACATAGTTTTACAAGATTCCCAATTTATAATTAAATCATAACTCGGGAACAAACCCGCTAAACATCAAATCCAAAGAAGTTGCTAAGCTATCTAAATTCTAATATTGGCCTCTAAAAGTATCTCGATCTCCAACAAATTCCAATGAGCAAAATATCAAGTCACCTAAAAATGTTTACCCAGTCAGGATGGAATGAGTACAATCCAATAGCAGTTACAGTTAATTGACAAGTACTATGAACAGTAAATAGTTATAAAATACTTGATGAGCATATAATAATGGAATAAGGTACATCATAGAGGAACAGTTAAATAAAAAAATAATGAAAGACAAGAAAGAAGAACAGAGAAGCATATAAAGACAGATTGATATGTGAACTAGGAAACCTGTCATGCAAGTGTACAATCAACAAGTATAGATTAATCCAGAATGACTGCATGTAACTACTGTTTTAAAATACCAAGTTGACATGTGTCACTACCACATTCCAGAATAGGGATATTTTTATCTTTTCACTTATTTAATTTAATGTGTTAATATTGCATGATATTTATTTATATTTAATTTTTGTGATTTTAATTGATTGTTGTACCTTACCATTGCTTCGATATTTGGAGCACTACACTAGCCATTGCCTTCCTACAAATTTTATACCCTTGTCCTAGACGTGCCAGCCTTCTATTTTGATCTTTGTGTAACTCATAATTATGCCTTATTGTGCTTCATTTTAGTTGCACAACATTCGTCGCAAATAATTATATTTAATTCTATATAAATTCAACTTTACATCTTTGTGCGTTCCAATCAAAATTGGAGACACAATCTTGACCCATTTTGTGCAACCTAAATTATGATAATATTCTATTCTGAGTCTTCTTCATTCATGACACTTGTGTTCCACCTTATTCTCGCCCTATGTACGTCCAATTAATTTTAGAACACCAATTATATTAATTTTAATTAAATTAATTCAAAAACCCCACTTGTGCAATTTTCTAATTATTGGGCACTTTTATGCAAAAGTGCATTGAGGTGTCCACACCCCATTGGACCAACACGTGTAGAAATCTTATTTTCCTTCATGTGAATTTTCTCCATAATTTTGGAGTGTGTAACACTCAACATCAACCCCTCATCAAACCTTAGCCCTCCATTTAGAAACAATTCAAATCCTAGCCTTTGAAATTTTTACATAAAAAAGGGAACCCAATTCCAAGGAGTGTTGACCGGCCCAACTACCTAGGTCAACACCCAAACCCTCTTCACATATATATATATATATAATATTTTCTTATTTTTCATTCACACCAAAACCCTAACCAACCTAGCTGACTTCCTATTCACCATTACCCCTCTTGTTCATCATCTCCCGCCTGAAGCAGACCGGAGTTGTTCACCGCCTCCCTTCGTCATCACCATCATCTACACCGTTTGACCACCGGATCCCGACCGCCTGCACGCCACCACAGCCGACTCCTCATCCCGCCTGAACCACTGAACGTCCCCTCACGATCGCTTGAAGCCGACGACAGCCCGCCACCATCCATCACCCGTCGACGCTGAACCTCCTTCCTCCGTCATCTTCACCGGACCAGACGACCATCAACCCGTTGACACCAACCATCACTCCTCGACTGAACACGGCGACCACCATCCCGCCAACGACGCTGAACCTCCAACCGACTACACCCACCTGAATCGGCGAACCCGACCACCTAAACCACCATCTCCCTCTCCTTGTACACGTCTCCACCCTCCTCCTTGCTCGTACGAAGCCCGCCGGACATACCTCCTCTCGTCGACTCCACGTCTAAACCACGACTCACGACTCGACGTCGAATACTCCCTCGTGCACGTGCACGCCGAGGCCAAGGTGTGAAGTATTTCTCTTATGATTTTGTTCGCGTATGAATGATGTTAGGATGTTAGCGTGTCATGTTATGACAAGTTCATTAGATGTTGATTTCAAGAGACCATAAAAATAAATCCAAAACTCGTATAAGCATACGTATCCGTATGTGTATTATAATCAAATTGATAGATATATAAATATATGGATGTATATATATAAGTAATTAAATGCTAATACTAGTTATGACTATAATGTGTGTATATACTGTATGACCCTAGGTTGACTGTGGATTTTCCCGTATAATTGCATATACTATATGGCCCTGAGGTTGTGAGTTGTCTACCTCATATACACTGACGTACTGGTGAGACATATGTTAGTGTTTGACTGTCTGATTGCACAAAATTTGAGGACGTGACACCCGTGCAGCTAGACACACACTTGACCCTATTAGTTGTCCAGTATCACCCCTAGCGTACTCTCTGAGTTCAGTGTACTTATGGTTGTGTATGTGCTAGTGTAATGACTGACTCTGTATTATTATTAAATAATATCTATAGGACTGTTGGATTATTCAGACAAGACCTCGAAAACAGGACATTGGTATTGCCAGCAGAGGACCACAGGCGAGTACATTCTTTGACAGTTTTTATTATGTTGATTATCTCTATAATTCTAGTTGTATAGCGTACATGATTGTGATACTATGTATACACGAGTTAGCATCATCGAGACCTGTCATGAGGAGTTGTGATTGGAATCCATCGTGCTAGCTGGGGACGAGGAGATATTAGTAGCTTATGTGATCATACCCAACTCTACATGCTTCATAGCTCACCCACACCTCACATCAGTGTTGTCTGACCATTACATGCCTCATAGCCTGTTATATGTGATTAGCATAATATTGCTCACATCATAGCTATCCGGATGGTTAGCCTGACCTTACATGAATCATAGCTAATCATATGTAACAAGCCTGATCAGTCCTAAGCCGATCACATGATATGCTGATATTTTACACACTTAGTTAGATATTCTCTACATGTATCTCTAGTTTATTGATCTAGCATTTCTCTATGTTCTAGTTATTTTTCTAGCATTCACTTATATTCCAGTTCATTGTTCTAGCATGCACTTGTACTTCTGTTCATTGCTAGTTGTACCATTAATGATGATATATGCTCCAGTATTTCTTATTTTCAGTATTTCATTATTTCAGTATTGTTTAGTGCCAGTATTTATATCCATTTGTAATTCTTTACACTATATTATAGTTTTTGTCAATATATGTGGAACTACTGTTAGTGCTTGTACTTCGCTCCAAATTCTGACTGGATATTTTTTTCAGAGGATCTTAAGGATTTCTGTCCTATACATTATGGACCAGGTATAGACGCAGACTACATACCAGAGATATTAGAGGAGTCTATTCCATTAGAGGAGACACCACCTGCAGCTATTTAGACAGCATATATTTTATGCATTTGAGACTTATTTTGAGGTTTATTTTAGTTATGTTGAGACTTATGTTAAGTTTAAATTGAGACTTGTGGAGACTTATTATGTTGGACAGCTAGACTGTGGCTTATCTCTATTTTGAGACATTGTGTTGACTATGTTATTCTTCTTATTTTTTATCTGGCCATTTATTCTTATAGTTATTGTGATTTAGTATATATTATGAGATATTGAGAGGTGTTTATTTATTGTCCTCCGTCGGGAGTTGATATCATTGACATGTTGTGAGTTATGTTTAGTATATTATTGAGACCTAGACAGGGTTCTACCGCCGATGCTGCGGTATAGGCTGGACGTACCCACGACTCATGCCCAAATTTCAGGTGCGGGTCGTGACAACATGTGAACGACTAGGGGATAATATCCGGCAAACCACATGTGTCGTGTGTGGGTACTATTATTCCAGATAGACCATGGGATGGAAAGAGAATGTTCACACATCTCCTAGGTATTTCCCCGCCCGACAAGTACATGGATCCAAGTCCAGACACGAATAATCTCAATAGTCCAGAAGATGTCAACAGGCCAAAAAATACATTAGTCCAGTAATTCATTAGTCCAGAAAAAAGTTAATAGACCTAAAAATACGTGTCTCACGAAAATGAATCCATACAATACCAATCCGTGTATCCATTGTGTCAGGAATCAGGTAAAACAATAATATAAACATGCATCATAAAAAATATCAAATAGTGAAAACTATCAGAGAATGTACTCACCTGTGGTCCTTAGTTGTGGTTGGATCATGTCCCAATTCAGAGTCTAAATCCTACGTATGATATGTTACCATGTCAAAATATAAGTTATTTTAATTTATTTAATTCTGGATAAATTACTATAAAATTCTATTTTAATTTTATTATTCTAATTTTTAGCTTAATTCCTAAAAAATTTCAAAAGAAACTGAATTTTATCCACTCGAGACTCATGACACGCAAATCGAGGCGATCAGTTGACCAAAAAGTCAATCGATGCAAACTCGACTTTCATGCATGGTTTCCTGTAGATTTTAGTGTCACAAATATTCTAGAATTTATGGCTCATCCAGATTCAAATTCCTTCAAAAATTATTGCACATACAAAATTGCATTGTGCAACGGTGATTAATTGCTAACCTAGAAGTTCTACAGAATAAACAATATAGAAATATTTTGACTTAAATTCTGCAAAACAATATGTCAATCATCTCGACATTAAATTTTTGAAACTTTAAACGGTTCATGATTCTGATTCCGAAATTATGAAAATACAGAGACGCGTCTATTTTCGGACATGATATGCTCTAGAAATTTTTTAGAATTTAATATTTATAATTTCCTAGAACAATTTACATATTCAAAAAACTAACCTCAATACGGTTCTAATACAAGAAACTGGGTCACGTTTGGAGTCCGGAGCTATAAGTAATGGCTTCTGGAATTTCGAAGAACCCTAGATGATAATCCCCCAACCCCTTCTCTCTCTCTAAAATTAATCGGATGATTAAGGTTATTATAATATATATATATATATATATATATATATATATATATATATATATATATATATATATATATATATATATATATATATATATATATATATATATATATATTATAATGAAAAGCTATAGGCTGGACACGTATCAAAATCTGGTTGGGTGGTTTGTTAAATTATTTCTTTTTGATTTGCCTTTATCAAAACATTATTTAAGTCATTTTAAATCTAAATAACTCAAAATAAATATTAAAATTGTTAATAAAAATCTGGAAAAATTACCAAAAATATATTTTGAACCCCCTAATCATAAAAAAAAATACTTGGGATAGTTTTATGTTCATAGGTTTCCTACTATAATTACTAGAAGCCCTAAAAATTAGTTTTACCTATTTAACTAAAAATAAATATTAATTCCAAAAATTTTGAAATAATTTTGCAAAATATATAATATAATTATAAATACTAGAAAATTACGTAGGTCCATTCTATAATCCTAGGCTTGCACAATAAATTCTAAAAATCCTAAAAAAATAGTTATTAGCCTAAATAACTCCCAATAAATACTAAAAATACTCCAAAAATTATCAAGAAATTATAGAAAATATATTTGATTATCTTGAACCTAAAATAAAATTTTGGGATCTTTTTAATTATGTTTGTCACTAAAATAAATTCTTGAAAACCCTAGAAAATTACTATTACTAGTTCTTAATTAACCAAAAAATTGTAGAAAAATCCCAATAGCCCCAAATTAACCTAATAACAACATTTAAGCAAGAATTTCAGGATATGGAGGTTACAGAAAGAGTGACAACCTTACTGGAGTATTGGCAAATTGTGCCAATATGTTGATGTTATAGGGATCTATAGCCCTTGAGTTGTATCATTCCACAAAGGTTTGTCAAAATGAGTCTCCTTATGCTTTTGATTTTCTACTGTGGGAGGCTGAGATAGACCCGGATCGAATACTACAGGTGTAGTTGTTGGAGGAATAATATCTTCGAGAGCATTATAGTCGCGCGGATAGGCTAGTCTTAAGTTTATCAACCTTATCTGCCTCATCAGGGCATTTGATGTCAGGAATCCAGAGCATATTTCCCTTCATCAGCACGTTAAAAATTGCCATGATGTCATCGTTGTCAAAAAAGTAAGTTCCTCTCGGCTACGGAGCTTCAGTCGGCTTCGGATCCGACGTGGAGGTTTTTTTGAAAATATTGACGGTAAAGGCTTGCTTCCCTTTTATTTGCCATCATGGCCACTATTGTTATTGTTGTTGTTGTTAGGATGCTTTTTCCTATTATCAGCGACCGGGATCTGTATTCCTAGCAATCGAGCGTCTTTCACATTATTCTCAGCTGTGAAGGCACTTATGATAAATGTCATCCAATCTTTGAATTAAGTGATGCTCATCCAGAGTCTTACCGCCGAAAGTAGATTTCTCCGGCATGTGTCCATTACTGTAGACTCAGGATTGCTGGAGAATAGTTTTAGCGTAGATTGCTTTTATCCTTCTATGTATTCCCGTACAAACTCTTTTTCTCTTTGAGTGATGTCTATCAGAGAGGACATCGTCATGTCATTTCTCCGTCATAGAGTCGGGAAAGGTAGAGACTTTTAAGATCTTTATATAACGAGATATAATTGTCTTGGAGACTGCAAAACCAGTCGAAGGCTACTCCAGACAATGCTCTGACGAAGAGCTTGGTGAGAAGAGCGTTGTTGGAAGGTAGATGCCCCATCGTCGTCTCAAAATAACTCATGTATTGACAAGGAGATATCTTCCCGTCAAATATAGCCATTGAAAAGGGCTTGTACTTGTGCGAGTATGGCATATTTTTCCACTCGAGAGGATATGGTTGCTATATCCCGAGCTCGCGCAGTATGTCCTGATTGTCTATTGAGTCTAGGAGGGCTCAAAGTTCTCGTACTTCAAGCATTGCTTCCCGGGACTCATCAACTTTGGAAGGAGCAGATAATCCTGGCAGAGTTTGATTGCGATCAGGGGGGGAGTGGTTGCGTTCGAGTCTCCATTGGTCCCTGAATCCTGTCTTGCTTGCGCAGAGGTTCTTGGTGGTTGTGGGACCAGGCTTGCCCTGAGTTCTATTATCGTCTGGGTAAGAGATTGCATTGAGGCACTCATAGTCTGCATCATAGTCTCGAGGGTCTCAAGGCATTATCGATCACTAGTGCCTTCATTATCCTCCCCGGCCATGTATAATGTCCTTACATGGGAAAAGATGGAAGAGACGGTGGATCTTTCACTTTTTGCCTCGGATTCTTGCATCGAATAGTCCATAGGGAATGTTGGCAGTGTTGCATCTTCTTCGGATTCAAAGGGAATACTACCCCTAGTGTCGGAAGGTACTTTACATTGATGAGGGTGATTACCCACAAGAATCTCAATGTCTGTCCCTTGAGAATTATTATCTCCTCGGAATGACGGATTATTGTAGAGTTGTGGAGGATTGCTACCCCCAACTTGCGGTGTCATCTTGGGACTTGGGGGAATACCACCCCCAGTCGACGCTAGTCTTAACCTCAAATGAGTGCCCAGGAATAATCCCTCTGTAGGTAAAGCCTCTTGTCTTCCTTGGACTTATCTTCTCGACCTGTTGGTCGAGAGTGGAAGGTTGGAGGTACTAGACTTTCGGCTTTCCTTTGTGGAGGGAGATTTCCATGAGGAACAACGTGAGGCGAAGGGCAACTCCTCCACTACAATAAAATTGGGTTTCTGTGGCTTATGAAGTTGTCACAGAATTTGTGAAACTCGTCAAAATACATCTTCCATGACAAATCTAGTGACCAGTCCAGTGACGATGTACATTCGTTGCATATGTTATTATATCTATATGTTATTATATCTAAAAGATAAAGTGACGACTAAAACATTGTGTTACATAAAGTTTCAATTATGAAAAGCATATGTCATCACTGATAGTATTCTTTTCGTGACGAAATACCTCATCACTATGAATGTTATAAGTGACACACAATATTGTCACCGATAGTATATTATTGTAATTTAAAATAAAATTATATTTTGTCAATAGAATAAAAAATAATTAACTAACAAATTTATATTTGAAACCTATGTGATTCGAACTCTCAACCTTCTAATCTGGAATCAAACATGCTACCACTACACCAAAACCTTTAGTTTGTCAAATAAAAATAATAATAATATGTATGAATTTTGCCAGAACTGTTTGGCAGAATATTTCTTAAAGAATATTTTTTCCAAAATTATTTTTTAAACTAAATTTCCTAAAGTTTATTGTTCTATAAAAATAATTCAGATTTTTCTAATTGTCTTATAGAACTTGTTTTGACAATTCTTTAAAGAAGTCACATAATACACCTTAAGTAACAAGTATTTTGGCTTGTCACATAGTACTTATTGTTACAATTCTTTAAGGAAGTTATAGAAGACACCTTAAGTGACAAATTTTTTTACTTGTCACATAATACACCTTAAGTGACAAGTATTTTCACTTGTCACATATAACTTATTGTTATAATTTTTTAAGAAGTCGCATAATACACTTTAAGTGACAATTCTTTAAAGAAGTCACATAATACACCTTAAGTAACAAGTATTTTGGCTTGTCACATAGTACTTATTGTTACAATTCTTTAAGGAAGTCACAAAATATACCTTAAGTGATAAATTTTTTATTTGTCACATAATACACCTTAAGTGACAAATATTTTTAACTAGTCACATAAAATTTGTTGTTAGAATTCTTTAAGGAAGTCACATAATACACCTTAAGTGACAAGTATTTTCACTTGTCACATAGAACTTGCCTTTGATTCTCATAAAAAATTAATATTTTATTTTTGTGACAATATTGAGTTATGACCAATAAAAATATAGTAACTGAATGATTTAAATGTGTGATGATATACAACAACTATCACAAAATTAAATTACAAGTGACAACAAAAATTATTTGTCACATAAATATCTCTTTCAGTGACAAGTTTTACACTTGTCATAAACCACTTGTCATGAAAATCTGAATTTCTTGTAGTATTGGTTGCAGTCATTAAAATATGGACTGCCTGTTTGCAGGTACTGCTACTTTGGAACAACAACAGTTGATGATAATATTGGCATAGTGATGCCCCGAAGGGGACATCTCACATGCCGTTGAGCTTTTTCTTGCTTTGCGCTTATGATTGATCACGTTTCGCAAATCGGGTGAGGGATGGTTCACCTTTACACCCTACTTATGAGCACGGGTAAACCGAGCACATGGGTGTGTAGGTAGTATTTTTGATTCCTAACCTGGGGTTTGTACATAAACTTTCCCTAAGTCATCAGCAGAAGACTTTTGAGACTGACCTTGTCCACGTGCCACTACGGGCCAGGCGCATGGGTCGGTCTTGTGCAACTTTCCATCAGGGGCACGCATAACAGTTAGCGGGGCATGCTAACAGTCAGCTAACTAAGCAGTTGCTCGAGCTTGGCGAGCTCGTACTGTCCTAGACTTTCTTATGCTAGCATGCACTAGTGCGTAGTACGAAGATTCTGAACTCGTCCTTTGGTCAGAGTGGCGCATAGAATCGACACTATAGAATATTATGTCGAAGACAAAACTTTTGTTACTGTCAGGGGCTCATATAGTTGTCTTCCTACGCTTGGAGCTTGATGCTCCATGCTTCTTCCTCTGTGCCCCATGTCATAGGCGCATGAGCTGGGCATGAACTCCCAAGCTTCTGGAATCGTATTATTTTCCTTTACAAGAGCTTAGGTGTTGAGCATTTCCTACTTTAGACGTGGCTGCCGCATGAGCATGGAAGGCTTGTATGGATGCATGGCGTGCGTCTTAAGCAACAGATGGAGAAACGGGCGGTACATGCTCTACAGTTTGATGAGGCATACTGGCCTTCGCAACATAAGTCATGTGGGTATTCTTAGACATTGCTAGCCTTGGTGAAGGGCTCGTATTACCCTCCAAAATCATTTCCTTGAAAGTTTGTTGGTCGAAGCTTAAAACCAGCATCTTCTGGGTCGACCCTATCTTTGTCGCATCGGACTGCGTCACTATCTTTTCACTATTCGAAAAAGATGTCCCCAACAGAGTCGTCACCTTGTTTGGCATTGACCCAAAGTTGAACGAACTTAGTTGTGCAATAAACGAAAGAGGTACAAAGAAATTCTAAACAAAAAATCTAGGTACAATATTTTTTATTTTGGGGAGTGTGACGATGGAGATCGAGTACTGCAGAGACTCCTTTACTCCGTTAACGGTCCGACGAGGGAATATGATTACTTTCTTCACGTTTCTCTCTCTTATGTGTCTTATGGGTATGCAACCCTACTATTTATAGCCATTATTCTGATAGGCCATGCACGCGCATATTCTATGCATGCATGGATTCTGGGGCTGTCATGTGTCCATTCTTAACAGAACGGTTAGCCGTAAATGCTTGTCACGATCAAGCTGCTACTTGGGATCTTGTTGTGATCTGTTGCTGCTGAAGATATGGTTTGTTCTTATTTTTTGTGCATGACATGGTCATCTTGACACGTGTGCCGCACTTGGTTATAGAGAATCCCTTCAGTTGTAACAAAAATATTTTGTCTCGGGAAACAATGCCTTATTGGGCGTATGGAGTATGGAGTGTCTTGGTGACATAGCTCTGGGATGCATGGGGCCTAAGACGCATAGAGCCTAGTTGTGTGTATACGTGACATTGCACGCTTGTCAAGAGTCATTATTATGCTGACATATTTTTATCGTTTAGCGTGCCAAATGTTCTCATATTTTGTCACAACCCGCACCCGGAATAGGGGTACGAGAGCGTCGGTACGTCCAGCATACGCCGCAGCATCGGCTGTAGAACGCTATCTAGGTCATGTAACTATCTAATCAATCTCATATGAATATCAAACTCTATAAGGAGACATGGATATCACAATATAATGCTAAAAATACTCAATATCAAATAACTACAGCACGATAAGATCTCGAAGAAACAAGTAAGATGCAACACAAGTCTAAGTTAGAAATGGTCTAACTCAACAATATAATCCAAGTCTCAAATAAGTTTGTTAGAGACAAATCCGGTACCAAAATAGACAGTTAAGAAACTAACTAGATAACTAGTGATTTTGGCTAAACCTCCCGGAATCACAACTGAACTACCAAGTCCAAGACTGCAGCTACTCACCCTGTGGTCCATAAGTGTCGGACACCAGTCCTCTAGGCATAGTCTGGAAAATATTTTCCAGTCAGGAAGGAGCAAAGTATATCTCAAATAACATTTCTATTTAATTGATAAGGGCTATAAAACAATAAACAGATAATGATGTATACTGAGAGAAGACAGTGAATAAATGCAATGGCAAAATAAAGAGACAGTCAATATAAAGAGACCGGCAATGTAAAGAGACATGCAATATAGACAATATGAAACAGTCAATGCATATATAAAATGAAGAGAATGAGATACCATATCATATACGGGTGATGTAGTATATGATCTAAAATAGAGAACTGTAACTATTCTAAGTGTTTGGAATATCAGTCTATCATGTGATCGGCTTGGGACAGGATCAGGCTGGCTACATATGATTATCTATGATTCATGTAAGTTCAGGCTAACCATTTGGTTAGCTATGATGTATGTAGAGGTCAGGCTAATGATATAAAACAGCTATGAGGCATGTAATGGTCAGGCCACACCCGACGTGAGATGTGGGGTGAGCTATGATGCATATAGAGTTGTGTATGATCACATAATCTACTAATATTTTCCCCGTCTCCAACTAGTACAGTGGATCCAATCACGACACGTCACGATAAACGAGCAATATCCAATATATCATCAATATAACATCTCATGATTTGCAGGTCCAAGCTATATACTATTCCATGTAGCACAGTGTCAAGAATCAGATGTAACATTTCTAGATACTGGAATTATAGATATTATCAAATAATTGGAAAAATTATCAGAGAATGTACTCGCCTTGAGTCCTTAGCTGGTAACACCAATGTCCTGTTCCAGATCGCCTGGATGAACCAACAGTCCTATAGACATATCATAAAACAATACAACATTTGCATCAGATGCTACACTAACACACATTCAAAATATACTGAACTCGGGACTACGCTAGGTATGATACGGGTCAACTAGGGTCATCTAGTAGATAGACCAAATATATATATATATATATATATATATATATATATATATATATATATATATATATATATATATATATATATCATACACATTAATACTAATTAATTATAATTATAAAAGATGCATATATAAATATACATATTATACATATTATTAATTATAAATATCAATACTCAATACATACATAATATATATAGTTGAACAATATATATATATATATATATATATATATATATATATATATATATATATATATATATATATATTCACCATATGTATGCCATAAATATATTGAATTATATATCTATTAGTTTGAGAAAAAAGCTTATATATATATATGTACCAATTTAATACATATACCATATACGTATATAAGTACATATATATACCAATATAAATATATATATGCTATATATATATACATACCAAAAATACAATTTTACCAACCATATACTAGATAAATACATATACTATATATATATTTATCAACATTAATATTAACAAATACTAATGCTATTATACTAATTGAGTTTATACTATGTATACATATACATACTACTAGATATTAAGAATATACTAAATGCATATATATATATATATATATATATATATATATATATATATATATATATATATATATATATATATATATATATATATATATATATATATATATATACACATATACATATACATATACATATACCAATTAATAATACAATACTATATACTCGTATATAAGTACATATATATATACAATACAAATATATATATATATATGCTACATATATATACATACCAAATACATACTAACATATATTATGAATACGTATGTACCAATATATATGTTGAATACACAAATACTAATAGGAATACACTATATGTTAATACATACACATATATATATATATATATATGAATACATAAATACTAATACATGAATTTAATTTATACTAGTATACATTTTATTAAATACATATTATATGAAAATACCAATATACATACATATATATATATATATGAATACAATAATAATAATATATACATGAATACATATACTATTACGTATGAATATAATAATACATTACATAGAATTAATTTTTAACCAATGAAGGAGGGAAGGAGGCTCACAGGGGTCGATGGTGGTGGTGATCGTGGCGAGGCCGGAGTTGGAAGTTGGTCGGAGAGTGGAGGTGAAGCTGGTGGTGATAGGGTGGTGGTAGTGGTGATAGTTGATGAGGATGGTGGTGGTGCCGGAGTTCTGCAGGGAAAGAAGAATCGGCTGAGGATGAACGGAGGTGCGGGGAGCTCGGGCTGTTGCTGCCGGAGTAGGGGGTCGGGGCTCGACGCGGGTCGGAGATGGAGGAGGAGCGGGAAGTGCAGGGAGTCGGAAGGAGTTGTAGCAGGGATGAGGTGGTGGTGATGGTATTCGTGGTATTGGTGAACGGAGGTGCAGCGAGGGGGAAGGATGACGACGATGGTGGTTCTCGTGGTGGTGACGGGCTGGAGGAGGGTGGCAATGGCAGCGGGGAAGGCGGCCGAGAAGTTGTGGGGCTGTACCGGAGCAGGGAAGCTCGGCCGGGAGAGGAGAGGGGAGGTACAGGGAGTTGCACTGAGTCGAAGGGAGTTGGCAGGAGTCGGGCAACGGGGTGGTGGAATAGGTCATGGCTGAAGAGGGGGCCGGACTCGAACGGTTGCCGGAGCCGTAGAGATGTCGACCGGAGACTGGAGGTGGGGGAGCTCCTGGTTACAGCAGGGAGGAATGGGGGAGGAGCTCGGGATGAGCAGAGGAGCAGTGGTTGCGGTTGCCGGATCTCGTCGACGTGGCCGGAGGGATGCAGAGGCAGGTCGGGGAGTGGTTTGGCCGGACTGGGTGGCGGGGGCTAGCCGGCCGGGTGGCTCGGGTGAGATAGGGTTAGTTTGGGTTTTGGTGTTGGTGATGGTGGTGTGTTTTTGTGAAGAAAAATAATATAGAGAGGGTGGGTTTTTGTATGTGGAAGGAGATGATGTGACCCCCCCTAGGAATTAGGGCCGGCCAAACCTAGGGATGGGGTTGTTTTGGGAAAAGGGGTTGAGGGAATATATAAGGGGGTTGAGTGGTGGGGATGGCTCCATTTTAAATGGATGGCCATGATTCAACATGGATAAAATTCAACAAAAAGGAGGAGAGAGGGGTTTTGGTTGACTAGTCAAAGAAGGAGGGTTGTTTCTTCATTATTGCAATTTTGCAATTAAGTCCCCAACAATTGGAAAATTGCACAGAAGTGGGTTTCTGGATTTAATTAATTAAAATTAGATATAATTGGCATTCTAAAATTAATTAGGAGTACATGGGGCCAAAACTAGGTTGGGTCACCAATATCATTAATGAAGAAGACTCAGAACAGAAATTACCCTAATTTGGGTTGCACGAGAAATGGGTCGAGGTTGTCTCTAATTCCGATTGGAACGCACAATGATACAAAGTTAGAATTTATTTAGAAATTAAATAAACGTCCACGACGAATATTGTGCGGCTAAAATAAAGCACAAGGGAGCATAATTATGAGTTACAAAAAGGTCTGAATGGAAGGCGGACACGTCTAGGGCATGGTTGTGAAATTGTTGGAAGGCAAAAGCTTGGGTAGCGCTCCAAATATCGAACCAACGGTAAGGCGCAATAATTAAATAAAATTACGAAAATTAATTTATAATTAAATATTATACAATTATTTACACATTAATTATGAAAATACGAAAATACTCCTAATCCGAAATGTGGGGGTGACAAGTCTACCCTTCTTAAAAGAATTTCGTCCTCGAAATTTAAGGTCCTCGACAGTCGTATTTATTTATTCATTTTCCATCAAATTTTTAAATTCATCGGATCACGTAATCATGAAGTGAATCCATATTGCTACTTCACAAAATTTCTTTCCAAATTTTATAAGTATCATACTCCCGCAACCTTTAAAATAAAAATTAAATTCCATCCTTTTCAAAATCTCCTCAAAAATTTTTATGTTAATCACTAAATACAAAACTTAATATTCAATCCTCAAATTTAAAATTTACCTAATGTATATTTTAAAAATCTCGTCCAAAGGTTTGTATTTAAACACCAACCCATTTGTATCTTACTCCTCAAATTTTGAGTAAATCACTAAATACAAATTTTTACTATCCAATATTTTGATCAAAAATTCAGTCCTTGCACATTTATAAAAATTTAAAATCTTATCCCAAAATTCGAATTCAACACTAATCCATTAGTGTTCTAAATCCTCGATTTCTTTTTCAACACAATACTCAAATAATATAATACTCGCAAAATCCTTAATTGCAAATTTCAAATAAATCTATATCTTGCAGTCAAATAAATACAATAATAATCTTCTTAATTTCCTCAAAATTTAATGACAATACAATCATTTCATAATCTTCATAAAACCAACGTTTTAACAAGATCGCCAATCCTGTCATATTAAGTTCTCAACTCTTTGTTTAAATTATTGTTTATCCTCGAATTTTAAGGTGCATTGTCTCTTTCTGTCAAATCATATCCTCTTCATTGATTCTTTACTTATAGTCAATCCTCAATAATCAAAGTCTAAGAGAATCTTACCAATAGTCATACAACAAGCAATACAACACGTATTCTAGATAAATATGCAATCTAGATGAAACATGCATGGTCATAGTCACTTTTGTCGTGGTATTAAGGTCTCTGTCGGGGTGTACTACTAGCTATATTCTAGAAAGGAAATCACGGATACACGCTACGGTACTAAGGAATAATCAACCAATCAACAGACGGAAAAGGAATAGAAGGAAGAAACAGAACATAGTCTTCTAACCCATTACTTAGATATCTTCGTCCTCTAATATACACTTAACTCTGGCACATTCACTAACTAATTCCTATCCTTGTACACTGGTACCCATATCAGCTAATCATTATTCCACAACATCCATGAATATATCCTCATTGCACACGCCTGTCTATTAATACCAAAATCTGATACCAAGGACCTCTAGCACAATCATAGGTCAATGATGCATTCAAAGTTTGATACTCCTATCCCTTTAGGTACCTCTGTTCTACTACAAGTACACCCACTGCTAGTTCTCGTTCCTACTATAATTGTTCATACCAGTTGTTCTTGTCACTCAAGTGCACACCAAGTGTAACACACCATACTAAGTACTGTTCTCTCTAATACAACTCTAGATGGACACCCAAGTCTGTTTGCAGTGCCATCTCAATCATGCTCAAGTCAACAGATCCTTATACATGTATATCATCTACTCATATACTAATATATATATTTCTTATCCACCATAAAATTAATCCTCAAAATAAGATCATTAAAGTTTAACTTTTTGAATAATTTAAAATAAAATGCATATACTTCCTCAAAAGTCAAACATTTAATATCGAAATAAAACTTTAATTGCTTCTAAAATCTTTATAGCTTGACTATGTTTATTGAATCAAATTTGTGAATCCTCAAACATATAATAACATAGAATCTTAACTCCTCAAAATCCTTAAAATTGAAATTCATTTCCACTCTTCAAATTTTAAATCCACAGGCATACATATAAATACTCACAGTCTCTAATACTCAAGGTGCACTCAATACATCTATTGTCTACAACCTCAACTGTGTACTAAAATTTGTACTACCCGAATTACTTGCATTATTACTCCCAATAATCAAAGTTATCATCACACGTATTTTCTTCCATAATTTTTAATCTATATCAATGGGTACACCAATCTAATTATCACTACACGAAGTACTTACTGTTACTAGCACAATTTTCAATAATCCTCGATATAGAAATATTAGCTTTATTATAGGATCATCTCATCAACGTATTACAACTCATGATTACTTGCACCTTCTATAACTTTACTTTACTCTCATGGGCAAGTATTTGGTTTCTCATCTCGATTGATGTATATGTATTTCCCTTTAATCTTTTACAACCTGTTAAACTAATCTGTGATACGCTTCACCACTTTCATTACCAATTCTGATATTTCTCTACTCATGACATCTCATTAAAACTCTTTATGCATATACACTTCTTTATTTATTTATTTATTTTTATTTTTTTAACACCCCCAGTATCAATCCTCAAATTGAACATCATGCTCCACAATTCCTTGATACTTAATTGTTTACATAGATCATCCAACTACATAAATTCATGACTAGCCAGGACGGGTATGCTGGCTATGATACTAACTTTTGGAACCATCACTAATACTCTTTTCTCCTTCTACCTATAGTACCAATACTAATAATAATGGCACATTTACATAGAACCATTGCTACAAGGCACTACGCTATGGGTTAACTCTAGATTAATGCCTATTGTTCACTTGTCCAACTAAGAAATACTTGCAACGAACAGGTCACACTCAATCAATACTAATGCAAGACACAGATATAATTATAAGTCACTAATTATCATACTTAACAAGGAATCCTCAAAGAATAGAAGCTCAAAAAGGATCTGGATTGAGGACTAAAGGTATTTCTACTGCTAACAAACAAAAGAAGCGATGGAATAAAGTCCTGTAATAACGGAAAATAAGTATTGAGATGAGATCTTAAGAACCAATTTAAGATACAACCTGATAATCATACACGTCTGTCCAAAATCATGACACTCAGAATCCTCGCCACGCAAGTAAGCATAGGTACGATAAACGACAGGTTCCGTAACTAAAGTACGCAACCCTATAATCATGTCATCTAGAATCCTCGCTACGTCAACCGGTATGGCTGCGAGAGACTCTAAATTTCATAACTAAGGTATGTACATCCAAGTCAGGTTCCTACGTTCTCGTTACGACAACTAATGTGGCTGCAATAAACTCTAGATTTCTAACCAAAGTAGACATTTTACCTTTCTCACTGTCCTCATCAATGTATGTCATCAGATGATACCGTAAATTTTAGTCCGTAAAATTTATCTCGATATAAAATTAACTCAACAACGATACCAAGAATTAAATTTAACAACTAGTCAACAAGAATCAAACTCAATATCAACGAGTGAGGACGGACGGAAATAAGGGCGAAGGATTTAAATTGGAATTGTAATAAGATTCTCAAGGGGTCGTCCCAGGAATCTCTCAAGAATTTTGTGATTGAGTATCCACTCTCATCCTAGTATCCTATGTCCTATATTCTATAGCAAGCATGCAGTAGTACAACTAATACGTCGCACTACCACGACATCGCATAACTTGCGAAGTCTGGCCTGCTTGGGCTACCACTAAAAACGTGTCACGACCCGCACCCGGTATAGGGGTATGAGAGCGTGGGTACGTCCAGCCTATGCCACAGCATCGGCAGTAGAATGCTGTCTAGGTCATGTAACTATCTAATCAATCTCACATGAATATCCAACTCCATAAGGAGACATGGATATCACAATATAATGCTGAAAATACTCAATATCAAATAACTACACCACGATAAGATCTCGAAGAAACAAGTAAGATGCAACACAAGTCTAAGATAGAAATGGTCTAACTCAACAATATAATCCAAGTATCAAATAAGTTTGCCGGAGACAAATCTGGTACCAAAATAGACAGTTAAGAAACTAACTAGATAACTAGTGATTTCGGCTAAACCTCCCGGAATCACAACTGAACTACCAAGTCCAAGACTGCAGCTACTCACCCTGTGGTCCATAAGTATCGGACACCAGTCCTCTAGGCATAGTCTAAAAAATATTTTTCAGTCAGGAAGGAGCAAAGTACATCAAAAATAATATTTTTATTTAAATGATA
This sequence comes from Iris macrosiphon, assembly GCA_036927795.1. Taxonomy (NCBI): domain Eukaryota; kingdom Viridiplantae; phylum Streptophyta; class Magnoliopsida; order Asparagales; family Iridaceae; genus Iris; species Iris macrosiphon. The sequence goes on from JAYESA010000013.1 coordinate 130,119,887, forward strand.
AGGGCTATAAAATAATAAAAAAATAATGCTATATACTGAGAGAAGACAGTGAATAAATGCAATGGCAAAATAAAGAGACATGTAATGTAAAGAGACAGGCAATATAGACAATATGAAACAGTCAATGAATATATGAAACGAAGAGAATGAGATACAATATCATATATGGGTGATGTAGTATATGATCTAAAATAGAAAACTGTAACTATTCTAAGTGTTTGGAATATCAGTCTATCATGTGATCGGCTTGGGACAGGATTAGGCTGGCTATATATGATTAGCTATGATTCATGTAAGGTCAGGCTAACCATTTGGTTAGCTATAATGCATGTAGAGGTCAGGCTAATCATATATAACAGCTATGAGGTATGTAATGGTCAGGCCGCACCCGACGTGAGATGTGGGGTGAGCTATGATGCATGTAGAGTTGGGTATGATCACATAATCTACTAATATTTCCCCCGCCCCCAACTAGTACAGTGGATCCAATCATGACACGTCACGATACACGAGCAATATCCAATATATCATCAATGTAGCATCTCATGATTTGCAGGTCCAAGCTATATAATAGTCCGTATAGCACAGTGTCAAGAATCAGATGTAACATTTCTAGATACTGGAATTATAGATATTATCAAATAATTGGAAAAATTATTAGAGAATGTACTCGCTTTGGGTCCTTAGCTGGTAACACCAATATCCTGTTCCAGATCGCCTGGATGAACCAATAGTCCTATAGACATATCATAAAATAATACAATATTTGTATCAGATGCTACACTAACGCATAATCAAAATACACTAAACGCGGGACTACGCTAGGTATGATACTGGTCAACTAGGGTCATCTAGTAGATAGACCAAATATATATATATATATACACACATTAATTACAATTATAAAAGATACATATATAAATATACATATTATACATATTATTAATTATAAATATCAATACTCAATACATACATAATATATATAGTTGAAAAATATATATATATACATCATATGTATGCCACAAATATATTTAATTATATATCTATTAGTTTAAGAAAAAGCTTATATATATATATGTACCAATTTAATACATACACCATATACGTATATGTAGTTGATGAAGGACTTTAACATTTTCTTGCAGTACCATCCAGGGAAGGCCAACTTAGTCGCTGATGCCTTGAGCATGTATCCAGTAGCTATGTATTTAACGAGGGACAGGCACCTGTTGGCCGATCTTGATAGCTTGGGCATTGAGGTGTTAATACATGGAGTTACTGCACAGATGTGGGGACTTCAGGTACAGTCAGAGTTGATGTACCGGATCAGAGCTGCACAGTTCGAGGATGACTCCTTGAGGAGCATCAGAGCGCTTGTCCGGATAGAATTGGCAGAAGACTTCAGTATTGCAAATGATGGATCATTGCGGCACGGTACCAGATTGTGTGTGCCGAGTGGAGCGTTGCGCGAGGAGGTTCTTCAGGAGGCACATTAATCTTAGTACTCTATGTATCCAGGTGCCAACAAGCTTTATAGGGACATGAGAGAGCATGTTTGGTGGTATAGTATGAAGCGAAAGGTGACAAGCTTCATATCCAGATGCTTGGTATGTTAGCAGGTAAAGGCAGAGAGACAGAGGCCAGGTGGATTGCTTCAGCCTTTACCTATTCCAGAATGAAAGTGGGAGGATGTGATGATGGACTTTGTTTCGGAGCTTCCACGTTTTCCAAGAGGAAAAGACGCGATTTGGGTCATCGTAGAAAAATTGACCAAATCAACTCACTTCTTTCCATTCAAAGTGGGTACGTCTACGGAGAAGCTTGCGGAGATCTATGTGCCTCAGATAGTCAGATTGCATAGAGTTCCTGTGATCATAGTCTCAGATCAGGATAGTCGCTTCACGTCCCACTTCTGGAGGAGTTTGCAGGCTAGCTTGGACACTCATCTCAAGTTCAATACTGCATATCACCCCCAGACAGACAGGCAGTCGAAGAGGACTATTCAAACTCTTAAGGATATACTACGCACCTGTATTTTAGATTTTGGAGGCTCTTGGAAGGACCATCTTCACCTGGTAGAGTTTATTTACAACAACAGCTACCAGGCCAATATCGAGATATCACCATTTGAGGCATTGTATGGACGGAGATGCCGCACTCCATTATCATGGGATGATGTTGGTGAGAGAGCCTTATTGGGACCAGAGATGGTCGTGGATGCAGATGAGAAGGTGAAGTTCATCAGGAATAGGCTTCGAGTGAAGCACGACAGACAGCGGCATTGGGTCGATAGCCACCGAAGACCATTGGTGTTTGAGGTATAGATTTTTGTTTTGTATTGATAGTGATTGCTTGTTAGTTAGAATGCTAAGGCTGTATTTTGTGCTAGGTTAGTGATCTGGGGTTCTTGAGGATTTCTTTTACGTGGGGCACGATTCGCTTTGGTAGATACAAAAATCTTAGTTTATGGTACATCGGACCCTTCGATATTCTAGAGAAGGTCAGTGCAGTGGCCTATAGACTAGACTTGTCACCTGAATTAGAGGGAGTGCATAACGTATTCCATGTGTCGCAGCTGAGACGGTACGTGGCAGATCCTATCCATGTACTAGATCACTCGGAGATCGAGGTTGGTCCGACTCTCAGCTACCCAGAGCATCCTGTGGAGATTCTGGATAGCAGGGAGAAGGTGTTACGGAACCAGACTATTTCTTTGGTATGCATCGCGTGGAGGCATCACTCACCAGGAGAGAGTACCTGGGAGCGAGAGGCCAAGATGCACGAGTGATATCCTTATCTATTTGAGGTGTGAGGTATAATTCTTTCTTGCTTGTATTGATTGCTATTGGTAGTTAGTTTCTTCCTTAATTTTGATGACAAAATTTTTCTAAGGTGGGTAGAATTGTCACCCTCACTTTTTCAGTTAGGGGTAGTTTGGTAATTTAGCATGGGTAAATAATTTTTACGATTAAAATTAATATTAGTATATTCTAATATTTATTTGATGATTGTATTAATTATTTAATTATTAGTGAGCGGTAACTAATATATGACTTGTATTAATTATTTTGTTAGAGGCTAGTCCAATAATTAGACTTGTCATGACAACTAATAAGCCTAGCTTGGATCCAAACTCATTAGACCCTTCATCATTAAATTAATAGGGGGATTAGACTAATTAGAATTAGTGTAGAAACTTCCCCAAATGATCACCCTTAATTATTCCTCATAATTCACCATTGGAGGGCAAATTGGACAATGCAAGTGAGAAGTATAAAATATGCTGGGGAATTGTCCACGTATTTTATAGTCAAAACCCCTAACATACATGAAGTCCCTCCCTGCGTAAAACAGAGCTTCAAGGTTATTTGGCATAAAATAGGGCTTCAGAGCTGTCTGCATAAAACAGAGCTTCAAGGTTGTTTGGCGTAAAATAGGGCTTCAGAGCTGTCCTCGTAAAGCAGAGCTTTAAGGCTGTTCTACAAAAAAGGTTGCTATACCTTCCTCCGTAAAGTTTAAAATACGTTGTTTTTAATGTAGCGTAAAGTTGTACGAGGAACTCTTCGTATTCGTCGGATGAATTTGTCAGTCAAATCAGTGAACCTGACATTTGACAAAAGTACTGCACGATGATCGAGAGAACGGCTGTGATGATGATTTTGCACAGAGACCCAGTTTGTTATTTTATAACATATTTTTGATACAAGTCATTTTTACGCATTCAAATACAGAAAAATAGAGTCTTCTGAATACGCTGCCTATTCTACATTGATAGAAATGAGTTTCTTATACAGAACTCGAGGCATATCTCTGCATTTTATGCATGAGATTGAGGCAAAATGGTGGAATGTTACGTAGATGATATTGTTGTCAAAAGTTGCCTCAAGGATAATCGCATTCAAGACTTGAAGACAATATTTGATTTGATGCGCCAATATCAACTCAAAATGAACCCTACAAAGTCCTTTCTTGGTGTATCCAGTGGCAAATTTTTGGGATTTGTCAATACTGCTAAAGGCATTCAAGTTGACCCTGATAAAGTAAAAGCTATCCTAGAAATGCGACCGCCCCATAATCTCAGAGAACTTAGGGGATTTCAGGGTCGTCTAGCTTATATCAGGAGATTCATATCCAATCTCTCTGGAAGATGTCAACCTTTTTCTCGTCTAATAAAGAAAGGTGTATCTTTTGTATGGGATGAAGCCTGTCAACAAGCGTTTAATGACATCAAATACTATATTATTAATCCTCCAGTTCTGGTGCCTCCCGTCATAGGAAGACTATTTTTGTTGTATGTTCGAGCAATGGATCATTCTTTAGGGGATCTCCTCGCACAAAAGAAAAATGAGGGTCATGAACAGGCTATATACTATCTAAGCAGGATGATGGTCAGAGCAGAACACAGGTATAACCCAGTAGAAAAAGAATGCTTGGCCCTAATGTTTGCCATTCAGAAGACGCAACATTACGTGACAGGCCAAACTATTCATATCATATCCAAAATCAACCCACTTCGGATATTGATAAATAAGTCAAGTATTCTTAATTCTCGACTCGCGACTTGGGCAATGCTATTGACACCATATGATATGGTGTACGTCCCTCAGAAATCCATGAAAGGTCAAGTCTTGGCTGATTTCTTGGCTGCCCATCCAATTCTAGAAACCTCCAAATTATATGATGACATTCCCGACGAAGTTGAAGAATGTAATTTGGCAATGGAAGGTGATACATAGCAGCTATGCTTTGATGGTGCTTCTAGAACTGGTCACAAGGGAAACGTGGTTTCAGGGGTAGGGATTGTTTTGGTGACTCCTGATAAACTCGTCATTTATCGAGCATATTTTCTTAGTGAACCATGCTCTAATAATGTGGCAGAGTATAATGCTCTATTAATTGGGCTTCAAGTTGCTAAAGAATTGGATATTGAATACTTGGAAGCTTTTGGTGATTCTCAGCTGATCGTAAATCAGGTCAGAGGAATATATGAAGTCCGCAATCCAGATCTCATTCCTTATCACCGAACAACAATCAAGATAACAATGTCTTTTAAAGGATTCTTCTTAGAACATGTTCCTCGATCTCAAAATTTGGAAGCTGATGCTCTGGCCAGTCTAGCTGCAGATCTAGCTCTTCTTGTAAGAAGGTAGAATTCGGTGAACCTTCTTAACAGAGATTTGTTTTGTGTAAAAAATAATTTTCACATAGAATGCAGCTATGTTATAAACATGGTTCCTCCTAAGAGAGATTGGAGAAGTCCCTTTATAGACTTCGTGTCATATGGAATCTTACCATAGGATCCTAAAGAAGCAGCATCTATCAAAAGATGATCGCTACGTTTTTATTTTGATGCTTCTTCACAAAGTTTGTATCGCCAAACATATGATGGACTATTGTTATGATGTCTCTCTGGTGATGATACAAGGCAGGTTATCCGAGAAGCACATGATGGAGTATATGGAGCACATCAACCCGGTCCTAAGTTACAGGATCGTATCAGGAGGATGGGCTACTGTTGGCCTACTATGATTGCAGATGCCGTAGAATATGCAAGAAAATGCAAAGCCTGTCAGGTTCATGCAGATTTTATACATCAACCTTCTGAATATTTACATCCTACTATTTCATTACGGCCCTTTGAAGCATGGGGTATGGATATTATTGGTCCTATTTATCCTTCGTCTTCTATAGGACATTGGTTTATATTAGCTATCACTGAATATTTCTCCAAATGGGCGGAGGCAATTCCTCTTGCTGAGGTAAAGATATTCAATATGATCAGCTTTATCAAGCATCATGTAATTTATCACTTTGGGATACCCCGAAGGAAAATTCATGACAATGGGCCTCAATTCATCAGTCAAGCATTTCACCAATTTTACGATAATAATCAGATACAAAATGTGGCCTCAACGGCATATAATCCTGCTGCCAATGGTTTGGCAGAAGCCTTCAACAAAACCATTATCAAACTCTTGAAGAAATTTGTCTCTTCGAACAAAAAATATTAGAACAAAAAATTAGGGGAATGTCAGTGGGCATACCGGACAACGGTACAAACACCAACGGGTTATACTACATTTTCATTAGTTTAAGGGTGTAAAGCAGTTCTCCCTATTGAAATTCAAATTCCATCACTCAGAATAGCAGTAGCTAATGAGCTGAATAAGAAAAATAATGATCATTTAAGACTTCAAGAGCTAGAAGGGTTAGACGAAAGACGCCTTCAAGCTTAACAGCGTATTAAGTTATGCCAAGCACGTATCTTCAGAGCTTTTAATCAAAAAGTGAAGGAAAGAGTGTTCAAAGTTGGTGAGCTAGTTTTAGCTGTGAAGAGGCCAATGATCATTACACATAAAAGTAAGGGGAAATTCTAGCCTAAATGAGAGGGCCCTTATGTGATTGAAACAACATTTTCAAATGGCGCTTACAGATTGGCCAAGCCTAATGGAGATTTGATAATGGCTCCTATCAATGGCAAATTTCTGAAGAAGTATTATGCTTGATCTCCCTTGCTTAATGGAGTATGATGAAGATTTCATTCTGATGATACTATGTACAAAGATTAGTTGAATCATATTCTATCATGTTCATATTACCTCTGAATAGATATGTTTAATTAATTTGAAACTTCAAAACCTATTATGTCAATATTACCTCTGATAGTGTTTTGTATACAAATTTAGTTGGATCATATTCTATCATTTTTATATTACCTCTAAATAGATATATTCAGTAAAACCAGTTACCGAAAGTATATCATGTCCATATTACCTCTGATATCACTTTCATCTTAGCCTATCATTTATATTCTAATAATAAGTGATCGATCCACAGAGTCAGAAAATATGTCTTTATTATCTTTGAGAATAACAAATTATATGGAAAAGAAGGAGCAAAAAAGTACATAATCCATCATTGCAGAGAATATTTGCTCGAAGACGTCTCTTTTTACGGCTCCTTCTGATTTTATCATAGTCAGTTATGATTTTGGACCACGTCAGTGGATAATTTAAAAAGGAAGACAGATAGTCATACTGCGTAAAGGATCCATCAGATGCTATGATCAATGAATTTATGCACAGAGTTAAGATCCACGTGCAGAGCAAGGATCTATGATTTTACGCTCAGATGCTACGGATCTATGATTTTACGTGCAAAACAAAAATCTTAAATTATACGGGACAGATCAGTTAGCAGAATACGCGTATATATTGATAATCTGAGTTTTACGCTCGAGAAAACCAGTTACAAGAGTTTACGCAGAAAATATTTTTTTATTTTAAGAATCAGTATTTTTTTGATTCCATATTGTTTACAAACATTGCAAGGGCCTGAAATACGCAAATATCAGCGTTTGCAAACAGACGACAAGTATTCAGTAACTTCTCTTCTTCTTCAGTCGAGAGGACTTCATAAGACGAAGGGCCAAGGAGTTCCCTGAAAATATATGTCTTTATTGGAGATAAATTTTCTTCCTTGGCCATTGGTAGTTCATTCGAAGTTTGGCCAGGATCTTTTACATCTAGTTCAGGGATGGCCTGTTCGACGGACATTTCTTGCCTAGTCTCGAGAATCTTTCGAGAAGCCATTTTAGATGATGATGTTCTAAACAGATGTTCTTCGTATTTATAAAGGAGAAATGATGGTTCAGAATTCTATATGACTCCTCGTCAAAACAGCATGATGATTGGATTTTCAAGATAATTTAATGCTAAAGAGTTTTTACACATCTTCCTTTATGAGTAAAAGTTGGAACATGACTGGACACATAATTATCAGAGTCTGCGTAGAAATTACTCAAGCCTGTTGAAGCTGCGTATTACCAGACTTCATCACAGCAACATGGCGAATCAATAGTGCGTAAAAGAAGACAAGTTTATTAAATATGATGGAAATCCATTTTACAAAGAATTTTTTTATTAATATTCAAGATCACGATTACATATGATGGGAATCTATTACGCTAGGTTCTCATCTGATGGAGATCTTTATTTCTTCTTCTACAGCACTTCTTCAGCTCCTATATGTCGGGTGCCAAGAATAATTATCAATGGAGGGAGGATACAAAACTGGGCATGTATAAATTATTCAAGCCCACCCTCCATACGTCATCGGCAACCATGCTTAGAATTGTGATTGGGATTCAGACCCAACACAATATTGGAAGACACGGCCGAGCTACACCCCAGGATCCAGCTTCATAATAGGGGAAAATACAGCTAGCAAGCTGTGTGGTCTAATGCGACCCTTCCTCTCTCTTTGACGAATTGCCATATAAAATTGCTGATTACCTCGAGCAAAGGAAGCTATGATATCCCTCCATGGTCCATCATTGCAGAGAATATTTGCTCGAAGACGTCTCTTTTTATGGCTTCTTACATGCTGGAAGAGCATAATCTTCTTCTTTCTCAGTTCAGCACAATGAATCTCAGCAGTCATCTTTGTGGTGAAGGAAGTATGGAAAATCAAGTTCATTTGCTTGCCCTTATATAGGCAGAAGAGAACATACAAATTCCAACGACTTCTTAAATATAGCCGGAAAAAATTAGCCTTGAAGAACGAGTCAAATTTGACCATTTCATGCTTCATTCAAAGTATTTCAAATTACGAGGAATTGGGAAACTTTGAAGGGGGTCTTGTAGAAGCATGAAATATGCTGGGGAATTGTCCGCGTATTTTATAGTCAAAACCCCCAACATACATGTAGTCCCTCCCTGCGTGAAACAGAGCTTCAAGGTTGTTTGGCATAAAATAGGGCTTCAGATCTGTCTGCGTAAAACAGAGCTTCAAGGTTGTTTGGCGTAAAATAGGGCTTCAGAGCTGTCCGCGTAAAGCAGAGCTTCAAGGCTGTTCTGGATAAAAGGTTGTTATACCTTCCTGCGTAAAGTTTAAAATACGTTGTTTTTAATGCAGCATAAAGTTGTACGAGGAACTCTTCGTATTCCTCGGATGAATTTGTCAGTCAAATCAGTGAACCTGACATTTGACAAAAGTACTGCACGATGATCGAGAGAATGGCTGTGATGATAATTTTGCACAGAGATCCAGGTTATTATTTTATGACATATTTTTGATACAAGTCATTTTTATGCATTCAAAGGAAGAAAAATAGATTCTTCTGAATACGCTGCCTATCCTACATTAACATAAATGAGTTTTTTGTACAGAGCTCGAGGCATATCTCTGCATTTTATACACGAGATTGAGGCATATCTTTGTATTTAATGCACGAGATTTTGTTCTATTTTCAAAATTTGTCATGACTGGGAAAGCTAAGACAGTGACAAATATGCTCACATCACCATCCTTGTATTTTATGCCAACCAGGCTATTTTCAACTATAGGAGTACGCCGTATGCTATCTCCTCAAAATATGCCAACTCGGCTATATTTACAAAGGTACGTTGATAAGGCTACTTAGCCCAGAATACGCTCAAGACCTCAGTCGTGAAGGATAATTGGCTATTTTACGCTGGTTATCTATTATTCATGAATTATCAAGCTTTACGCAGGGGCAGTTACCAATGTGGCTTGCATGCCATGATCTTCGAGAAGCAGTTATACGCGTTACCTTGTAAGGGATACGTGTCATACGCAGATTCAGAATTATTTGAACGTGGGTAGTAGTTATCATAACCGAAACGTAAAGGAGGCAATCTTCTTCACAGTTTGGCCTTTTACGCCAACAAAACAGTCATTTGGCTTTTACACCAACCAGGCAGTTATTTGATTGATCTCTATAGATAGAGACCCCTGGTCACAGGGTAAAGGGGGGAATTGGTTTTGGCTGACAACTTTAGCAACAAGAATTCGATCCTACTTGCAACTTTCCTTTGGCCGGCTTTTGCCTTCAGTTTAGAGAAAGTTTGAAGTTTCTTCTACAACACTTCTTCATCATCGTGTATCCAAGGAATAAAGTGATCGACTGCAGATCAGACTTCCATAGCAATACTTCCCCAGAATTATTTTATTGTACTTAATATCCTCGTATAGGATTATTTGTACTTTTCTCTTTTCTCGTTTGTAAGCAAAAGTTTCGTATAAACTTTGTTTATCCAAACAGCAAGTTCGCTTGGAGAAGGGGGAAGTGGTCGGCCCCTATAGGGAGGTCTCCTCTCTCTCTTCTCTTTATTTGTTTCTTTATTTTAGATCTAGAATTTAGATCCCCAATTTTTCATCATTTTCCTCCATTGATTCTCTACTCAATTTACCTCCATTTCCTTCTTATTTTTATTCCTCAAGGAGTTTTGGAACTTAGAGAAGCAAGAAACACAAGGAGGAGGTGCTTTGGTGAAGAGATCGTGTCCTAAACATATCCAATTATATTTTCATTTGGAATTCATCTCCTAATTGATAATTCTAGAATTTTTCTTTCATTGTAGCTTCTTAATTATGCATTTGACCCCTAGGAATCACCCCATGGCATATGACTACCTATAGGAACAAGTTATAGGTTAATTGGTTATGTATTGTGAATCCTTTATATTAATTTATGTGCATGTTGGGAGAATTATGAGATTGACACAACAATATTTTATCATGAGATAAATTAGATCTAACTAGACTTAGATCGAGGTTGTGGGACTTTGTACTTGTCCATAAATGGATACGTGTAGGCCATATCATGGTATTTTGGGACACGGTACAATATAGGGCCCAATTTTTGTAATTTTATGAAATTACTTGTCAAATTCTATTGTAGAAAATTATATTAGCTAGGTATATATGTTATATATGTGTATGAGTGGATAGTTGTGGTAAATTAGAATTTTAGCTCTATAGTCGAATGAGTATCTTGAGCGTGCACACTTGGTGTTTGAGGAAATGGCAAATTAGTATAAGTATTGTACTCACTCGTTATCATTATGTCTATATATAATTATATATGTTAGTTTATATCTATGCTTATATGTTAATACCTATGTATTGATGATTGCTTGTATATGTGTGTTAATGATGTAGTTGTGGTTGAGTAGTGGTGTGGGCAGTTGTTGTTGATGAAGGTGGTGTGATTGATTCACTGTGGTGACTGAGTGTGTTGCCTCACTGTTTTAGAGTAATTTAAGTAAGGGAAAAATGATATAGGGGTCGGATCGGGTGTATGCACAGAGAAGCAGCAGTGAAAGGAGCATAAGGAGGTCAAGGGTAGGGATGAGTGTGTTGCTGTATGTAACATCAAGTACAACAGCTGCAGTTGAGGTGGGTATGCAATTGCAATATGTGGCACTCCAGGAGCAGCCCAAGTAACTGCAGCAACTGCAAATAGATGTGTAATCAGGGGATCTCGGGTAGGTGTAAGGAGATGTATTCAGTTTAAGGGAAACCAATGCAGGCATACTTGGCTTAGGAGTGTGTGTTATCCAGGGAACTGTAAGTGAGTATCCTATATGAGTGTCAGTGTGTAGATGTTGGAGGGGCTTCATGTATCAGGTTATCCAGGTAGAGGTAAGTAACTTGAGTAAGAACCTAGGTTTAGTTCAGATTGAGTGGTAGTAACATGTTGCAGTGAGTTTGAGAATGGAGTCTAAGCAACTTAGTTCTACTCGAATGAGTGTAGGTGGCTCCGGCTGTCATTTTGTGCAATGCTTGCACTATATGGGCATCATGTGTTCAATAGTTAGTGTTAAGGTGCTAATTGTACACTTGAGTACATTAGCAACTGTGTAATGAATGATTTCAATTGCAGTAGCAAGGTGAAGGGAATTAGGACTTGGGTGCTGTGTAATGGGGATACTAGAACTAGCATTATGTAGGTTAAATGTGATATCAGTGGTTGACTTAGGAGATATGGTATGCAATCAATTTTGGGCTCGTGAATAGTGAAGAGAAAGGAAAAACATATGTGGTTGCTGTATGAAATTGACCATAGAAGCTACAGCAAGCAGTGTAAGAAGGGGTGGATGTGCAGTGTGCCGGTAGTGTGGGTCTTTAAGGGGTGAGCCTGGAGTCGGGGAGTCGGTTTTAAGAACAACAATTCAGTAGCAGCAGTAGTAGTAATAGGGAGGAATCTCATATGTTAAGGATACCTTAGTATTATATTTTAGTGGTACACTAAGTATCAGATGTGACTGTTATTTAATGGACAGCAGTGGGTATTCAATAATTAAGTAGAGTGACTATCTCTGATATACATGTATCAGGATGTATGGAGTATAGCAAGTGTGTATGCTGAGGTATGTATTGGGGTGTGAATAGATTTGAGGTATGTGAGTAGCTAAGATATTATTCAAGATACTAGAAGTGATGGTATTGATACCCTTATGAATGTTGAGATAGAAACGGACATCAATATCAGTAGCAGTAGCGGTAGTGGGTATAGGGGTTAAGTATCAATTATTGTTATAGTATTATTTAGTAAGTTAGTATTTGTATATGAATGTTTGTTAGTATCATTAAGGTTTTAAGTTGTATGCTAGCTAATAGTTAGTATGATATCTTAGTAGTGAGTTTATAAAGTATCAGTCAAGATATTGGAGAGATATATAAGATTTGAGTTAGACTTGAGATAGGGTATTGTTGTAGTCGAAATATATATTAATGTTGATATTAAAGTATCATATAGTAGTTAACTAGTTTAAGGTGAAGAGTATAATACTTAGTATTACTAAGTAGTAATTGTATGTATATGATATTGTATTCCAAATATCTATATAGTATAGTGCTAGTTAGTGTTAAGCTATTGTATTAGCTAAGGTATGGCCTAGTATCAACTAATGGCCTAGTTAGTGTTAAGCTATTGTAGTTAACTAGTTTATTGCAGTTATTTTATTACCGCTTCTTTATTCCAATACACTACCTGTTCACTCTAGTTCATTACATTTTGATATTTAGTTATCTTGTATTCTTTTCTATTATCTGTTACATATGCTCGATTATGTATTTGGAACAGCTTTCAGAGGTATGTACTTCGCTCCAATCCTGACTGGATATATTTTTCAGATGATTGGCTTGTGGACCAGTGTCCCACCTACTATGGGCCATATGACGGCGTACCATTAAAGGATACTCCTTTAGAGCAGGAGGACCTAGTACCAGAGGCTGAGGATGCTTAGACTTATTGTTTAGAGTTGTATTAGACTTTATTGAGGTTATTGGCATGCATATATATTATTTCGGACTTATGGATATATTGTGACTCTTTTCTTCGTGGCGTAGGCTGTGGCGTAGGTTAACCCAGATATCGGTCTACCGCCGATGCTGTGGCGTAGGCTGGACGTTGCTAACTACTCGTGCCCTTATTCTGGGTGCGGGTCGTGACAGGAATATAAATGGAAGAGTTAGAAGTTATCATTACAGCTGGGATGCGGCACGCAGACCATGGTTATCGTTTAGCAACCCAGGCATTGAGCCAACTTCTTAAAAAGTGTGCTGTTGTGCCAATTTTTTTAAAAGTATGTTGCTGTTCCAAATTTTTCAAAAGTGTGACGTTGGGCCAACTTCTTCAAAAGTGCGTCGTTGAGCCAACTTTTTCAAAAGTGCGCCATTGTGCCAACTTCTAAAAACGTGCCATCACAGCCAATTTCATCAAAAGTGTGCCATCATGGATACTTTCAAAAGTACGCCATCATGGCTACTTCCTCAAAAGTGCGCCAGTATCCAGACCAATTCTAAAGTGCACATACTATCCTAACAGACAGTGAGCAGTTATGAGCGCTTATCTTACATGCCATGCTTTTCGTGAAAGGTGTACAAATAACTGTCTCCTATGACCTATGCTTTCTTCGTATATGAAGCTACATATCAAGCATGCAACAAGTTGTGTACCCACTCATTCATAACGTGGGATATTAGTCCACCAAAAGTGTGCGCACAATGGCAAAACAGTACAGATTGTCCAAAGTGCGCGTACACTCTCATAACCGCTCCAAAACTCTATAAATACAAGATCGGTACATTCATAGAGGGGAACTAAAATTTTTAAATCTTTGAAATTCAAGAACCAAATGAGTGAAATAGAAGCTTATCGTGCCGTTGTTGCCAAAGCTTTCTTATTATTCAACTCTCCAAGTTGTTCACAATATTTTCTGTATTTCTTCGTCGTCGTATGGCCCAAGGAGTAAAGTGATCGTCACCAGATCAGATTTCTACAGCTATACTTTTCCAAAATCAACTGTACTTAGATTCTTGTTTATGATCTTTTGTACTTTTCTTTCTATTCAATAGTCTGTAATAAAAAAGTTTCGTACAAAATTTTCTTCGCAAACAAGATGCTGATTCTGCTGGAGACAACTTTCTCCTCTGACGAGAAGGTGATAGATCAACTCGATGCTGCATCGGTCGGCTCGATATAGAAGAACTTGGTCGTAAAGTTTGACCAACAAGCATACATGAAAATGCTCCATTTTGGGGGTAGTGCTAACCCATCATCCGCACTCAAGTCGAGGAAAACCCACAAAGTGTGGGTGCCCAAGCCTCGTCAAGCTTATCCTGAAGTTGCTGCAACCAAAGGAAAACAAGTATTATGATTGACGAAAACTACCTGGTTAATTCTGTCAATCAGACTCAGGTCGATAATTTGGCGGACAACTCCCTTGCGTTAATAAAGGGATAAAATTCGTTCAATTTGTGCAATATCAACCAAATGGTGATCCACCCCCAAGCTTCTGACTCCCTTACGTTAAATAAGGGATACAAATTGTACAACTTGTGCAATATCAAGCAATGGGTGATTCATACCCAAGCTTATGAGCCTGCACATATTGGTTATAATATGCGGGGCAAGCAAGTCATGGACACCGCTGTCCAAACCAATCTTTCTACATGCGCACTCTTCAAAGAGAGATAAAAGTTTCTCCAAAATTTACTCCAGTAGAAGAAAGACTACAAGTGCACAAATAAAGTTTTAGTTAGGGATGTTTATTCTTCTAACATCATAATTACGCGCACAATGGAGGGAAAGTTATGCGCTACTCGTCAGAAGCCTACTATTATTGTGCCACGTTAAGACCTTCGTACAAAATTAAATACACATAGGCAAACTGCCCCAACTCTGCCTATACCGCAGAAAGTGTGCCAAGTAGGACCAACCTTTTCACAACATGTTGATTTTGCGCGTGTACATAAGAGGACTGCTAGAGACAACTTTCTTTCGTCCATGAAGGACAAAAGCTCAAGATATAACGAATCACTCGCTAATCAAGCCAGCACTTCACTCTACACACAAGGGACCAAAAATATACATAGAATATTTAATATATCTCATGTAAAGAGGCAGAGTCTGCCCACTTTCTTTTTTTCTCTTTCCTCTTTCGATATACGTGAGCTTATTATAAAAAAACATAAAGAGAGAGACCCTTCTTATTTTATAACAGTATTTTCTAATGAACATCATTGTAATTGTCACAGACTTGTAATTAAATATTGTTGTGCATCAAAAAAATGGTCTTTGTTTGACCGATTGACCTACACTATGTCTCATAAACTTTAACGTACAAAGCTAGTTGACAACCAAGAATATGATGATGAACTGCTTCTTGCTTCAGCATACATAGCTTCGCATCTTCCCTGTGGCAGGAGATAAACAAGACAAAGTTCTTCAAGAATACCCAGCTAAAGGAGATTTGACCAACTCATCGACTCCTTTGAAGGAGTATACCAAAATACTCGTTTTTGAAGATAGGAGCTCGTTCTTCACGGAAATCCCCATTCCTCATAATCCGAGGCTGTGGGTAGCAATCCCCCCAATTTTGAAACTGACAGTGTAGACTCCAACTACATGGTTCATTCTACTAATTCCTCTGTTGTACACAGAGATGTTAGCGTCTACGCCGTCGGTGATGAATAAGATGCTTATCCATCAGAAGCTACCAAACAATGCCTTAAGTCATTAGAGGTCGCAATCAGGGATATGCATACTATGATACAAAATATGCATCAAATAATGACAGCCTAATATTCTTCTAAACCAGTACCTGTCCAAGTGGCTTCATTCATAACTACACAGCCTACTCTTGGAACAACACCTATGCAGGATAACACAAATCCAGAAGCATTTATAAACCAAGAGTCAGCAACGCTATCTCTTAATCCTCTCAATATTGGGAGTGTACCTCCACCAGTAATAATACGTGTTCAACCAGGATCTTATCAGTTAGTTGCACCACTCCGACCAGAAGATCCTCTCGAAACTATCCGGGAGTTGTGTGCACAGGTCGATATTTTAAAGAACAAAGACCAACTTCGTAAGATGGGGGTGAAACAGTCTTAGCCTCCTCATTGGAATAATGTTTTATTCCCTCCTAAATACAAGCCTCAATCGATAGTCTTGTTTGAAGGCAGGACATCCCCGAGCAAATATATTAATTACTTCAATATGATGATGGCTCATATGTAAAAAGAAGATGCTCAACTTACCAGATTATTCGTGGGATGCTTGGCTGGCATAGCCTACGATTGGTATCATAGTTTACATGATAACTGCATATCCTCATTTGATGACATGAAGTATCTTTTTCTCTCATGATTCTAAGAGGGAGGCATGAATATGATAATGTTTTCACTTATCGATATCAAATAGAAGAAGAAAATATCCGCTTGTGAATTTATAACAATGTTTCAGGCAAGCAACTCTTAAGTTACCCCCCGGTATTCCAGACTCCATATTTATTGATACTTGTAAAAAGAACCTACTACCTATAGTAGGGCTTTGGACGGGTCCAACTCAATTTCAAGATTGGACGACATTCATCATCGGGGTCGAAGCTGCTGTAGGTAAGACGAAGATAGCACGTAATTTGGGGTTACAAATGACCAATGCGAAAGTAAAGCGTCCCTCTAACAATAACAACAGTACAAATAATCTCAACAATAAAGAAAATAAGGCATTGGCAATAAACATGTCAAAGCGACCCACCTCTCCTCTAGCACAAAAGCTTCCAGAATCTTCTAGGCCTAAGAAAGAATATTCTTTTGAGGAGAGCGATATCCACAGCATTTTGAATGCTTGATAAAAAGCAACAAGTTGTAGTTTCCTGACATCAAGCGACCAAATGAGGCCGGTAAAATAGATGACCCGAAGTACTGCTTATACCATCAGTATGTACATTATCCGGCCAAGGCTTTTTATGTCTTGAAAAGAAAAGTACAACAGTTGATAGATGCTAAAGCTATCACCCTTCACAATGAGGAGAAGATAATCACCGCCAATATGGTGTCTCTTTAATTCGGTAATTTTTCAGTACAAGAAATCCCAAACGACGTCATCCCAATACCCCAAACTATGATGGAAGTAGTAAATCTTCCGCCTTCTCGAAGTTAAAAAAAGGTGTTGATGCCTCTTACCACAGATCATGGCAAGATTATATGGATTTATCCCGACCTACTGCCAGATTCGGACCAGGGACCAACATCTTCCAATTCAAAATCCAAGAAGGGTAAGAAGTATAAACCATGCAATATAATTTCTTCATATCATCACTCAGACAGAGATCAAGATCAACATCAAGAAGACATATCTCTCGATATCATATTACAAAATCTGAACATTACCCCACCAAGCTCTACTCGCAAGCTTCGCTTAACACACCGACAATGGTCCATGATTGGCAGTATTCTGCTGTATAGGGCACAACAAATCTTCATTACTTATGAAGGTGTTCCTACACAAATTACTCCTCCTTCTTCTACAATAATTAAAGCACCGACCTCAACTCCGGTGCTTGAGGAGGATCGTCCCCAATTTTATCGATACAGTCAATAATCTGTACGCTTGATGCAAAATATGGGGTATGACTTCTAGAAAGCTGAAGGTTTAAACTTTGGCAAGGGACAACGTATTCCTCTACAACTCCGAGGACAATCCAGCAAATCTTATAGTGAATTGGGCTATAATAAGGCTAGCCACAGACTCGCTCCAAGAAGAGTCATGATAAAAAGAAACTCAAGTCTTGTAACATGGTGGTTCTTTCTCCGATGCTCAAAGAAGAAGCCATGACTGGAACCAGGTTTGGTAAAGATTATCATAAAACTTATGAATCTGTCCTGAAAGATGTTCCTGACACTCTTCCTACTTAGCCAACTCCTGTTGCTCCAGTCACAACCAAAACTGGTGCTTCAAAGCCTACTACGGCTGAGAAAAGGAAGCAAAAGGAAGTATGCTTTAAAAAAAACTCTGAACAAGAATGTACCCCAAGGACTTGAAAAGTCCTACAATTTTGACATATTGGCAGAACTGGCCAATACCCCAGCCTGGCTTTCCATATTCGAGTTACTTCATTTGTCGAAGGAGACTCGTGAAGCTTTAAGCGAAGCTCTGATATATGCAGACTCATGCTTAGCTCAACTCAGGGCTCCTGATGAAGAGACATTAGCGTGTCCTCAATGCCACAGCATGATAGAGAAGATTCCTAACATCACCTTCACGCAAGATGACATGCTACTCAAGGATAATCAGCATGACAGACCTTTGTATTATACCGGTTACATCATATCTATTAAGGTAAACTAGATTCATATCGACCCTGGTTCTTCATTCATCATTATTCTTAAAATTCTACTGAAAGGATTGAAGATACCAATGTGCAACCTATCTGCTACTAGCACTACTATTCTAGGCGTCAACGCTGGAAGAAGTAAACTGCTAGGAAAGATACACCTAAAAATTTAGATAGGTGATCTACGTACTGAAGTCACATGTTACATGATTGACTCTGACGTATCCTATAACATTTTACTGGGACGACCATGGATACACGAGCATAAAATTGTACCCTCCATCCTACATTAATGTTTTAAATATATGAACAGTAGGGTAGAAGTCAAAACAGAAGTAGCTGACCTAAACCCATTCAAAGGTGTAGAAGCCTATTTTGCTGACTCTGTACTCTATTTACCAGAGTTTATGAAAGAAGAAGCTAATCAAGCTAGTGATGAAGCAAAGACACCCCAAAAGAAGAGCTTTTGATAATCAGAGTCAAAGGACGTACTACTCGTCCAACTCCTTCAAAGCCTCTCGACATCAACCTGCACAAATCACCTCTATTGGTCATCAACCTTCGATACAATAAACAGCCGACATTGAAGAATGAGCCCCTTGTTATCGACCTTCATCGTAACAAGCAACTAACATCAGTGAATCAATCCCTAGTCATCAATTTTCCAAGTCTTCTGTGAAGGCTGAAGATTATGCTGACTATATAGAAGATGGAGAAATCTTATATTTCATGAATAAATAAGGCACTACTTCACACTACGTTGATGTTGAACCCTTTGCTGAAAAATTCTTTGAGTCTCTTCATCTCTACGAACCTTTGTCCATACCCATGGCATCTCTATTTCAATATAGTTTATTATATGAACAATATGAGGATACATACTTTATAGTCCCAACAAGACAGAACAAGCAATGTCAGATAATTTTTGGGAAAGCTAAAAACATAAAAGGCATGCAAACTAATGATTCTAATAAGGATAATGGGAAGGTATAATGATATCGTTATAGCCAACCAGCTAAGAATATTATGCAAGGGATGGACTATAACTTAAAATCTAGTTTGGAACTAAATTATGGAAAAGACATAGGGACTCTGATACGTCACTGCTCTCCAAAAGGAAAACCGGAAATATACTATCAGCGGACTGGTCATGGTTTGGGATACGTTACACCACCAACAAGTCCTGAAAGTTCAAAATTGAAAAAGAGACGCATTCTCATTCCTCTGACTCATTATTGTAGAATTATGAAGAAAGCCTAGGGGGCGTATTTAAACAGGCTTTCACTATAAATAATGTGTCAACTGCCCCAGATGATAAATACGTTGAACTATTAGAACCATTCGAGAATGATCCATGGACACAACAAATAGATACTCCATGGGAGCTTCGGTTTGAGCAACGTGAACCACCTATAGAGGACAAAATAGTCCAAATTGATGTAGGAGAATAATCTTCGCCAAAACTAATCTTTATTAGCAAAAGTCTTCCTGTAGAAGATCAACATGCTTTACTCTAGCTAATAAAGGAGTATATCAATGTCTTCGCCTAGAGTTATGAGGATAAGCTTGGCCTTAATCCTCAAATAGCCATACACAAGTTCAATATTCAGCCGATTGCTAAAGCGGTGAAATAGCAGCAACGACTATCCCGTTCGAATATGATGGATGCAATTGAAGCTGAAGTTAAGAAACTCATAGCAGTTGGCTTTACTCAAGAAGAGCAACATCCCGACTGGGTAGCCAATATCGTTCCAGCCATGAAGAAAAATAGAAAGGTCCGGGTCTGCGTAGATTATCGAGATATGAACTTATTCTATCCAAAAGATAAATTTTCTCTTCCCATCATAGATGTCAGGATCGACATACATACGGATTTAAATGTATGACCTTAATGGATGGATTCTCTGGATACAATCAAATTAAGATGTCACCTGATGACGAAAAACACACTTCTTTTCGTATACCATTGGGAGTTTTCTGTTATATAGTCATGCCCTTTGGCTTGAAGAATGAGGTTGCAACTTATCAATGAGCCATGATTATAATTTTCCAGAAGCATTTATGAAAAATAGTAGAATGCTACGTTGATGATATTGTTGTCAAGAGCCATCTTAAAGATGATCACCTTCAAGATTTGAAGACTGTGTTCGAATTGATGCGCTACCACCAATTAAAGATGAATCCAACTAAATCCTTTCTAGGAGTTTCCAGTAGCAAGTTTCTCGAATTTTTTATAACTTCCAAAGGTATTCACATTTACCCCGATAAAATCAAAGATATCCTCAAAATGCAAGCTCTACGTAATCTCAAAGAACTTCGTGGTCTTCAAGGTCGTCTGGCATATATTAGGAGATTCATCTCCAATCTTTCAAGACTATGCCGAACTTTTACTCAGTTAATGACAAAAGGCGTATCATTTGTTTGGAACGGAGTATGTCAACAAGCATTCAACGACATCAAACAATATTTAACAAATTTGTCGGTTCTAGTATCTTCGGCCGTAGGAAAACTCTTTTTGTTGTATGTTCGAGCAATGGATCACTCCCCAAGAACTCTTCTTGCAAAAAAGAGTAATGAAGGCCATGAACAGGTGATCTATTATCTCTGTCGCATGATGGTCAGCACTAAACATTGATTCAATTTGGTAAAAAAAATGCCTCGCCTTGATGTTTTCTATTCAAAAGATACGAAATTACATGTCAGGTCAAACCATTCATGTCATATCCGGAGTAAATCCTCTCCGGGTATTGATGACTAAGCCAAGCACACTCATTTTTTATTAGCCACATGGGCAATGTTTCTATCACCCTATTTATATGTCCCACAAAAAGCAGTGATGGGTCAAGCGCTAGCTAATTTTTTGGTAACTCATCTTGTACCAAAAACTTCCAAACTGTACGATGACATCCCAAATGAAGTCTTAGATAATATGGCAATGGAAGATGATACCTGACAACTATTCTTTGATAGCGCATCAAGAATAGGACCCAAAGGTAACATAGTAGTTGGAGTTGGCATAGTCCTAGTATCTTCTGACAAACTACTCATTCATCGAGTATATTCTCTCAATGAACCATGTTCCAATAATATGACAGAATACAACACTCTACTCATTGGTCTCCAATTAGCTAACGAATTAGACATAGAATATCGTGAAGACTATGGAGATTCCAAGCTGATAGTCAATCAGATCCTGGGAGAGTACGAGGTTCATCATGAAGACCTCATCCCTTATCATCAAGCAGCAATCAAACTGGCTTTTACTTTTAAAGGATTCTTTATCGAATATGTGCCTCAGTTACAGAATACGAAAGTAAATGCTTTGGCTGGCCTATCAGCATCATTGGCCCTTTCCCTAAAGAGACGACAGTTAATTATGCTAACAGGACGAGAATTATTCTGTACAAAAAACAACTTGCACATTGAACATAGTTATATCATAAAGTCAACTTTCATGGATAAAGATTGGAGAGACCCTTTTATAGACTATGCTACTTATGATATTCTTCGAGAAAATTTGAAAGAAGCCACTTCTATTAAAAGACGTTCACTTCGATTCTTCTATGATGCCTCATCAAAAATATTATATCGTCGTTCTTATGAGGGATTGCTGCTATATTATCTTTCCAACCCTGAAGCAAGACAATCACTCTATGAAGCTCATGATGGCATTTGTGGAGCACATCAGCCAGGTCCTAAATTATAAGACTGCCTCAGAAGAATGGGTTATTATTGGCCCACCATGGTGGCAGATGTCGTAGATTACGCTCATAAATGCAAGTCATGCCAAATCCATGTTGATTTTATCAACCAACCAATATAGTTCTAACACCCTACAGCTGTCTTCTGGCCTTTTGAAGCTTAGGGAATGGATATTATTGGTCCGATTAGCTCATCTTCTTCTAGAGGATATCGGTTTATACTTGTAATAGCCGATTACTTCTATAAATAGGCAGAAGCAATCTTGTTCGTCAAAGTTAAGACGTCCAATATAATTAACTTCATCAAATACCATGTTACCTATCGTTTCAGTATTCCTCGGAGGATAATACATGAAAATAGGTTGCAATTTGCCAGTTAAGCATTTTATCGGTTCTGTAACAAAAATTGAATCCAGAATATAGCATCTACGGCCTACAATCCAGCAACCAACGTCTTAGTGGAAGCCTTTAACACGACCATAATTAAACTCCCTAAAACGTTTGTCTCATCCAACAAACGTGATTGGAATAAGAAACTCGGGGAGTATTTATGGGCTTATCGTACAACAGTTCAAACTCTAACGGGTTGTACACCATTCTTTTTTGTCTACAGATATGAAGTAGTTCTTACGCTTGAAATTCAGATACCTTTTCTTAGAATAGCTATTGCTAATGAGCTAACAATAGAGAATAATAATCGATTGCCCCTGTAAGAATTAGAAGCATTGGATGAAAAGTGCCTGCACATCCAATAATGTATTGAGCTATACCAAGCACGTATTTCCAGAGCTTTTAATTGATAAGTCAAGGAAAGAATATTCTAGGTCGGTGAATTAGTCCTTTCAATAAGGATACCTATGATCATAACCCATAAGAACAAAGGCAAATTCTAAGCTAAATGGGAAGGTCCTTATGTAGTGGAGACAATATTCTCCAACGGAGCCTACATGCTCGCTAAGCCTAATAGAGATTTGATAATGATGCCTATCAACAAAAAATTCCTCAAGAAGTATTACGTCTAAGCATGCCATATTCCTCTCTATCTCTAGCAAATTAAAATAAGATGTACAACAAATACATCTTTAATTCCCAGCAACTCGTAGCCTACATGGTCTCGCAAACTATTACATATATTTATTTTTGAATAAGAAATGGGTAATGGGTCCGCAAAGTTCCCTAGTGGGATAATATTTAGATCCAACGAAACACTCTCTTTGAGATCATCTAAATAATTCTCTCCCAAAAAAATATTCCATTCTTAAAGACCAGTTATTTTATGGATATCCTATTCCTGATCCCCAAATGGGTTAGGAATAATCTCACATGTTTATACACCAATCAATAAGTGTAATGTGATTCATGTCCATATTACCTCTGAATCATATTCCATTTATTATCCCCTAAAAAGAAGATAATAGTTCGCCCTTGAACTACTCTTTCTTCTCTTCCCCAGTGGAGTAAACTAGTGAGCTATCACGTCCATATCACCTCTAATAGTATTGCATCCAACAAAATTTGGCATTTGTACTCAACATAAGTATGCCTTGAGTGATAAATCTACCAAATTCTTTGACAGAGTTATTCTATCATGTCCATAATACCTCTGATCAGATATATACTCAATGGGTCTCGATTTGAAAAAATATCACTAAGGTAAAACAAAATTTCTTTACTGATAAAAAATAAAAAAAGGATAATACAAATACTTAGGAAGAGGATGGGTCAGAATCTTCTAAATTATTTACAAAATATTACAAGGAGTGAAGAATGTAGACGTTAGAATATGCAAATGTTCAATGGATAGCCATTATTCTGGCCTGATCTTCCCGTTCCTCCACGACAATAAGCAGAGTGAGAGGATTGTTAACATCAGTTTGAGATAAGGTAAGTTTATTTGAGGAAGGACCAACAAAATTCTGGAAAATATTTGCTCTACTCGGATGTATGGGGACCAATCCCTCCTCCTCCTTCGTAGAGGACATCATAGGAATAGTGGAAGTCCTACCAGGATTAATCTTAATCGGTGAAGGAGCAGTCAATCCATCAACCTCCTTAATTCTCTGCTCGAAGGCATCTTGTGAAGCCATAAAAATAAAGACAAGTTTGCATGAAGAGTAAAGAATCGAACAAGCAACTCTATTATTTATATAGAGGACAATGATGGTTCAGAGTTTCACACACCTCTTCAGTGAAATGAGGCGACGGTTGGTTTCCCAAGCAAATAGAGGAATTCAAAATACTAAGCATAACGGTTGGCATTTCGCGTATTGGGTTAGAAATCCCCACAGGCAAACATTTACTTATTATCAGAAAAGGGTGTCATAATACGCATAAAAGAATAAGCGTATCAGTCAGTTGGTATAACTTCGCATAAATACACACACTATTTGGATGACAGAAGGGGCAGTACGCATAATACTCGATTTGTTTCAAGGTACATTTTGTGGAAGTAAAAACAAAAAAAAACACTCATCAGCAATACGCACAATGAAGTCAAGCTAAAATTTTATTGATGCTTAATCATGATTATATATGATGGAGACCTATCGCACCTAGATTTTATTCTAAAAATCATGATTATACATATGGAAAACTATTATACCTGGATTTTCATATGGTGGAGATCTATCACAGAGCCATCCCCATCTATGTGTCACGTTTGCTCCTGATGAAGATGAATATAGGCACAGAAGAAATGAGCTCCTCAGTACAAACCACAGTACAAGAAAAAGAAATCCGTGTTGTGGACAAGCGAGGACGGTACATAGGATTGGGCCTATTTAAATTAGCACAGACCCATTTCTGTCCTAACTCGATGGAGGACATAGCAGGTCAAACAGAATATGTTCCGCTATAGCCATCAGCGCCACCACTAGAAGTCCCGGTTATGATTCCAATCCCAACCCTATTATCAGCATAGGGCCATGTTAAGAGAGTAATTCCAGAGAGCTGGGTTTGAAGACAATGAACAGTCTTCTGGGTAATTCATCAGTTCAACATAAACGACGAAGCTTATTATATCCTTTCATGCTCCATCACACAAAATCTCAGCGACAACGATCGCCAGATGAGTCTCTCACCCATCGTTGAGAAGCGTCTCTCACCCATCGTTGAGAAGCATCTCTCACCCATACTGCTACGATCATCTCCATAGGCTGACACTTAACGGTGGCCATGCTTGTCACTTTCATAATTAATTAAATATTGTTCATAATTAATTAAATATTCTAGGAAATGATATTTTGGTCATTTCATAATTAATTAAATATTGTGCATATTGTATATTTATTTATTATATTATTTATTTATTGTTAGATATTACATTTGATTTTGTACTTGTGTTAGTAGACCTAAATAGTTTAGATTGGACGCATGGACCAACATTAATTCTAGTTGAATTTGAGCAGAACAAACAAGCCCATTAGTTAGAAGGATAACTTCATTAGTTAAACCATTTGGATTAGAATCTTTCCTCCTTAATTAATTCCTTAATAACAAGCCCCAAAGGGTATTGTAGACTTTTTATAGTGACTTGGAGAAGGGGCAAGGTCGGCCATAGAGGGAGAGGAGAGAGACCTCTCCCTCTTCCTCCATTCATCTCATTTCTAGATCTAGAATTTCTCTCTTACAAATTTCTTCATCCCTACACCAATCCTATCCAAATTCTCTTCCAATTTCTTCTATACTCACCATTAGAGGTTACTGAAACAAGGAGGAGGTAAGGATCTACAAGGAGGAGGAAGGAGCACAAGTTGAAGGCTCTTGACACTCATTTGGAGACTTGCATTAGGAATCCATCTCCTAGTAGGTACAATTCAGTTTTTCCTTTCTAATTAGACTCTAAATCTTTAGTTTAATCATTAAAAACCCTCCTATATACTAAGGCTACCCATAGAAAGTGGAATTAGGTTCAAAGTAAGCCTATGGAAGAAGTTATAACATATTTTGTGCCAATTTTGGGAGAATTTTGAGATTGGCATATCATGTGTTTGTCAATAGGTCAATTAGACTAAATTAACATGTGTTTGGTTGTGTGAGACTAGTGTCGTATCCATAATTAGATACATGTAGGCCGTATCATAATAATTTGGTGATACAGGTTAATTTAGAGATTTTTTTCCTTCGACACGGGAGATACACACGTCATAATTTGCCACAAGCAGTAGATTGGATAGTTATCACTTTAATTTATATTTAACTATGATATTTGACTTGTTCATAGTCTTTGTGGAGAGTTGGATGATTTTTGGATTGAGTATCAAGGGTATATCACAAGGGTATCATAGAACTAGTATGATATTTGGGTGATGCACTCCTTATGTTTGTTGAATTGTCATGTTAATATATATTGTATCCTATGTATTCTAAATATTAGATTGAGATAGATTATAGTGTTGTAATCATATGTATATTCAAAGCTTTGTACATATATAGATATATCATTATGATTATATGGATACCTATGTGTGTGTCATAAGGTGTATGTAACCAAGAGTTGGGTAATATATGTTGGTAGGGGAGATACTTGGGGTTTGATGTCTGTGGCAGAGTTCAATTAGTGACTGATGTGTGCTACCTATATATAGATATATATGTGTATATGTATAGATGAGGGTATCTTGTATGTATATATATATATATATATATATATATATATATATATATATATATGTGTGTGTGTGTGTGTGTGTGTGTGTGTGTGTGTGCTTGGAGGGGGTATCGGGCTACTATAATACAATAATAGTAGGTTGCAAGCATCATAGCAGCAGCAGTAGCAGTAGTGATAAGACCAGGTTAGTGTGTGTGTGTGTGTAATAGATGAGGAGTGTAGGTTAGTTTTGTGTTTTTGAGTGTGTAGTGAGAAGAGTGAGATGTTTGAAGATGTGCAGTTGTACTATCAATGAGTGCAGTGCATAGGGGGCTATCTCTGTGAAACAGTTTAGTAAGAGAGGAATTAGAGTAGTGAGGTTAGGCACTTAGGCTCAGGTTTAGGCCTGAAGGGAGTGTGAGCCCTGATACACTGTGTCAGTAAAGTGGGAAGTTAAGTGAGCTTATGATACTTGGGCATTCATGAATGGCTAGAGGGTGATCATGTAGAGTAACAATAAGAGTTTGATGGTGTGCACCAGTTCAGGTTAAAGGTATTGGTTACTGTAGTGCATGTGTTTGAGCAACTGTCAGTTGCTGCTTGATTAGGTAGTAGAGTGTTGGAAGCAGTCCATGCCAGAAGTATTGATAGAGGTATCAAGCATCCAACCAACAGTAGGTACAGGGGCATGTGGAGGCTTGAGTATCAGTCAGGGTGTACTGATACCAAGTTCTAGAATTAAGGTAAGTGTTACTAGTGTTAGGGTATCCTAGTTAAGCTAAGGTAATTGGGGTAATGAACCAAGGTGTACTTGCTATTAAGATATTATGGATTATGGGTATAATGGTTAGGTAATGTGTATAGTACTTAGTATTACTAACTAGTATGCATAATAGTTATGCAAGTTTATATAGGTATATATGTAGATATTACCTAGTATTAATAGCTAGTTAAGTTATATATTAATATTGATATCATAAGGTAACCTAGTACCTAGTTTTAGCTAGTATGACTTGTATCTTCAAGATAACAACCTAATGACCTAGATATATGCTAATACAACCTAGAAATGGCTAGTTTGACCAAGTTTGACCAAGTTTGACTAGTTTAAACTAGAGTTGACCTAGTTTGACTATTTTGGCATAGTTTGACTTAGAGATGACTTTAAGACCTAGAATTTGACTAGTTTAACTTGTTTATCATTTCAAAATAATGTGTTGATAGGATATTCTATTTAGGTCTCCGAGGTACCATTCTGAACATCTTTGATAATGTTCACCGGATTTTAGGCAAGTATATTCTCTAATAGTTTTCCATTTATTATATCCTCTATGTTTCTTGTATTTAGTGTAGATATCATTGATTTCTTGACATGATGGTTACATGGATTGGTATATCCAGATCTCATCATGAGATGTTATTCCTTGGTATTTATGGTATATCTTGTGCAAGCCTTGTTCCTCGTTCTTCTTGTATAATTATAGATATCGATTCTTGGGAAGACTAGCTACCTACCCAGTGAATCCTGTGTCATAATGTACCATGGTTGGATCTACTATACCAGTCGGGGCAGGAAGTGTTAGTGTAGATATATGATCATACCCTTTCGTGTGCATGTCCTTATAAGTGTTGATCATACACCACACGTATGACTAACCAGACCCTAATCCTTGTGCAAGTTCCCAAGCCGATCATATGTTGAAGCTGGTACTCACTTACATAGTAGTAGTATTCCTTGCTTATATTCATGATGCTCATTTCCTTGTATTTAATTCCAGTATTCCTATTTGTATATCTCTTATACTTATATATTATATCTTGTATATTCACTCTATTTACTGTTACATATGTTTTTTTATTATTTATTGGAACTGCTGTTAGAGGTATATTTTGCTCCTTTTCTAACTGGAAATATTTTTTCCAGATGACACTGAGGAGTGGTATCCCACTTACTACGGGCCTCAGGACGTATTTAGCTTAGAGCCAGAGACTTTGGATCAGGAGGGTCTCATCCCGGTTGAGACAAACGACCCAGTACATGTAGCTCAGTAGATAGGTTTATTGTACTGGTTTGGTCTCCAGCATTTGACAATCGTATTTTTTATTATATTTGATAACTTATTGGATATTATTTTGCCTGGTGAGTTGTATTTGACTCTTCAGTTCTTTATATTATATTTGTGCGATTGTTCTATCTTATAGATCTATAATTGAGTATTTATACTTCATTGGTGGATTATATATCTTGATGATCATTATTATTAGAGAGATAGTTTACCCAAATAGTGTTCTATCGTCGATGATGTGGCGTAGGCTGGATATTGTTCACTACTCGTGTCCCTACACCGGGTGCGGATCGTGATAATGCTCAAGTCCCACAGCAAGAAAGAGATAAGTATGAAAATATTGGTAAAGTTTTGCTCCTATTTATAGGAGAAAATAAGCCAAATTCAGTATAGTTCTCAAAAAACTGCTCCTGAAAAGTCGCTTGCGTCTCCTCAAAGACTGCGTCAAAATTTAAAAGCAAAGTCAAAGATACGTGCATGTCACACCTACAACCACGTCAGCAATCCGTTGGGATTCTGCCCAAAATGTGCGCACAAAATCTCAACAACTATTTTATGCTTCTAATTCAAAGTATTTTGAATTCATTGAAAAAATTCAAAAACTTTGAAGGGGGTCTTGCAGACGCCTAAAAATGTGCCTCTTGAAGATGGCAGTTTTATACAAATAAACTTAACATAGGAAGAATGGCGCACTTTCTCTTTATTTTTGAGGATGGCGCACTTTCTACTTGTTTCAAAGGATGGCACACTAATTTAGAGATCAAAAAAGTGGTACACTTTCAAGTTGCTTTCATCAGTGCAGACAGGCGTACAATTTGCGTGTCAGCTTTCCCCCTGAGCATTAAATATGACAAATCTGACAGGATAAAACAGAAATTGAAGAGTCAGAAGTCATCATTACAGCTGGGTTGTAGCACACAGACCTAGGTTATCGTTTAGTGACCCAGTCGTCGAGCTAACTTCTTCAAAAGTGCGTTGTTATGCCAATTTCTTCAAAAGTGCTCCGTTGAGCCAATTTCTTCAAAAGTGCGTCATTGTGCCAACTTCTAAAAAAGTGCGCCATCATGGCTACTTCTTCAAAAGTACACCATCATGGCTATTTTCTCAAAAGTGCGCCAGTCTCCAGACCACTTCTAAAGTGCACATACTATCCTAACTAACAGTAAGCAGTTATAAGTGCGTGCCTTAGGTGCCATGCTTCTCGTAAAAAGTATACAAATAACTATCCCTATGACATATGCTTTTCTCGTATAGGAAGCTACGTGTCAAATAGGCAGTAAGTTGTGCACCCACTCATTCAGAACGTGGGGTGTTAGTCCACCAAAAGTACGCGCATAACGGTAAAATAGTACAAACTGTCCAAAGTGCACGCACACTCTCATAACCGCTCATAAACTCTATAAATACAGGATCAGTACATCCATAGAGGGGGGGACACATACGGAGACAAAAAATAGGGCTATAATTTTCAAGTCTTTGAAATTCAAG
The DNA here is from genome assembly GCA_036927795.1 of Iris macrosiphon. Classification (NCBI taxonomy): domain Eukaryota; kingdom Viridiplantae; phylum Streptophyta; class Magnoliopsida; order Asparagales; family Iridaceae; genus Iris; species Iris macrosiphon. The sequence continues at coordinate 130,150,164 of JAYESA010000013.1, forward strand.
AACCGAATGAGAGAAATAGAAGCTTCTCATGTCGTTGTTGCCAAAACTTTCTTATTGTTCAACTCTCCAAGTGGTTCACAACATTCCTTATATTTCTTCATTGTGGTGTGGTCCGAGTAAAGTGATCATCTACGGATCAGATCTCTATAGTTACACTTTCACAGAATCAACTGTATTTAGATTCTTGTTTAGGATCTTTTGTACTTTCTTTCTATTTAATAGTTTGTAATACAAAATTTTCGTATTAACTTTTCTTCGCAAACAATCATGTGGCATTTGGAGTATGTTTTGAGAGAGTATCATACACTTATGGGTGTATCATGGGTGTTGCATACCGAGTGCTCGATGTATTGGTTAGTGTGGTTGTGAGATCTATTTGAGTGATATTTATATTTATATGTGTATATATATCTATATCCATACTAGTGTATATATATTTAGCCATGTGGTTGTGTGTGTGCACTTGTAGGGGTTCATGTGTGTGTGTGTACTGTGTTTAGAGATTGTGCAGCATAATTACTACTGAATTGTGTACCTGGGTGTATAAATTTTGGTATCAATAAGTGTTATATTGCAGTAGTGTGCTGGTGAGAGAGTGAGGGTGTATCCATGAGTATTTGATGTGTGATTTGGATTTATAATTAAGTGACGGGGAGATAAGAGGGTCTGTTCTAACCTGAAGAGAGGGGTAGATACATATGTGTATGTTTGTGATACTTCAATATCAGTGATAAAGGGAAACTCGGTTTCAGCTGTGTACAAGCCAAGTTCATGTACGAGGTGGTATTGGTCTTGTGTTGTGTTGTGTATAATTGTTTGTATGTTATATATAAGTGGAAGGGCAGTATTGTACCACTATGACAGGGTTGTTCTAGTATGCACGATGTGGAAGAAGTGAACTGTGTGTCTGTGATAAGACCATGAAGTGTATGTGTATGGTTCTCAAGTCGGGCAAGACTGTGAATGGGTGTTTGTGAGGGTCTGGCAGTGAGGGAAAGGAGTTATTCCCAGGCTTGGACTTGTGGTGCTTTAGATACTAGGAGCAGTGGTGTTAATGTTGATGTTAGTATTGATGTTGCAGTGGTGTTGGTATTGATTATTAAAGTAAAATATGAGTGTATATTTGGTTATGTTAGTATAAGGAGGTTTCTAATGGTGTCCAAGCAATGGTGGTGCACTACTTTAGTTATCTACAGGAGTGGAGGAGGAATGAGGAATGTTGCGATTATAAAGGTGTGAGGGACTGTTGCACAGGCAAGCAGTGGACTAAGCTCAAGTTGAGGAGTGTAAGGGCTGATGTGCACTAGAATTAATGAGAAATAGTAGGTATCATAGGTTCATGTGGGTGTTAGTGAGATATCAATGTGGTTGTGTCAGTGAGTGAGAAAGGGGTGAGTATCAGTTAGTGTTAGTTAGATTTGAAGTAGAGTGAGTTGGTATTAGTTTGGGTGTGTATCAATCTTAGGTGTACATTGTAGAAGCATGAAAAAATATGCTGCTGAGTTATACGCAGTATTTCAGTACTGTGTGGCATAAGACGTGACTTCAGAGCCATCGGCGTACAAACAGAGCTTTATCGCTAGTATAGCGTGTGTTCAGACTGCTTCAGCGTAAAAAGGTTGTTACATCGCCTTTATGGCGTAAAACTCATCCGCTTTTAATGCAGCAAGGAAGTGTATGACGAACGCTTCGTATTCCTCGAATGAACCTGTCATATCATGCAGTGAACCTGACTCCTGACAAAGAGTACTACACGACTATCCAGACGACGGCTATAATGATGGTACGGTACAGAGACCCAAACCATCGTTTAGTGACATTTCCTTGGTATAAACTGCTTTTACGCATACAAGGGAATATGCTACCTAGTTTTACACAGGCAGATGTGAGCTTTTACGCTCCGCAGAAGACAAACGGACTGCCACGTCAAAAGCTGCTCTTCGCACAGAGCTCGAGGTACGTCTCTGCAGTTAATGCGCAGGATGGGGGCAGATCTCTGCATTTAATGCACGAGATTTGGTTATATTTTCAAAGACTGGGCGAGCCATTATTACGGCTAATATGTCCACATCATCACCTTCGCACATTACGCCATCAGGCTATTTTCAGCTATGGGAGCACGCTGTACGCTATCTCCTTGGAATACGCCAATGGACTATTTTCAGCTATAAGGAGTACGCCGTATGCTATCTCCCCGGAATACACCAACTCAGGCTATATTTTGCATTGGTGCATAATAAGGCTATTTGGTCCAGAATTAGCTCAAGACCTCAGTCAAGAAAGGAGGATCGGTTATCTTTTACGCTAGCTACCTATCCATGCAGCATCAGGCTTCTACGCCTACTGGGATTCTACGCCTACCTGGTCTCTACGCCAATTTGACAACTATTTGGCTTCTACGCCATGTTGACAGTTATTGGCATCTACGCCAACCTTTTCTACGTGAGGGACAGCTACCTACGTGGCTTGCATGCCGTGATCTTCGCAGCAGTTATACGCATTATCTCTTACTGGGACATACGTCATACGCAGATTCGGAAGATCATTTATACGTGGGAGGCAGTTATTTTAACCGCCGCATAAAAAGTGCCATGCTCTCCATTATCCGGCTTCTACGCCGATTGGATGTTTACTATCACTAAAACCCTATAAATAGAGACTTCTATTGACAGAGGTCGAAAGGTCGAGAAAAAGGTTAAAAACTTGGGGAACGTAGAGAGAAGAATCCAGAGCACAGACAGAGAGTAGTGATCGACAATTTTGGCATCGAGCATCCACTCTCCTTTGCAATCTTTAAAGCTTCTTCGTCTTCTACAGCACTTCTTCATCATCGTGTGGTCCAAGGGACAAAGTGATCGACTACAGATCAGACTCCTATAGCAATATTTACCCATATTAAAATTTGTACTTGACATCCTCGTATAGGATTAGTTATACTTCTTGTTTGTAAACCAAAGAGAGGGTTTCGTATAAACCTTGTTTTATTTCTTTCGTTTATTATCAAACACAAGATGGTGACTCTGCTGGGGAAATCTTTCTCATCTGACGAGAAAGCAATTGCTCAACACGATGCAGTATCAGTAGGATCCATGAAGAAGACCTTGGTCGTCCAGTTCGACCAGTCCGCCTATAAAGATATGCTTCGAGCAGGGGGTAGCTCTCACTCTCTCTCTGTCCAAGACAACAGGAAACTGCATAAGGTATGGATGCCCCGGACATCCCCTACCATTCCTGCCGACTCTCTGATCTCTCCGACCAACGAGGTTGTAGCATCGCTCCCTCCGTGCCTTGTGCGTAAAACTCAGTCTCCTGTCGCTGACAGGGCAGACAAAACTTCTGGTAATACCTTAGCGCCAATCCAAAAGTCCACATCGCGTATTACGTGTAAAAACTCGTCTTTCATCGCTGATGGGATAAACGTAGTTTCTGACAAGGCCTCAGCGCCAAGTCAAAAAATTCAAATACGCTCCGCGCATAAAAATATCACTCCCACTCAAAAGGAGGCAGAGAGTCCCAGTAATCTCTGCAAGGGAAAACAAGTGGCGTATTTCCTGACTTCTCGGATTGTATGCCATCAAGAGAGGAGTCTGCCCGCTCTTCATATTACGTGAAACACTGACAGCCGATTGAGGACTTCCTCATTTTTACGCCAACCTGAGCAGAATTCCAAATTATGCCAAGAGAAGCCCTTTGGCGTAAAGAAGGCCCAGTTTGCAGATAGATACGCTCCTTGGGGATCATGTGCTGCTCATATGGCTGAACTGTTGTATTCCTACGGCAGGGAAAGGGCTGGGGTGTCCAATATCCGTATTCCAGCTAATGTAAAAGGGAGGAACAAACCTTCTTCCTCTTCTTCTTCCGATAATACTCCTGACTTGCGTGAATTTTTGATCCAGAAATGAAAAGACAGGAGTCATAAACAGGTTTTATTTCCCCTAACTGTCAAACATGGGGAGATCATGTGGGAAGATGCATCAACATCTAATATCATCATGACATGTGGGCCACATGAAGATTCTGTCTTTATTGTTCCCCTAACTCGCGACGACCAGCATCCAATAGTCTTCGGGCGAATACAAAATAGTCCGATTGTACAAGAAGAATCTCACGAATCTGATGCTGGGAAAATGCAAACCCACAGATATAGCCCACAAGCTTTAAAGATTATACAAAGCATGGATTATGATTTGAAGTTGAAATATGGCATCAACTATGGAAAAGGCAGACGAACATCGTTGTAGGGTAATTCTTACTGTCAACAAGCTCGTTTTGGGTTGGGGTATACAGCATCTCCTGTAAACTCACAACCTCGAGAGTCTGAGACAGGACCTTCTAAATCAGCTTCTGTGGGCAAACGCCATGACATGTCTGGGGGTAGTCTACCTCGACAAAATAGGGCAGCATCCAAAGCTGGGGGTAGAATTCCCTCGAAATCCGAAGATGATGAGACGATGACGATCTTCCCGAAAGACCATAAAACTCAGGCATCGGGAGCCCGAAGACCAAAAGGGTCTTTCTCTTTCAATGAAGATGACATCATTGAAATCTTCAATATGTTGATGGAGGAACACAAACTTCAGCTACCCAACATCAGATATCCTGAGAGGGCTGGCAAAGTTGATGACCCAGATTATTTTCTCTTTTATCGGTACATTCATCATCCTACAAAGGCGTGCTATGTACTGAAAAGGAGAATCCAGGAGTTGATTGACGCCAAAGTCATCACTTTGTATCTGTAAACGAAGGGACGATCATTGTAAATTGGTTTTTCTCTAACATGACAATTTGCTCCCCTCAGGAATATACCTGATGATGAGTCCCTAAAATTTCCTCAGTGGATTCTTCAGGACTATCCTCACTCAGGAAAATCACTCCACAGTGAATTGTTCAGACATAAGTTCATGTCCATATTACCTCTGAACTATTGTCCAAACATTTTATTTCTTTCCCTAGAGAGTGTCATGTTTATATTACCTCTGAACAAACCTTCCTAATCCAGCTATCGATTATCATGTCCATATTACCTCTGATATCGGTTGTCATCCCAACTTAGCACCCGTACTTAACTCTAAGTACGCCAGTGGTGTTGAGTCCACAAAATAATGTCATGTCCATATTACCTCTGAGCAGATGTATACCTCCATCCCCGATGGAGTCACAACTCAAGAGTTTGTCATGTCCATATTACCTCTGAACAAACCTTCCTAATCCGGCTATCAATTATCATGTCCATATTACCTCTGATATCGATTGTCATCTTAACTTAGCACCCGTACTTAACTCTAAGTACGCCAGTGGTGTTGAGTCCACAAAAAACTGCCATGTCCATATTACCTCTGTGCAGATGTATACCTCCATCCCCGATGGAGTCACAACTCAAGAATTTGTCATGTCTATATTACCTCTGAACAAACCTTCCTAATTCGGCTATCGATTATCATGTCCATATTACCTCTGATATCATTTGTCATCTCAACTTAGCACCCGTACTTAAATCTAAGTACGCCAGTGGTGTTAGGTCCATAAAAACTGCCACATCCATATTACCTCTGTCAGGGCTTGTCCCAAAGCTATTATTTGAACTCTCGTGCGTAACAAATGATAGGTCCACCAAAAATCCCCCAGTGGGATATCCACAACAAATACGGTATCATACTACGTCCATATTACCTCTAGTATGATGTCCAAAAATCGTGCAAACAATTATAAAAAAATAGGAGGGCCCGTATATGATTGCAAATTGCGCTTACAGATTAGCTAAGCCTAAATAGAAATTTGGCAATGGCTACTATCAACTGTAAATTCCCGAAGAAGTACTATACTTGATCCCCTTCGTTTAACGGAGTATGACGAAGATCTTATTATGACGATACCATGCACAAAGGTTAGTTGGATCATATTCTATCAGGTTCATGTGACCTCCGAATAGATATCCTTAACTAATTTGTAAGCCTATCATGTTAATGATACCTCTGATAGTGTTTAGTATACAAATTTAGTTGGATTATATTCTTTCAGGTTCATGTTAACTCTGAATAGATTTATATTCAACAAAACCTTAATGAAAGAATATCATGTTAATGATACCTCTGATATCACTTTTACCCTAGCCTATCACATTCTAAAATGATGGGCCCACAAAGTCAAAAAATGTGTCTTTATTATCTCCGAGAAATTACAGGAGAAACAAGAAAGTACATCATTGGGGAGGAGCAGTCAAATCATGGATCTATTGTGCCAGAGTAACCATTCTCTCATCCCTGGTGCTCAAGACGTCAGCGCGAGCCCGCTCCAACCTTGTCGCCTCATTGTTCAAAGCAGATAGCTAGGACCGGGCATGTACAAAACCTGCGTGGATGACACCCGCACGTGCCAGGTTCTGCTGAGACGTTTTCCTTCGGATCTTCAGCACATCTCGAGATGCCGAAAAAGAGAGAGCCTTCTCCTCTGCCTGAGCGAGTTTATCTTTCAGTCAGCGGACCCTCACTGCCTCTTCCTCATATTCTGCCTCGCATTGAGCCAGCTGGGGAATGACAAACCCCAATACTGCTGCTGTTCCTGGACGGATTTGTTCAGAGATTCCATTTGCCCAGCAAGCTCTATAGTTAAGGAGTTATACCTAGCTTGAATGAGACCATCGATGCTGCCTCGAGATAGTTGCAAATAATTCTTAATGGGTTATTCCAAACTATTAACTATTTGCTCTAGCGCATCAGCTCTGTCATTATCGTTGAAGTATCTAATCTGCGCTATACTGAAGTTGGAGGACGTCTTCAGAGCCTCGAAGCTTAGATTCTTCTCTAGCACCATCGATATCAGCGTTTTCAAAGTGGCATAGAAAACGCTTGAGAACTCCTCAACTAATATGGTGAGATTCGAATGAGTGCTGGGAGTGGCTGCAATATCAGAGAATCCCCTTCCTGGAATAACTGCAGAGGGTGTCGTCATAGTCGTCGCTTCAGTAGAGGGCGCGACAAAGGTAGAGACACCGACAACGGCTGAAGTGGCTGGCGTACTCAAAGGAGGCATAGTCGTCATGACAGGCTCATCCTCCTCTTGAGATATTGGAACTGTTTCGGGCGAGCCGGCACCCGAAAATGTTTCCTTTTCGAAGTCGGGCACCTCCATATCATCGGCAGGAGCTGAAACAGAGCCAAAAGGCGCATCAACACTGCCCTCCCCGTAGATATCTTTCCCTGAAAAGAAGACAAGAGAAAGTTAATATCAACATGATGTTAATTTTTCTAAAAGAGGTATTAAGACGATATTTACCCATGGCCGATGGTATATATGTCGCGTCGGCAGCCAGTACAGCTAAATCATTTCTTAATGATGCTAAGCGAGTTGTCATACCTGGAGAAGGGGGTATGCCAACTGACACTGGCAGGTACTCCCCCAGGTTTCACCAAGATCCACTCGAGACTCATCGGGTGGAATCTCGTTGGATGTGCTTACAGATGCAGCAGGGGTTTCTCCCGTTACTGGTCTGGATAAAGGTATCCTTATTTTTCTTGGCCTCGAAGGCGATCTCGTACCACTGCCTGAAGCGGTAGCAGCGACAGCAGCGACAGCAGCTTCGAGCAAAGAATCTCCATTAGTGACAGCCGGAACTGTGGAGGTTCCCTCTTTAATAGGCGAAGGACCTCTAGTCAAAAATTCATCCCCAACAGGGGAAGAAACAGGTTCACTTCTAGGAACCTCAGGGTAGGGAGTCCTGACAGGACCACCAACCGTCTTCTTCTTCTTGCGAGGGGAAGCCTCCTTCCAAAGAGGAGCCCTTCGCTTCCCAGGGATAACCAGAGGCTCAGCAGGTGGAGGTATTTCGCCTCTCGGTACTGTCAACAAAAACTCATCTGGATTGACAGAGTCTTCACCTTCGTTAGAGGAGACTGATGGGAGATCCTCTCTTCCCGCGGACTTAGAAGAGGGCATCCTAAAACTTCCACGCATATCAAAATTGCGATGGAAGGTATTGACGGCCACGTAAAACTGGACGTACGAATGGAGGATGCGCAACTCCATGGAGAGAGAAGTCGCAGGTATGGTGAAGGCCACTCTAGTACAACCCATTATGAAGTACCACCATCCTCTCGCTCCGTCCATAAGTCCACCTCTGGACTTAAAGCTGGTGATGGCATTGCCCACGTGCAACTGGTCATACCCAAACTGCCTGGCGAACCGACAAGGCAGATAAGGCTCCAAAAAGCAATGGTCTTCACTTCTGTACAATAAATGGGAAGGTCTAATGCAGACCAACCAATAAAAAGCTTCAGGAGAAAAAATGGTCTTCCCTTCACCTAAATCCTGAAGTCGTGTCCCTTGTTGATTGAGATGTACAGTGGGGACGGTGTAGAAGAGCTTCCAACTGTGAGCAAAATTTAACGCTCGCCGATAGTCTAAAACTGTGGTCACGTTCCAAGTGGAGTTCTTGTAATTCAACAAGAAATTACTCCCCGAACTACTGCCAGAGCCAGGAGACATCACCCTGGGGTTATGGAGAATTAACCATCCCATCAAATACAGGAATGGTAATTCTACCCTGGGAAAGCTGTCACGCCGTGTTTTATCAGCAAGCAGTCCATCAGTAATGGCCCTTAGGCCAGCTTGTATGCGGCATACCAAGGCAGGGAGCAAGCCCAGTCTTGTCCCGAACACCAGACGTACTGCAGGCCATAAGGTGTTGCGGTGAATGCGATTCGAAGATGCAATGTCGGGTACTACCAGTCGACGTATCCATATGGAGAGGAAGCCAACCAGTTGAGCTTCCCTTGACAGAGGCTTGTGGCAATACCTCAAATAACTGTAGACCTTAGTTCCTGTAAGATATTTCCCTATCCCTTCGTCGAGAATTTGATCTGAAGCCTCAGCGTCTTCAATAAGGTCATCGACTACTTGAGCACTAAGCACGCTCAGAAAGCTCAGTGGCTGATCCCTGCTATCGACGACTTTGTCTGACTTAGCAGCCCTGGCCTGGTGAAAGAAGAGATAGGACGCCCACTTGTTGATATGAGCCAAATCATAAGGCTCATTATAGAAGGCTGTGCACGCTAAATAGTGGCACATCAGCTCCTGGTATACTACCACCACCCGCGGGTCTGTATCCCCCAGCTCCCGGTTTGTGGGAACATACTCTTCATAAGGAGTATCCCCCATCGGCAGTCTTGAAATCTCTGTCATTTCATGAAGGGCCAATCCCAACTCCCCCAGTGGAGTGCCAAAAGTTCCGGTGAGCGAGATATATCGCTCCATCAAAGCCAAAAATAGGTTGGGATTGAGAGGTAACCTAACACCGGTAGCACTCACAACCGCGAACAGACCAATGCTCTCCAGCTCAGTTTAAAAATGCTTCAGGGCCCAGGCAGCTAAACGAGCCCATCGAAGATTTATAGGGGTAACCCACCCATTGGTCAGAGGATTAACCTTTGGGTATACTCCTCCTTGTCCCATGAAGTTATTGCAGAAAGTCGGTAATTGGACTGGTTGGAGCAGTGCAGTGTCTTCACTCGGGACACTACCCGGAAATAATCCCCTGAAGGGCATTACAGAGTCGGGCGGCTGACAAATGACCCTTGGTTGGATCCTTTCTGGTAAAATATCTTCCCCGGCTGGCCGTGAAGATTGGAAGTCAGAGTCCATGACATCTTCCTCGGATGCATGGCATAGAAGAATGCCGAGATGGGGTAATCTCTCAGCATCCTGGGCAGATACAGGACCAGGTCCCCGGCAAGAAAAACCAAGTTTTCTTTCTTGGGCTTCATTTGGGATTGTTTGTCAATCATATCCCCGAAAAGGAAAGCCGGTTTTATGTATTTGGCCCCGTCTATATACGTCAGGGGCTTTCCGTTGATCATGCTCAACAACATTCGTTCCCCTTGGGACGATATCAGATTTTCCCTTCCTTCAGGATACTGGGGTCCAGAAATAGAAAATGTCACATGGGACAGATCCTCCAGGTAATTGGAGTTCAGCATCCCAACAGCAGAACCCATCACCTCAGCCAACGGAGGTATCTGCAAGTTAACTACAAAGTACAAGAAAAATATGTCAGTTTCTCTACTAGACCTCACAGTCTTGCAGTTTATGCCGAAGATCAAATAGTCTGTGCTTTTACGGCAAGACTGTAAAAACTTGAATTTTTACGCTGAAATCCCATTCCCAGGCGTAAAATCCAATATTGGCAGTATACACAAAAATGACAGTCTGTGTTTTTTATGCCAGACTGCCAAAGTTTGAGTTATTACACCAGAGTTTTCATCCAGAGCGTAACACCCAAAATTTATAATATACGCCAAATTTTGACAGTCAAAGCTTTTACGCCAGACTGCAAAAAAATAGAGTTTTTACGCTGACACATTAGAAACGTGGGCGTAAAAGATGAAACATCTCTGTGCATCATCTTCCTCGAAGAGGCGTTCAGCACAAAAGATGACCTAGCGCATCCATGTACAACGTGTGCGAAGGGTTTTCGTTATTTTTCTCGTCCCAAAAGCTTTACCTATAACGCCCGGTGCACAGCTCATCAGTGGGACACTTCGTTCAGAGCGAGGTTCGCCCTGCCCGATGGGAGTCACTCTTGCTTGGACAGAGGAGCGAGAAGAGGAGGCAGCCTTCTTTCCCTTAGAGGAGGAGATTGGTTTTGGTGCCATTTCTAAAAACTCAGAATGCTCAGAGAAGAAACGAAGAAGAGTACTCAAAGAGACGAAGGTGTTCTTTTGCAGAAGACAGATAAAAAGTTTTTCTCTGAAAGCCTTGGGGTATATATAGAGTTTGGATAGACTCCTCGAATCCCTAACCAAATTCGATATTTAATACTCGGTTATGATTCGGGACTACGTCAGTCTATCGTTTAGGGAAGGCAGACAGTCAGCGAATTCAAAAAGTTTTTCGTACAGAGCAGATTCATGATTTTACGCTAAGGAGCTTTTACGCTCGGCAGCTTCAAATCTACGGTTTTATGCTCAGAGGATATAAGTCTATGGTTTTACGCCCGGATGCTTTTATGCTCGGTAGCTTTTATGCTCGAGAGGCTACAAACCTACGACTTCACGCTCAGAGGCTACAAATCTATGATTGCACGCTCAGAAGCTTTTCACGCTCAGAGGCTACAAATCTATGATTGCATGCTCAGAAGCTTTTTACGCTCAGAGGCGACAAATCTATGACTTCACGCTCGAAAGATTTTCTTTTCAGAGGCTACAGATCTACAGTTTTATGCCCGGATGCTCTTATGCTCAGCAGCTTTTACGCTCGAGAGGCTACAAACTTACGATTTTATGCTCATCTATATTACGAATCTATGAATTTCCGCATATCTGAAAATACGTAGGCCAGAGTATGCGTATATCTGAACAAATCTCAATGCGGTCAATTGCAAGGGTTCACGCAGAAGATGCTCCTTCTTGACCTCAAAATACCCCAAGTTCCCAAAGCATATAGAGTTCAATATTAAAAATGACTCTTCTCCTTGGGTCGATTGGAATTTCATCCAGAATCCAGTCTGAATATTTCCTCTACAGTTCAAGATGGCGACTCAGTTTTGACAGCCGTTTCTTGCCCTATTTCAAGGGATTTTCGGAAAATCATTCTTGAAGACGATGGTCTGAACAAAAATTCTCCTTATCAGAGAGGTGACAGTTCAGAATTCTACACAGTTCCCCATTCCTAACAGCAGGACAGTTCGAATATTCGACCTAAATGCTAAGCAGTCTTCTACGCATCGTCAGTTACGCGTAAAAGACAGGACGGGATCAAATACTCTTTTTATCAGAGTCGGCATAAAGTTATCTAGACGTGTCAAAGCTACACATTTTTAGACTTCATCACAGCAAAATATATATGGCAAATCATCAGATACACAAAAGAAGACGATTTTATTAAATCATGATTACATATGAGGGAAATCCAGTCTATAAAGGGTTTTTTTCATCTTCATGATTACATATGAGGGAAATCCCGTCTACAAATGATTTCTCATCTTCATTTAAAAGATCACCCCCAGAATCTGTTCTGCCAGGTTCTCGTATTGGTGGAGATCTTCTTCCGTCTTCTTCAGCAGTTAGTCGGTTTCTGCGGCCGATTAACAAGAAAATGATTAATGGCGGAGGGATACACAACTGGGCTTGTTTAAATTTTTCAGAGCCCATCCTCTATACGCCATGACAGATTGAGTTGAGATTTTAGACCCAACTTAATACTTGAAGACAGGGCTAGTTTGTCTGCCCTCGTCCATGAACGACGGGAGAAAATACAGCTTACAAGCTGTATGGTCGAATATGACCCTTCCTCTCTCCTGGACGAATCACCATATGAAGTTGTTGATTATCCCGAGCAAAGGAAGCTATGATATCCTTCTATGATCCATCGTTGCAGAGGACATTTGCTCGAAGATACCTTTTTCGGCTCCTTACATGCTGGAAGAAATGGTCTTCTTCTTTCTTAAGTCGACCCGACGAACTCCGACAATCATCTTTGTGTGGTAAAGGAAATATGGGAAGAACAGGTTAACTCCTCAGCCTTTATATAGGTAAAAGAGAACACACCGAATCCCAACAGATCCCTAAGAATCCGCCAAGAAATCAGCCTCAAGGAACGAGTCAGACTTGACCGTTTCATGCTTCATTCAAAGAATTTCAAATTACGAGGAATTTGAAAACTTTGAAGGGGGTCTTGTAGAAGCATAAAAAAATACGCTGCTGAGTTATGCGTAGTATTTCAGTGCTGTGTGGCGTAAGACGTGACTTCAGAGCCATTGGCGTACAAACAGAGCTTTATCACTAGTACAGCGTAAAACATAGCTCCAAAACAACCCGCATAATGCAGTGTGTTCAGACTGCTTCAGCGTAAAAAGGTTGTTACATCGCCTTTATGGCATAAAACTTATCCGCTTTTAATGTAGCAGGGAAGTGTACGAGGAACGCTTCGTATTCCTCGAATGAACCTGTCAGATCATGCAGTGAACCTGACTCTTGACAAAGAGTACTGCACGACTATCCAGACGACGGTTGTAATGATGGTGTAGCACAGAGACCCAAACCGTCGTTTAGTGACATTTCCTTGGTATAAACTAATTTATGCATACAAGGGAATACGCTGCCTAGTTTTACACAGGCAGATGTGAGATTTTACGCTCTGCAGAAGATAAACGGACTGCCACGTCAAAAGCTGCTCTTCGTACAGAGCTCGAGGCACATCTCTGCAGTTAACGCGCAGGATGGGGGCAGATCTCTTCATTTAATGCACGAGATTTGGCTATATTTTCAAAGACTGGGTGAGCCATGATTACGGCTAATACGTCCACATCATCACCTTCGCACATTACGCCATCAGGCTATTTTCAGCTATGGGAGCACGATGTACGCTATCTCCTTGGAATATGCCATCAGGCTATTTTCCTTGGAATATGCCGTATGCTATCTCCCCGGAATACGCCAACTTAGGCTACATTTTACATTGGTGCGTAATAAGGCTATTTGGTCCAGAATTAGCTCAAGACCTCAGTCAAGAAAGGAGGATCGGCTATCTTCTACGCTAGCTACCTATCCATGCAGCATCAGGCTTCTACGCCTACTGGGCTTCTACGCCTACCTAGCCTCTATGCTAGTTTGAAAACTATTTGGCTTCTACGCCATGGTGACAGTTATTGGCTTCTACGCTAACCTTTTCTACGCGAGGGACAGCTACCTACGTGGCTTGCATGCCGTGATCTTCGCAGCAGTTATACGCATTATCTCTTAATGGGATACACGTCACATACAGATTCAGAAGATCATTTATACGTGGAAGGCAGTTATTATAACCGCTACATAAAATGTGCCATGCTCTCCACTATCCGGCTTCTATACCGATTGGATGGTTACTGTCACTAAAACCCTATAAATAGAGACTTCTATTGACAGAGGTCGAAAGGTCGAGAAAAAGGTCAAAAACTTGGAGAATGTAGAGAGAAGAATCCAGAGCACAGACAGAGAGTAGTGATCGATGATTTTGGCATCGAGCATCCACTCTCCTCCGCAATCTTTGAAGCTTCTCCGTCTTCTACAGCACTTCTTTATCATCGTGTGGTCCAAGGGACAAAGTGATCGACTGTAGATCAGACTCCTATAGCAATATTTACCCAGATTAAAATTTATACTTGACATCCTCGTATAGGATTAATTGTACTTCTTGTTTGTAAACCAAAGAGAGGGTTTCGTATAAACCTTGTTTTATTTCTTTTGCTTATTATCAAACATACATTAGAATAGAGTGTTATATGGATGTGTATATCACACATAATTGAGTATGCAGGTATCAATCCATAGTAGCAGACAAGGGTAGTGAGGGCCTTGGTTAATCCTAAGTGTTAAATAACAAGGTGTACCCTATATAAATGTATGGTTGTGCATGTGTATTAGTTAAGGCTGGTTCTTAGTTTGTATTGGGAAAGTATTTTGTGCACAAGTGTGATGAGGGTTTTGAGTGTTTGTTAATTGTAGTAGGTACCTTAAGGTTCAGGCAGTGAATATTATCTAATATGAGGAATTATTGGGGGGAGATTAAGTAGGCAATGATAAGGGGAATGAGCAAGCAGTGTATGAAGAAGGAAAAAAGGCAGGAAATACATGAGATGAGGTATCCATGTGGTAGTGATACTTAGATATAATATGAGTGTGATACCATGATATCCATGAATCATGGTGAGTATTACTGAGAGTGAGGTACTGTGTTCTAGTATGGGTTTGAGTATTGGATTATTGTGAGTAGTGTAGGTGAAATGCTTGGGTAATGTGGCTAAGTATTGAGTTATTGAGCTAGGTAATAGAAATTTAGATAAGGTATCGGTTATCAAGGAGGTACTAAGGTATAGTTAAGATATAAGATATTTATATCTTAGAGTTATATAATATATTATGATACTTAGTATCTATATTAGCTAGTATAGCCTATAAACCTAGTTTAGCAAGGTATTAACCTAGAATACTTAGGTTTGACTATATAGGCCAACAAAATTGACAACTTGGAGACCAACAAAATTGACAACTTGGAGACCAAATCAAGGTATCGACCTAGTTTGACTAGTATGACCTAGTTTTGACCATAAAATCATATTTTAGCTCATTTAACTATGTTTATCGTTCTAATACACCAAATAACATTGATAAATAATATTAGGTCTTTGTGACACCAGTTCGAACACCGTTTGACATTTATTGCTCTGGACCACATGCGAGTACATTCTCTGATAGTTTGCATTATTTTATAATTACTATAATATAAGTATTTAGTAATATTTTATTTGATTCTTGACACAATGGTACACAAATTGGTCTACTTGGATCACCGTCATGAGATGTTACTCCTTAGTGATTACCTTGATATTCTTAGTGAATTATCATGTCGTGACGTGTCGTGACTTGGATCCATTATACCATTCAGGGAGAGAAAGTGGTAATTAGATATATTGTCACACCCTAGTACCGAAATACAGAGACAGATATGGCCAGCTACCCCATATAAGCTGCTATACGTTGTACGACGGTCATGGCTGTATAAGACAAGGTGTTGTAAGCTACAATTAAGTCTTCTAGGGTCAGGAAATTCTATGTATCAATCATTCAAACAAGAAACAATAAGCATAGAGCATATATAATAAAGTAATAAGGTGTCCCAAACGCTTTCTCAAAATATTCTATAGACCAACTGTGCAAAAATAAGAAGCTGAAAGAGTAACAAAAGTACATGACAGTGATCAGCTACAGTCTGATTTAATACAATAATGTAAGAAAACTAATGTCCAGACGAGCCGGCTAACAAGTGCCGGTGGCTAAACACCCAAAAAGAAGTAAATGCACAATGATTAGAAGGGAAGAAGAAAATCCACTCGTTATCCCCTGCGACCATGTTCCTAGTACGCTCCATGAGTTGGGGAAAAGTACGCTGGATCCTCGGGTACTGAGTCAAAACTTGGCCATGCAAAACCAGTGGGGTTAGACCACAAATAGCAAGTACCACAAAGGAAGCACGAAATAAAGAAACAAAAACCCAAGGAAAAATATATAATAATACATAGGTTCGGTGTCGTAACTTAGGTGCATGGCATATCCTAGCACAAAGGCCCAACCCTATAACCAAATAAGGAAAAGGGTTGAACTATCACACTATAATAGTCCATTTTCCTAGGCTACTAACCAAATAATACAATCATAACTAAGTCCATTTTCTTATATCGGACAATCACTTGTACGGCTTGGTATTTGTGGAGTCTGAGGTTATCTCATAAATTAATGCATAATAGGTATCCTCAGATCACGCCAGTGTCAAACATGAGCTAACCGAGCCAATAGATGAATAAAACAGGTATTTACGAGATGCACCAGTTCCCCGTAGGACCATTGCGTTAAAAATACGGTATTAGCGGTTACAGTGTTCCTATAGTAAAACAGTGGCTCAGTATAATAATATGTCAGATACTATACTCCACAAAGACAGATGATATACAGTATTTGTGGTGGCCAGCCCATAGCGCACTTAGAATAAAACTCTATGGGAAGGTTTGTTGGCATGATCTCGGGGTACCATTCCCTCTAATGTTACTACCACTTTTAGTTACCTAATTAGCCCTATGTTGTGTTTAAAATCTTAAGGTGTGGTCACGTAAGAATTTTTCTTAAGATGTCGTAAAGAGTACGGGCACGCTAGATACGAATCCATGAAAGTCAAATCTGGATTCACCCGAGCGTGTATACAACATTCAGACAATTAATATCCTAGCCACACTTTGGTAGTTGACTCGCTTATTATGACCGTACTGGGAAAATAATATATATATATATATATATATATATATAATATCATGCATTCAGGAATTTAGAGGCATTCTCGATGCACAACCCAAATATAATCACTTAACACGTGACATGATGGGTCGTACCTCGACGCACATTAAATTATGGACAAATATCAAGAAATGGTGATATTAGCATGGATACAGTATTCGAGTCCAATTACCAATTATACATTGGGTCACAAAAGAATAAGAAAATATTCAATCAAAACAAGCATGGCTGCATGGGTCTCTAGGCCGCATGGGAAGTCCAGGCTGCATATAACTCTAGGCGCATATGAAGTCAGGGCCGCATGCTCAGTCCTGGCCGCATATGAAGTCAGAGCCGCATGAACCACTTGGCCGCATATTAAGTCAGGTCGCAAGCTCAGGGTTAAAGTCTGCTCCTTGGGACAAGTATTAAAGTGACAAAAAATAAATAAAGTATCAGTGATGTGACATAAAGTGATTGATGTGATAATCCATAAAGTATGACAGGAAAAAAGATAAAACTATATAAAGATATCCAAAGGTTCAGGGTCATGCGTCCAAGAAAAAGTGGCTGCATGCTCTGCTTGTCCCATATGCCTGCTTGCCGTATATGGTTCGGTACGACATGAAGTTCGATGTCGATTGGACATCTCTTGGACTTAGCAAATTTCTCATTCGTTCAGCAAGTGAATATGCAAGGAGTTCAAGGATAAGCTCCAGAACACTTGTGTGATGACAATCATGCATCCACCAAGATAGATGCATGTTGGGCAGTATGCGGCGAAAGCTTAGGATGCATAGCCCTCTCAGCCGTATGGCACTCTCGGCAGCATAACTCGTTGGCTGCATGAAGACTTCGTCTTCTCCAAACAACAGGTTGGGCCATAGCGAAAGCTCCAAAAACTAAATTCTTGTTTTGTCCATAAAATCCTCATTTTAAGTCTAAATCAATTGAACCAAAATCCAAAATGCTCTAAATTGAAAGATCTATCATGTAGCAAAAATTAGTTTTCGAAAATACATGTTTAATAGATCAAAACCAAGAAAAACTCATAAAACCTTAAGTTAGAAATGTAGATCTACTCAAATCACCCATCAAACCAGAAAACTCCAAGTTCTAAAAGTGCTAAGAAATACATAACAAATATAATAAAATAATAATATAGAGGATTTCTCTATTTCTCATTCAAGGTGTACTTGCCTATGGAAAAGGGAGAGAAAACACAAGAGAGAGAAAGAAATGAAGTAATAAAGAGAGAGAAGGAAAGGTTGGGTTTTATATGGTAGGGTTGAGGTTGAACCAAGGGTTCTCATGACTTGAACCAACCCACAACATGAACTATAAAATAGGTTAAACCAAAGAATGGGTCTAGTCTATGCACATGCAACCATGCTAAAATAAAAATACGTTCCAAATAAGTATATCAAAAATGGAGAGTGACATATATGATCAAGAACTTCAAACAATATATTATATATGTAGACCACAGCCAATCATACAGTTTGTTTATGATTGTATTAATGGTCGTGTTACTCTATAGACCACAACCAATCATGCACTTGTGTATGATTGTGTTACTGATCGTGTTGCTTTATAGACAATATCCATTCATACGTGATTGTGTTACTTTATAGACAATAACCAATCATATTTTATATATGATTGTGTTATAGCCTTGATAGTAAACAATAATAAACCAAGTCGATCATATATCTAGCTAGTATTTTAAAATACTTGGTATAGTTACAATTTTTCTCTATATTTTATTTTATTGTCTATATTTTATTTCGTTATGAATGGATTTATGTCATATTGCTCTAGATTATCTATTCTCTTTTATACCATACTATGACATATGTCTTTGTTTATCGTCTTGTATTACATTCACTATTTACAGTTTATAATTATTATCAATTAACTGAAATTGCTGTTAGAAGTGTGCTCATTCTATCCTGACTAGATATATTTTCCAGCTGACTATTTAGAGGATGGTTGTCTGACTTTCTATGGACCACAGGAGGGAGTAGTTGCAGAGGTCGGACCAGTGTCAACAGTTATCTTAGTTACCATTACTTAGCATTTATACTAGATTTGTCTCCATCTATTTAGACTTATTAAGATATTGTTACTAGACTATGTAGTATGGTTAAACTTGTTTGGTTGGATATTGATATTGTAGGCCATCTGGTATTATGATTTGTGACTTCATTTTATTTATATCATATCGTGCAAATTCTCTTCCTCTTAGATTATTGTGATTGAGTATTTCATAATGTACTGTGGTATCATTGTCTCCTTATGGAGTTGGATATTGTGTTAGATAATATATAGTTAGTGATGGCCTAGACATCGTTCTACCGGTGATGCTACGACGTAGGTTAGATGTACCCACGTACTCGTGCCATGATAATCTGGGTGCGGGTCGTAACATGCATACTTTTTATGCAAGGAAAAGCTTATCCTTTGCAAAATTACGCACAAGAAGGGTCTCACTCCTCAATAAAGTATGCACGAAGAAAGAAAGAAAATTTCTAACAAAGTACGCACGACATAAAAGTACGTGTAACAGAAAAGTATGCATAACAGAAAAATATGCGTAAAAAAAGTACGCAGACCGTGACAAGCACAAAAATTGAGGAAGCATACAAACCAAGAAAGCACATAAACCAAAGTTCTATGTATCTTTTTTGGGTAAGGGAATGATTCTCTACAAAAATTATGGACAGGAAGGATCTGACATAAATGTACATGAGATAGAAGAAAAGACCTCTGTGCACTTTTATGCAAGGACGATTTTTCTTCCCGAAGACAGCAAACCATCACTACAAAAATATACTATTTTAGCGACAGAATTATCCATCGCTAAAATGCATTTTTTTGCTATTTGATTTTAGCGACGGATTAGCAACGAAAAGGTTCTGTCTGAATAACTATCGTCGCTAAGAAAATTCTATCGCTAATCCATCCAAAATCTATCATTGACCTAAGATTTTCCAAATATTTCGTCGCTATTACGTCGCCTGTCCGTCGCTAAAGGTAATATTTTTTTCCAGAAATCAATTTTTGCTGAGCATATACCTGTTATACATTCACCAATTTTTATACAAATAAATTTTACAGAAGCAAATTCCACACAAACTAATTAAACCCACACAAACATGTACAAAAGTTATATATACGTTGAAATAATAAAGTAGAGTAATCCAAACATGTACAAATAACTATTATACAATCTCACAAAGTCAAATAAATACAATCAAGTCAAAAAAATATATCCAACTCAAAAAAATCCCACAAACTAAAAAATTCCATCAAGTCGACGGTGGAGGCGGAGGCGGCGGCGGCTGTCGGCTAGCCATGTACTGTGCCACAACAATAGCGATGATATCATGTAGATCATCAGGAGCAACGACAGACAGAGTAGTGGCAGGAACCGTCGAAGGTGATAGAAGACCCATCGATACATTCGGAGGAGCTCGAGCCGTCGGAGTAGTTGGATGACCAAATGTAGTAGCCGTAAGAGGTGCCGTCGTAGTAGCCGTCGGAGGAGCAGGTGCTACAGCATCACGACTGTCTATCAACTGTCGGACCAGTCCATGTAGCTCATGCATAGTCGTTGTGAGCTACTCCAGAGACATCGCACCAAAAGGAATGCCGAAGCCAGGTACTGATAGAGCTGGAGTAGTCGTCGGAGGAGCTCTGGAAAGAACCGACGGTATCGATGCCAATGATCCGGTACCGTACACGCTGCCATCCTTTCCTCTCCCAATAGCTTGTACCCACTGATTGTTTCTCTTAGTCGGCGTACTGCTCTCAGCGCCCCCCTCTAACGTCTCATACGTCTCCTATATTTATTTATATAAATAGGTTTAGAGTTAAGGATTTTAGAGTTATATGTGCTATATTTGATTTTGGTTAGAGTATCATCTTAGATACTAGATATCATTGTATATGTATATAATTTGATTTATATTTGCTATATTTGATTTCCATTGTCACTACTGTATTTTCTAGAAAAGGTTAGTTTGATCATTTTATAATTAATTGAATATTGTGCATGTTAAATATTTATTTATTATATTATTTATTTATTATTAGCATGTTAGATTTATTTTTTTGGACTTGTATTAGTTAAACTAACTAGTTTAGTTTAGACTCATGGACCAACATGTATTAATTTTTAGAATTGAGCCCAACTAGAAAGCCCATTAATTAGGAGGATGATTAAATTAATTAAACCATTAGACTAGAAGCTTTCCTCCTTAATTAATTTCTTCATGAGAGGCCCCAAGGGATATTTTAGACTTTACATAGTAGCTTGAGGAGGGGGCAAGTGAGGCCTATATAAAGGGGACGAAAACTTTCTCTCTCTTTATTTTTCATTCCAAATTTAGATCTAGAATTTCTCTCAACCAAATTTCATCAAATCCCTATCAAATTTCCACCCAGTTACTTCACAAATCACCATTGGAGACTAGAAGAGCAAGGATCTAGAAGGAGGAAGCAAGGATCTACAAAGAGGAGCAAGAATCTACAAGTTGGAAGCTAATTTCACAAATTTTGGAGGTTTCATTGGAAATCCATCTCCCAATAGGTATAATTCAATTTTTTTCCTTAAAATAGCTTCTAAATCGGAGATTTAATCCTGAATAATCAACCTATATATATGTACTACCCATAGGATTTGGTTTTGTGTTCATAGGAGACCTACGAAGAAAGTTATGGTGCTTTTTTGTCAATTTTGGGGGAATTCCGAAAATGACTTTTGTTGTGTGTGTCAATTAATCCTATAGATCACTTTGGCATATGTTTATGTGTCTGGGGCTAGTGTCGTGTCCATAATTGGATACGTGTAGGTCATATCCCAATAATTTGGTGATACGTGTTATTTTGGGGGGTTTTCCTCCGACACGGGACTTTGAGTATGTCGTATTTTGACACGGACACGTAGATTTATTTTTGACTCTTCGTATTATTCATAAATAGTATATGTGACTTGTTCGTGTCCTTCGGGGTATGTTTGGATGTGTGGTGTACTCGTGTCACATGCGTATCGTAAATCTAGTGGGATACGGGATGATACGGTCCATGTGGGTACAATTTAATTGTAAATCTAATTCTTTGTGTTCTTATTTCATGGAAAAGTGTAATTATATATATATATATATATATATATATATATATATATATATATATATATATATATATATATATATATATATATATATATATATATATATAATATTGTGTATATATATTTATGTAGTGTTGTGCCTTAGATCTATGTATCTATTTATATATTATATGTGTATATTTATTATGTAGCTATTTTTCTATATGTAGATATATATTTATAAGTGGTAGCATATGTATATATAATATAGTAGATATATTTATATGTGGTTATATATATAGTTATATTATATATTGTTATGTATTTATAATATTGTATGATTATATATATGTATAGTTATATATACATATTACTATGTGTGTGTGTGTATGTTACTTTGTGGTATTTTATACAATTTACTATGTATAAGTGTATGTATAGTTATATATAGTTTTATATGTATATCGTATAAATATATATATTATGGGTTATATATATGTATTTAAATATATATATTATATAAATATATATTGTGGGTTATATTTATGTATAAATATATATGGTGGGTTATATATAAGTATTTATATATATATATATATTGTATATATATATACATATATTTTCAGCGATAGTTGTAAAAAACTGTCGCTGAAACACCAGTGTATAAACAGAGTATAAGAAGCTTCAGCGACAGTTTTTAGTGACAGTGTAGGAAACTATCACAAAAACTGCAGTGTAACAGTAGCTTTCTGCGACAGAGGACAGGGTATTTAGCGACAGTTTGGCAGTTTTTAATATATTAGATATATATATATATATATATATATATATTTATATATATATATATATATATATATATATATATATATATATATATATATATGTATATGTATATGTATATGTATATATATATGTATATGTATATGTATATATATATGGTAATTAATATATATATAAATATGTTCATAATTGCTATTTGTATTATAGTATACTATATATGTATATATTTAGTTGTAGCATATAAATTTATTATAATAGTTAATATATTTTAGTTATCAATTGTTATGAGTATCTTTTATATATTATATATTTGTAGGTATGTATGTACGTATATATGTATTAATAGTTAGTGTGTAGTTGGCAGTTAGTATTTTTCTATTAGTACATACTAGAGTTATATTGGATTGATATATGTAATTATTGATGGGTAGTTAGTATATATATGAGATTTTGGCAATTACCTTGAGATACCAAGATAAATATCAAGATATACCAAGGTATGAGTAGTAGGTATTGGCATAAGTAATAGGATAGTTGTAAACTAATTATGGGTTGGTATTAAAGTGACTAAAATAAGGTATATAGTATTAAATAAATATTAATTGCATAGTAGTTTATAATTATTGTTGGATTGTTAGTATAAATAAGGTTTTGAATTTACCTTGAGATGCCAAGATAAGTATCAAGGTATTGGAGGATAAACAAGATATTGGGTTTGGATATCAAGATAGAGGTTTAGTATTGCGATACCAAGTTAGTTCGAAACCAAGGTATCCATTTAGTATTTGTAATTAAGATTTTATATATATAATATTGTTTGATATGTACATATGTGTTATATTTATCCCTTGTTTGCGTATCCTGAGATACGGTATCTTAGTATCCTAAGATATAGCTTGTATGGCCTAGATTCATAGTGTGTGAGCCCAATATCTTTGAGTTAGACTCATGCAACCTAGAAATAGGTAGTTGACCATAATTTGACTATAGTTGACCATAGTTGACTTAGAGTTGACCTAGTTTGACTTTTGTCTTAGAAATAGTTTTATGACCTAGAAATTGACTAGTTTAATTTATTTTTCTTCCCCAAACCTTGTATTAATGTAATATTTTATATATAGGTCTGTGACACCAGTTCGAACATTATTTTTTATTATTTGCTCTGGATCACAGGCGAGTACATTCTCTGATAGTTTCCATTATTTGATTACCACTATAATTCAAGTATTTAGAAATGTTACTTATAATTCTTGACACGATGGTACACGGATTGGTATTTTTATTGGATCGTCAGTCATGGGATGTTACCTTGATTTTGGAGATGTTATCGGATACTGTCCTTGTTAGTATTGGATATATTGAATATTGTAGATTAAACATTAGATACCTTGGCTAGTGATGTGTCATAATTCGATCCATCATATCAGTCGGGGCGAGAAAAATACCAATTAAATATGTGATCAAGAAACTATCGACTAGTAGTGTAATCATTGGCTACTAACTAACCATGTAATTCATGTATGGTTGAGTTAGCTCCTTAGTGTAATCATTGAATCTACCAGACCGATCACATATTTAGTTAGTATCTCAAATCATATAGTTATTATAGATTTCATTATTTAGTTCATTGATTACCTTGTTCTATTCTGATATTATAGTTCATTCCTTTATTCTTGTACGCATTGATTATATTCTGTTGTTAGTATTGCCTATTTTTTTATTGTTCTTGATTATCAATTATATCCTCATCGTAGATAGCATCTTCTATTCTACTGCTTTATAGTTTTTCTCAATTAATTGGAACTGCTATTGGGTTGTACTTCGCTCCATTCCTGACTGGAAAATATTTTTCAGAGGATCCGGGAGATTGGTGTCCGATATACTATACCTCATCCTATAGATGGTGCAGACTTGGACCCACTAGTTCTGGAGTGACTGTCGAGAGATTTAGCCGGATTCACTAGTTAGCATAGTTAGTTCTCTTTAGCATTTTGGTACCGGATTTGTTTTCGACATATATTTGTGTTTGGATATTATTTATATTTATTGTTTTTATATTAACTGCATAGTTATGTTAAACTTCTTTGATATCTTCTCGTGCCATAGTAATGTGATTGAGTATTATGTTGAACTAAGTTGATTATACTCTTATCTTGGAGTTGAGATATTATTGGAGGTTTATGCTTTATAGTGAGATAATTAGATAGTATAGTTGACCAAGACAGCGTTCTACCACTGATGTTGTGGCGTAGGCTGGGCATTGTTCCCGACTTGCATCCCTACACCGGGTACGGGTCGTGACACGTTTTTAGTGGTGGCCCATGCAGGTCAGGCTTCGCAATATTGCGATGTCGTGGTAGTGCGACGACTTAGTTGTACTACTACGAGCCTGCGATAGGATATAGGACATAGGATACTAGGAAGAGAGAGGGATACTCAATCACAACTAGGAATTCCAATCTGAATTGAATTACTACTTTTGATTCCTTTTGAATACTTTTGTCCTTCCTTGATGATATCTTATCTTGTGTCGAATTGATCTCCTTTATTTCGATCTGTCTTCAGGATGCCGCCGAAGACTAGATCCCATCGATCGGGAGTAGTTTCTGCGAGGTCTGCCACCTCTCAATATTCTACTAAGGCAGTAGGGTTTGTACCTCCTACGACATCAGTTCATGTAGGAGTCTCGGCTGCCTTCGGAGGTTCTCCTCCACCTGTTCCGAGTACTACTCCAGTTGCTTCGGAGGGACTTCCACTACCTCTATTTTCAGGAGATACCACACCGATGGTTGCATTGTTTAGAGAGATAATGGAATTACAGAGGGCATAGATAGAAGCCCAGCACAGGCAGTCAGATTTGATGCGGCAGGAAAACGCCCATCAGATAGCTATAACAGCAGTTCAGAAAGAGGCTCCTCCATAGCCACAGGATATTTAGATCAAGCCAGGCAACATTCAAAATTTTAAGAAGCTTGAGTCTCGAGTTTTTAAGGGTACAGAAGGTATAGTCTATGCTGACGATTGGCTTGAAGATATCGAGCGACTCATGAAGGTGTCCCGTCTTGCGGAGGATCTGAAGGTTGAGGCGGTAGGACTTCAACTGTTCGACGTTGCCTGCACTTGGTTCAGGAATGAGCCAATTCTTACTGATACGGGGCAGTCTTGGGACATATTCAAGGATCCCTTTAAGAAGAAGTTCTTTGCTCGGACGGATAAATTGGAATTAGGAAGGCAATTTGAGAGCCTTACACAAGAAAGCATATCCGTAGAGGAGTATGTCGCAGAGTTTGGGAGGCTGAGCCGATTTGCGGAGTACTTGGTGAGAGAGCCAGAAGTTCGGGCTATCCGTTTCCGTGAGGGTCTGAATTGGGAAGTGAAGATTCTCATTCCGTCTTTCTACGAGACGTATTCTGAGATACTTTTGGAGGCACGCAAGGTCGAGCAGGAGTGGAACTTGAAGCTAAAGAGGGACCGTGATATGTTTGGGGGTGACAGTAGCAGTGCGGGACCGGCAAAGAGGCCACGGTTCCAGCAACAGCAGTTTCCAGTATAATTTGGAGCCTATCAGCAGCAATATCAGATGCCAGAACCTATTGTTGCTCCAGTACAAGCTCTAGTACAGCAGATACCACAGCAGCCTCAGAGACAGGTGCAACAAGCTCCTCAATGCACCTATTGCAAGAAGACTGGGCACACATGGGAGATGTGCCGAAAGAGACTTGGAGCATGCTTACATTGTGGATCAACGGAGCATATGGTGAAGGATTATCTCTGGACAATTCAACATCCAGACCAGGATGCCGATCGAGGGCAGAGAGGTGGAGTTAGGCGACCTATAGCACCACAGATTGCTCATCACCCGCAGAGGGAGCTACCTCGGCAGGGCGGAGCATTTGCAATAACGGTCGAGGAGACCAATACTACAGGTGATGGGTTAGAGAGTCTGTTCTTTCTTTCTGTTCCTTTCATCTATTTTGATTGATTGATTCTTTAGTACCTTTTGGATGCTTGTGTTATATAGTTAGTGTAGCTATAGAATACCCTGACAGAGACAACAGTAATAAGACAGGTGGAGACCATGACCATGCATATTATTCTTTGCATAGGACTGTTCTTAGTGAGATAAGACCTTATTAGACTATAATTGCTGGGGGTTTGACCTAGAAGGAGTACGATCACCCTTAAATTTTGAGGACAAAATTATTTTAAGGGGGATAGACTTGTCACTACCGTATTTTCTAGAAATGGATATTTTGGTCATTTTATAATTAATTGAATATTGTGCATGTTAAATATTTATTTATTATATTATTTATTTATTATTAGCATGTTAGATTTATTTTTTTGGACTTGTGTTAGTTGACCTAACTAGTTTAGTTTAGACTCATGGACCAACATGTATTAATTGTTAGAATTGAGCCCAACTAGAAAGCCCATTAATTAGAAGGATGATTAAATTAATTAAAATATTAGACTAGAAGCTTTCCACCTTAATTATTTTCTTCATGAGAGGCCCCAAGGAGTATTTTAGACTTTACATAGTAGCTTGAGGGAGGGGGCAAGTGAGGCCTATATAAAGGGGATAAAAACTTTCTCTCTCTTCATTTTTGATTCCAAATCTAGATCTAGAATTTTTCTCAACCAAATTTCATTAAATCCCTACCAAATTTCCACCCAATTACTTCTCAAATCACCATTGGAGACTAGAAGAGCAAGGATCTAGAAGGAGGAAGCAAGGATCTACAAAGAGGAGCAAGGATCTACAAGTTGGAAGCTAATTTCACCAATTTTGGAGGTTTCATTGGGAATCCATCTTCCAATAGGTATAATTCAGTTTTTTTCCTTAAAATATCTTCTAAATCTGAGATTTAATCATGAATAATCAACCCATATGTATGTACTACCCATAGGATTTAGTTTTGTGTTCATAGGAGACCTATGAAGAAACTTATGGTGCTTTTTTTGTCAATTTTGAGGGAATTCCGAAAATGACTTTTGTTGTGTGTGTCAATTAATCCTATAGATCAATTTGGCATATGTTTATGTGTTTGGGGCTAGTGTCGTGTCCACAATTGGGTACGTGTAGGTCGTATCCCAATAATTTGCTGATACGTGTTGTTTTGGGAGATTTTCCTCCGACACGGGACTTTGAGCATGTCATATTTTGACACGGACACGTAGATTTATTTTTGACTCTTCGTATTATTCATAAATAAAATATGTGACTTGTTCGTGTCCTTCAGGGTATATTTGGATGTGTGGTGTACTCGTGTCGCATGCGTATCCTAGATCTAGTGGAATACGGGGTGATACGGTCCATGTGGATAGAATTTAATTGTAGATCTAATTCTTTGTATTCTTATTTCATGGAAAAGTATAATTATATATGTATATATATATATATAATATTATGTATATATATTTATGTAGTGTTGTGCCTTAGATCTATGTATCTATGTATATATTATATGTGTATATTTATTATGTAGCTATTTTTCTACATGTGGATATATATTTATAAGTGGTAGCATATGTATATATTTAATATAGTAGATATATTTATATGTGGTTATATATATAGTTATATTATATATTATTATGTATTTATATTATTGTATGATTATATATATGTATAGTTATATATACATATTACTATGTGTGTGTGTATATGTTACTATGTGGTATTTTATACAATTTACTATGTATAAGTGTATGTATAGTTATATATAGTTTTATATGTATATCGTATAAATATATATATTATCGGTTATATATATGTATTTAAATATATATTGTATAAATATATATGGTGGGTTATATATAAGTATTTATATATATATATTGTATATATATACATATATTTTCAGCGACAGCAGTCAGCGACAGTTGCAGAAAACTGTCGCTGAAACAACAGTGTATCAACAGAGTATCAGAAGCTTCAGCGACAGTTTTTAGTGATAGTGCAGAAAACTGTCACAAAAACTGTAGTGTATCTATATACACAGCAGCTTTCTGCGACAGTGGACAGGGTATTTAGCGACAGTTTAGTAGTTTTTAATATATTAGATATTAATATATAGATATATATGTATATATATATATATATATGGTAATTAATATATATATAAATATGTTCATAATTGTTATTTATATTATAGTATACTATATATGTATATATTTAGTTGTAGCATATAAATTTATTAGAATAGTTAGTATATTTTAGTTATTAATTGTTATGAGTATCTTTTATATATTATATATTTGTAGGTATGTATGTACGTATATATGTATTAATAGTTAGTGTGTTGTTGGTAGTTAGTATTTTTCTATTAGTACATACTAGAGTTATATTGGATTGATATATGAAATTATTGATGGTTAGTTAGTATATATATGAGATTTTGGCAATTATCTTGAGATACCAAGGTAAGTATCAAGATATACCAAGGTATGAGTAGTAGGTATTGGCATAAGTAATACGATAGTTGTAAACTAATTATGGGTTGGTATTAAGGTGACTAAAATAGGGTATATAGTATTATATAAATATTAAATGCATAGTAGTTTATAATTATTGTTGGGTAGTTAGTATAAATAAGATTTTGAATTTACCTTGAGATGCCAAGGTAAGTATCAAGGTATTGGAGGATAATCAAGGTATCGGGTTTGGATATCAAGATAGAGGTTTAGTATTGGATACCAAGTTGGTTCGAAACCAAGGTATCCATTTAGCATTTGTAATTAGGATATTATATATATATTGTTTGATGTGTACATATGTGTTATATTTATCCCTTGTTTACGTATCCTGAGATACGGTATCTTAGTATCCTAAGATGTAGCTTGTATGGCCTAGATTCATAGTGTGTGAGCCCAATATCTTTGAGTTAGACTCATACAACCTAGAAATAGGTAGTTGACCATAATTTGACTATAGTTGACCATAGTTGACTTAGAGTTGACCTAGTTTGACTTTTGACTTAGAAATAGTTTTATGACCTAGAAATTGACTAGTTTAATTTATTTCTCTTCCCCAAAACTTGTATTAATGCAATATTTCATATATAGATCTGTGACACCAGTTCGAATATTATTTTTCATCATTTGCTCTGGACCACAGGCGAGTACATTCTCTGATAGTTTTCATTATTTGATTACCACTATAATTCAAGTATTTAGAAATGTTACTTATGATTCTTGACACGATGGTACACGGTTTGGTATTATTATTGGATCCTCAGTCATGGGATGTTACCTTGATTATGGAGATAGTATCGGATATTGTCCTTATTGGTATTGGATAACATTGAATATTATAGAATAAATATTGGATACATTGGCTAGTGACGTGTCATGATTCGATCATTATTTCAGTCGGGACGGGGGAAATACCAATTAAATCTGTGATCAAGAAACTATTGGCTAGTAGTGTAATCATTAGCTACTAACTAACCATGCAATTCACGTATGGTTGAGTTACCTCCTTAGTGTAATCATTGAATCTCCCAGGCCGATCACATATTTAGTTAGTATCTCAAATCACATAGTTATTATAGATTCCATTATTCAGTTTATTGATTACCTTGTTCTATTCTGACATTATAGTTCATTCCTTTATTCTTGTACGCATTGATTATATTTTGTTGTTAGTATTGCCTATTCTTTCATTGTTCTTGATTATTAGTTATATCCTCATCGTAGATAGCATATTCTATTCTACTGCTTTATAGTTTTTATCAATTAATTGGAACTGCTATTGGGTTGTACTTCGCTCCATTCCTGACTGGAAAATATTTTTTAGAGGATCCGGAAGATTAGTGTCCGACATACTATACCTCAGCCTATAGATGGTGCAGACTTGGACCCACTAGTTCTGGAGTGACTGTTGAGTGATTTAGCCGGATTCACTAGTTAGCATAGTTAGTTCTCTTTAGCATTTTGGTACCGGATTTGTTTCCGGCATATATTTGTGTTTGGATATTATTTATATTTGTTGTTGTTATATTAACTACATAGTTATGTTAAACTTCTTTGATATCTTCTTATGCCATAGTAATGTGATTGAGTATTGTGTTGAACTAAGTTGATTATACTCTCATCTTGGAGTTGAGATATTATTGGAGGTTTATGCTTTATAGTGAGATAATTAGATAGTATAGTTGACCAAGACAGCGTTCTACCACCGATGCTGCGGCGTAGGCTGGGCGTTGTTCCCGACTTGCATTCCTACACCGGGTGCGGGTCGTGACATCCATGATATATTAAAATATGATATTAACCAAGGTTCAAAGTATCAGAATCGGAATCGGTATCGGACCATTCCTATGAGGTTTAAAGTAAATTGAATAAAATTATAATTTTATGTATTTACAGTATTTACAGTGTTGTTTTTTAAAATAGGATATTAATAAAGGTGCATAATTTTAAGTATTTGTAATGTTGTTTCTTAGTATTTTTGAAATTGAATGACCTAGAGTTGACCTAGTTTGACTGTTTTGACCTAGAAACCTATAATCTAATTAAATTATAGAAATAATCTAATTATATTGACAAAATTTTATAAAGACAACTTACATATGCTTTGGCGTCCCGTTCATCTACGAGCTTTCCATCCTTCTTTCTTTTGTGGGTCCGCTAGAAGATTGCTGGGAAGTCGACGGTCTTGGGGTCTTCTCCGGCTCTGTCAGCCTCGTCGCACTGTAAAAATTAAGCAATTAAAAAATAAGCAAAAAAAATTAGAATTACAGAAAAACCAATATAGTGAAAAATTTTAATACTAACCATCCGTCGAAAATGCTCGATAAAACAAAGTAACATGAGTACTCCACCACGAACATCCCATATGCTAGAAAATCATTAATGGTCAACATGAGTGACGCTCTCATCTAAAAGTTCTGCTCCTTCGATATATCATATGTCCGAACGCAGAATTGCCATAATTGTTTCAACTTATCTACCAATGGCTGCAAGTAGATATCGATGTTCTTCTTTGGATTGTTTAGACAGGGTATGATAAGTGTCAAGAATATTTAAGGAGTCTTCATACACATCGATGGTGGTAGATATAAGAAGTCAAAATTATCAGCCAACAAGAGACTGAGATCCTGACTGTCTGAAAGTAGTGAATCCATCAGAACATAAATCCAACCAAAAATTCTTGGGCTCTGCAGCAAATTCAGGATGACACAGATCAAAATATTTCTATGCCTCTCCATCGAAAGGATGAGATAATTCGCCTTTATCCATCTTTCATTCCTTGATATGCCATGTCATGTGTTGTGTTGTATTTGCGTATATATACATACTCTGCAACCTCTTTGTGATCGGCAAAAATTGTATGTACTTGTAGGAAAGCAATATTTCTTAGGCAGTTGACTTTTCTTTGCCCTGAATTGGCTTGTACCGGTCTGCATGATAGAAAATGCATTTATCATTCTCCTTGTAGTGCAACATATAACCATTTCGATAATAATCTATCTTTTCGTAGCCTAATCCGAGTTTCTGTATCATCATCTTCGACTTGTAAAAATTTTTAGGCAACTCCTTCGATCATTTTGGCAACAACTCTCGAACAAACTTAATTATCCGATCGTAGCATTCCTACGGCAAGTTAAAATCAGACTTTAGGTTCAACAGCCGTATCACCACCGACATGACATAATGAGAATCGCAATTTGGGTATAACGGAGTATTGGTATTCTTGAACATATCATAGAATTCCTTCGCATTAGGATTAGGATCTTCCGGATCAAAACTTAGACCGGCTGCATCAAATACCAACTCATGCGCCATATTTCGTAGTCGATATTCAAAATTATCTCCGAGAGTGGACTCTTCTACCTCCGTATTGAAGGAGGAATGATAATATTACAAAAATAAAGGTTCTCCTTGAGCCATCCACTCCTTATAGTTCGGTACAAAACCCTTCTTGTAGAGATGCTACCTCACGAGATCCACCTCTTTGAATGGTATATTACGATATTTGACACAAGAAAACTTGATGAGCCTCACATCCATGAAATGAGCTTGACTAAGGACGTATTTGAGAAATTTCTCAATGTCCGTTATGAAATCATCTGTCAAACCAATCCTACTCTCATATTATCGATTGTACATCCATGATCGATCAACTGAGTATCAACTCATTGATTTTGCATGTACCATATATATTAATTCAAACAATATGGATTAATTAGATTCAAGATGAGTTAAGATATTTGCTAAAGGATTAGTTATTTTTATGTTTCAAGTGAAATAAAATTAATCTATTATTTTTACGTTTCTAGTGAAATAGAATTAATCTATTATTTTTAAACAGCTTAATTTTGTTTCTATTTTCTACAAAGAAAACTAACTAATTTGGTCTCCATTGTGATTTCTACCTGGAGATTTGTGCTCATTTTGGAAAAATTATGAGATTGATGCACCAAGTGTGTGTCATAAGACCAATTTGGTCTAATTAGACTTAGATCGGGGTTGTAAGACTAGCTACGTGTCCACAATTGGATACGAGTAGGCCGTATCACGATACGGTATAATACTTTGCGATACATGGCTCATTTTGGATGATTTATGTTAATTCTATTCAATTCCTATAATATCTTGTATATTCATACTAGGTGTTTGATTCAATGCTTTAGTGTGTATCCTAATGTGTTATAGCATTGGTGTATCACATGAGCTTTTTGTTGGATACTTATGGGTATGTCATGACCCCTTAAGTGTTTGATTAAATACCTACTAGTGTTGGTGTGGGTAAGTCTATGAATATATGGTGTTGCATGTAATAATCAATTATGTTATATATATATATATATATATATTTGTAAGGATGGGATGTGTTCACTATGTCAAGTGATTAGATCATTATGTGTATGTTTGATTTATAAGGGAGCAAGGAGTGTCGGGTTGGTCTGATACAGTGAGCAGCAGCAGCAGCAGCATGCATTAGCTGTTGTTGTTGATATTATTGATGTTATTGATGTTGTCGAGGTTGTGACTGATATTGTGTGAGCAGGTTGGTTGGATGTGCACTGATATGTGCATGAAGGGGGGTAAACCAAGGAGGCAGTAGTGCACCTAGTGCGCTACTATGTGAGCAAGAGCTCTTGGCAGTGGATATTTGCAGTATGGAAAAGTGATACCATGTATCAGTTGGGGTATCGAGTTTGGATGAAAGGAAGGGCAATAGGAGCTCGAGGTCTGAACTAAATGTATCAGTCATAATACATGACAGCAAAAGGTTTCAACCATGTAGGAAGCACTGCATAGTGCTCCATTATGAGTGTTGTGATGGTGAGTATTAGTGGGTATAAGAGATGTATATGTGTATCCAGTTAGAAGTGCTTGGGGTCATATGGGTAGGTTACACTTTTTAGTATATCAAGTGGTATCAGTGGCCTGTGGATGAATTTTAGGAAATGTTGGCCAGTGATGCTCAGGTTCAAGTGATACTAGGTTATGAAAACAATGAGTGGCAAGAAAGTATATGTGTACATATATGGGCTAGAGACTGATAGAAAGTTTGTACCAGTAGCAACAACTGAGTCAAGAAGGGAAAACTACATTTTGCTCTAGCACAGTTTATTAACGGTGTTAACTAAGTGTTGTATTTTCAGGCACATTTATAAGACAATGCGGTACAATCATATGGAGCATTGGAGTAAGGGTAATGAGGTAATTTCAGAGTAGGTAGATATTCATTAGATGAAGATACCAATATTAATACCGAAGAGTGGACAATAGGGTAATGTGGGATATATTAGTATAGGATATGGGTATGAGGTAAAGGTAACTTGAGGATATTTAAATATTAATGTCACGATCTGTACCGGGTGAAGGGGCACAAGTACATGGGTACGTCCAGCCTATACTGTAGTATCGACGGTAGAACGCTGTCAAGGTCAACTATACTAGCTAATCATCTCACAAATAAGGGATAAACCTCCAATAATATCTTAACTCCAAGAAGAGAGTAATAAACTTAATTCAACACAATATTTAATCATAATTCTATAGCACGATAAGATATCAAAGAAGTCTAACATAACTATACAGTCTAAAAAAATATAACAACAACAAAAGAAACAATAACCAAAACTCAAAATATATGCCGAAAACAAATTTGGTACCAAAATGCTAAAGAGAACTAACTATGCTAACTAGTGATTCCGGCTAGATCTCTCGGCAGTCACTCCAGAACTAGTAGGTACAATTTTGCACTATTTATAGGTCGAGGTCCGTAGTATGTCATACACCAATCCTCGAGATTCTCTAAAAATATTTTCTAGTCAGGAATGAAGCAAAGAACAACCCAATAGCAGTTCCAATTAATTGACAGACAAAAACTATAAAGCATTAATATAGAGAATGCTATCTATGATGAGAATATAACTGATGATCAAGAACAATGAAAGAATAGGCAATACTAGCAATAGAAATATAATCAATATGTAAAAGAATGAAGGAATGAACTATAATGTCAGAATAGAACAAGGTAATCTATGAACTGAATATGGAGTCTACAGTATACTATATGTTTTGAGATACTAACTAAATATGTGATCGGCCTAGGAGATTCAATGATTATACTAACGAGCTAACTCAACCATACGTGAAGTGCATGATTATTTAGTAGCCAATGATTACACTACTAGCCGATAGTTTCTTGATCACATATTTAATTGGTATTTTCCCCCGCCCCAACTGATACGATGGATCGAATCATGACACGTTACTAGCCAATTTATCTAATATTTAACCTATAATATTAAATGTTATCAAATACCAACAAGGACAGTATCCGATACTATCTCAATAATCAAGGTAATATCTCATGACTGGTGATCCAATAATAATACCAATCCATGTACCATCGTGTCAAGAATCATAAGTAACATTTCTAAATACTTGAATTATATTAGTAATCAAATAATAAAAACTATCAGAGATTATACTCACATGTGGTCAAGAGGAAATAATGCAAAACAGTGTCTGAACTGGTATCATAGACCTATATAAATAGAATATTGCATTAATACAAGGTTTGGAATAAAAATGAGTTAAACTGGCCAACATCTAGGTCAAAAAGCTATTTCTAAGTCAAAACAGTCAAACTAGGTCAACTCTAGATCAAACTGGTCAACTAGCTATTTTTAGGTTGTGTGAGTCCATCTCTAGGACATTGGGTTCATACACTATGTAACTAGGCTATACTAGCTAAACTAAGATACTAGGATACACACAAAACATTGTATCGTAGGATACGCAAGTTTTTAGATAAAAAAATACTAATTTATATATATACAAGATAATACATATTAGTATCTAAGCTAACTAATACAAACTGGATACCTTGGCTTTGAACCAATGCGTATCTCACTACCTACACATCCATCTCAATACTCAAAACTCAATACCTCGAGTATTGACCAATTACCTTGACATTACCTTGGTATCCCAAGGTAAGTCAAATCCTAATGCATCTAGCTAATATATAGATAACCCCCATATATTAAACTATATGCCAACCATTCTAACTATTAAATACTACAACTACTAACATATATTATATACTAATACATAGATATATAAAACTACATAATAACTTACTACCAATACCCAAATACAAAGATACATATAGTACAATAGCTACTAGGCTAACCATTACCCATATCTAACTAACTATTATACTAAACTAATAGCTAACATTAATACTAACTAACTGAACAAACATATCTATCTGTCACTACCACGTTCCGAAAACAGGGGTATTTTTGACTTTTTATAATTAATATTATTGTAGTTACAATTAAATAATTGCATGATAGTATATTTAATTTAAATAATTATATGTGATGTGTAATTAAATATAGTATTAGATGCAGTGCTCATTTATTTTTTTTGCTAGCAGACTAGATCTAGAAGCCCAGTAGATGACCACCTGTCCGAATTATAGAATTCTGGATTTTATTATTTTATCTAGAATTTATTTATTGGAGATTTTAATTAATTACCGTATTTTTATTAATTATTGTGCATTGCCTTTGCTTCGATATTTGGAGCGCTATCCTGACTTTTGTCTTCCAACAAATTTCACAATCTTGCCCTAGACATGCCCGCCTTCCATGTTGCTATTTTTGCAACTCATAATTATGCTCTCTGTGCATTATTTCTAGTCGCACAAAAATCATCGCGGACGTTATTTAATAAATCCCTATTTTGTATCGTTGTGCGTTCCAATTGAAATTGGAGGCAATTTTGACCTATTTTTTGTGCGACCCAAATTAGGGTAATATTCTGTTCTGAGTCTTCTTCATTATTAGTATTGATGACCTGACCTGATTTTGGCCCCATGTACTCCTAATTAATTTTTGAACACAACTTGCATTTATTTCTAATTAAATTGAGGATACTATTTTAACCAATTCTGAAATCCCAATTTAATTCCAGTGCCCTGCAAATTGAGCCCGTACCGATTTTACAGTGCCCCCTGACCCTACAAAACACCGGACACCGAATCGCCCGCCAAATTTTCGTTATTTTATGTGTTTGTGCAATTTCCCGAATTTAAGGGGCTAAGTTGCAATTATTCAATTGTAGGTGTCATCACCCCATTGTCCAAGACCAAATGGAAAGATTAATTATTTGTGGACCAAATTACATTTTTTCCCCACATGAAATTTCCTTCATGTTTAATCTGGACCGCCGATTTAATTGGGAGCATCCTCACCTTTGATTTACCCACACCCTCATCCTATTTAATGTCCTATCTACATCAAACCCTAATCCCTAGACAACCTAGAAAACACCACCCTCCTCAAGCCTCCTCCCTCTCTCCTACGTATGTAATTCTTCTTCTCCTTTTTCCTTTCTTCTTCTTCTCTTTTCTTCTCTTCTTCTTTCTTTTTCTTCTCCTTCCTTATTTTTATTTGAATTTAACTTTCAAATTAAAAGGGGGGGAAACTGGGAACACTGTTCCTCCCTACCGTGCTTCCCGGCCGAGCACAGTTCCTCCGGCGGCCACTGTCTACACTCCGACGGCCGACTCCTCTGGCCCCGACTCCCCACCGTGCTTCTCCCCCATCCTCGCTCCTCCAGCCCGGCGGCCGAGCCCGACCCCGAGCATCCTCCCCTCGCCGCTGCTGTGTCCGGCCTCCCCCATCAAGTCCGGCGGCCCCCTCTGAACCCGCTGGCAGCAGCCCCCCGCGCTCGAGTCCCCGGCCGAGCCCAGCACTCCGGCATCTACAACTTCCCCGAGTCATTGACCCCGAAGCCCGCTGCTCCTCCCTCTGCGTGCACAGGCCGGCCATTGCCTCCCTCCGGCCATTTTCCGGCCAGCAACCCTCTGTAAGTCCTTCTTCTTCTCCCTCCTTCTTTATATATATATATATGTATATATATATATATGTATATATATATGTATATATATAACTAATGTATAGGTATTTGTATATATATTAATTAATATGTATAGTATATAAATACAATGGTAATGTATGATTTAATAATGTGAATGTATATTATCTATTTAATTTATGTTAATACGCAAATATGTATAGTGTATATCTAATAGTATGTATATGTATATATTAGCATGTATATATAATTACGTATTTAATTTAATGTTCAACAGTATATGTATGTATATATATTTATTATAATTATATAGATATAAATATTTCGTATATACTTAGTATGTTTTTATATAAATGGGTATATATGTATATACATTTAGTATATGTATATATATACTTTAGGGTGTTTATGTATTAATGTATATATATATATATATATATATATAAATGATATATGAAAATGTTTTTAGTATATATATGAACGTATTTTGGTGAATAGTACGTGCATTTCATCTAATATATATATGTATGTATTCTAGTATAAATATATAAAGTTTGGTATATGTATATATATTTTGTATATATATATATATACTTAATATATTTTCAAATATGTATAATTAGTATAAATATATATATATATATATATATATATATATATATATATATATATATATATATATATATATATATATATATATATATATTTTGTACATACATTTAATATATTTCTATATATATATATGATTGATATATATATAAATACGTGTTCTACTATATGTATTTTATATATATATACTTAGCATATTTTCAAGGTATGTTTACTTGATATATATATGGTAGGTATTAAGGATTAAATATGTAATGTGTTTTAGATGTCTGTCTGCCAGATGACCCTAGTTGACTAGTGCCCTGCCTGACATGGCCCCGAGGCCAGTGTTTTGACTGTGTGTTAGCGTAGCTTCTGATGCAAATATTATATTGTGTTATGTCTATAGGACTGTTGGTTCACCCAGGGAATACTCTGGAACAGGACATCCATAAATACCAGCTAAGGACCCAAGGCAAGTACATTCTCTGATAATTTCCAATTCCTTGATAATTCTATAAATTAAATAATCATGAAATATTATATCTGAATCCTTGACACTGTGTTACACGGACTAGTATAGCTTGGATCTGCAGTCATGAGATGTTACCTTGATTATCGTATTGACATTGTATACGACATGTATATTAGACATCGTACATGATAGATTGGACTTGCTCGTGTATCGTGACGTGTCATGGTTGGATCCACAGTACTAGTTGGGGGCAGGGAAGTAGTTAGTAAGAAATGTGATCATAACCTCTTATTGTAGTGTAGAACAATGTAAGTGTTAATCATGCTCTTCACCATGATTAGCCAGGCCCTGTAGCTATCGTACATGTTCCCAAGCCGATCATATTTTGAAACTACTATTTCAAATACTTAGAATAGATTACAGTTCCCTATTTTAAATCATATACTACATCATCCGTATATGATGATGTTCCTTGTTCTTTCATTTTCATACATGCACTGACTATATCATATTGCCTATTGCCTGTCTCTTTATATTGCCTGTCTCTCTTTAATTGCCATTGCATTTATTTTACTGTCTTCTCAGTAGCTAGCATCACATGTTTATTGCTTTATAGTCCTTATCAATTTAATGGAACTGTTATTTGAGATTGTTCTTTGCTCCTTCCTGACTGGAAACATTTTTCCAGACTATGCCTTAGAGGACCGCTGTCCGACACTTTATGGACCATATGGTGAGTAGCTGCAGACTTGGTAGATTAGTTGTGATTCCGGGAGGTCTAGCCGGAAATTACTATTTTGTTAGTTCTTTAAGTAGACTATTTGGTACCGGATTTATCTCCGGCAATTTTTGATGACTGGGATATTGTTGAGTTTGATTATTACTTTAGACTTGTGTTGTATTTAATTTTGTTTCGCTATCTTATCGTGCTGTAATCCTGTGATTGAGTATGTATTTATTTTAGTTGTGTCATCCGTGCCTCCTTATGGAGATTGGATGCTTGTGTGAGATTGGCTAGATAGTATCAAGACCTTGACAGCGTTCTACCGCCGATGCTGCGGCGTAGGCTGGACGTACCCACGCACTCGTGCCCCTAAACCGGGTGCGGGTCATGACACGTTTTTAGTGGTGGCCCATGCAGGTCAGACTTCGCGAGTTGTGCGATGTCGTAGTAGTGTGGCATCTTTGTTACACATTTGCGTGCCTGCGATAGGATCTAGAACATAGGATACTAGGACGAGAGCGAATACTCAATCATAATTCCTTGAGAGATTCCTGGGATGACCCCTGAGAATCTTGTTATAACTTTTCGTTTAAAATCATTCCCTTGTTCCGTCCATTCTCACTTATTGATGTTGAATTTGATTGTTGTTAATTAGGTATTAAATTAGGATTTTGGTTTCATGGTTGGTTTGATTTCATATTAAGATGAATTTACAGACTGATTTATTGTATTATTTGATGATACACGTCGATGAGGACAGTGAGAAAGATTAACACTAGGGCTATTGGATTACTAGATATGGATTAAATTATAATTTGAAGATTGAAAATGAATTGCATTTTAAATTTTGAGAAGTTGAGATATTGTCATTAAAACTTTTTGAGGATTTAGGTTCGATTCAATGAACCTAGATAAGCCGTAAGGATTTTTAAGTGATTAAGTTTTCACTTCAGTATTTAGATAATTGGTCTTGAGAAAAGTGTATGCATTTTACTTAAAATTTATTCAAGGAGTTATTTTTGAGGGATTTTATTTTGAGGATAAGATTTTATAGGGGGAGAGATATACTAGTATATAATAGATGAGGTGCATATGTAAGGATATGTTGGTTTGAGCATGATTGAGATTTCACTGCCAATTGGCTTAGGTGTTCATCTAGGATTGTATTGGAGAGAGAACAGTACTTAGTATAGTGTGTTGTATTTGATATGCACTTGAGTGATAAGGATAACTATTATCAACGATTGCAGTAGGTAAGGAAGCTAGCAGTAAGTGTGCTTGTGGTAGAACTGTGGTATCAACCTTGGATGTATCTTTGACCTGTGCAATCACAACTAGGATTTTTCTTCCAAACTTTTATCTTGAATGTTGCTTCTTTAGAACTGTACTGTCCTTCCTTGATGATATCGCATTTTACCTTAATTGATTCTTTAGGATCTGTCTTCAGGATGTCGCCGCAGACACGGTCCATGAGAGCGGGAACATCAGCTCTAGAGGGGTCTGCCACCTCGCCACCTGAGGGACAGACAGTAGTAGTTCCTCCTACATCTCCGGTGCATGTAGGAGTGTTTGTACTTTTCGGGGATCCTCCTCCCCCACCTGTTCAGAAGATTGCCGCAGCCATGACGGACAACCTTCCTCCTCCCCCGACTCCGATTCCCGGAGGTTTGCCCATTGACGGGACGCAAATGTTTACCTTGATCCAGGGCATGGTAGATGCCCAGAGAGTGACGGCAAGAGCTCAGCGAGTTCAAGCTGAGGCTCAGAGGGTGCAAGAAGAAGCGCACCAGGCACAAGCCAAGCTGATGAAAGAAAATATGGAGAATGCCCATCAAGTGACTCTCCAAGCTTTGGAAAGAGTAGCACAGTACCAGCAGTTTCCTGGCCAGCAACAGCAGAGATCAGGCACTATAGTAGATTTCAAGAGGATGATGCCTCGAGAGTTCAAAGGCACCAAAGGGATATTCTACGCTGACGACTGGCTAGAGGATATAGAGAGAAGCCTGCGATTGACCCAGATTCCGGAGAACTTGCAGATAGAAGCCGCTGGCAGTCAGATGTTCGATATCGCACTCACGTGGTATCGCACAGAGCCGAGAATTACTGTACAAGGACTTACTTGGGAGACCTTCAAGGAACTCTTCAAGGAGAAGTTCTTTCCCGACGTGGCATTGGGAACCTTGGAAAGTCAGTTTCATGACTTAGTTCAAGGAAACATGTCGGTCGACGAGTACGCTGCAGAATTCTGTAGATTGAGCCATTTTGCATCATCTATGATTCGGGATCGAGGAGATCGAGCCCAAAAATTTAGAAAGGGGTTGACGAGAGAGATTAGGTCGCGCACTTCTGGTCGGCGTACCGCTACCTTTGAGGCTATCTTGATGGATGCTCAGATCGCAGAAGAGGATCTGGATCTCAGGCCTAAGAGGAGTCACAATACTTTTGGAGATACGAATGGTAACACAGGACCGGCCAAGCATCCCCGTATTCAGCACCAACAACAGTACCAAGTACCATTTCATATTCAACAACAACCATGGACATTTCAGCATCCACCGCAGTACCTAGCACCAGTTCCTATCCAGCAACATCCATGGGCGTATCAGTATCAACAACAGTACCAGGCACCAGTCCGTGTTCAACAGAATCAGCAACAGCCTCCGAGAGAGACACAGCAGACTTGTCATTTCTGTAAGAAGCCAGGTCATCTTTGGGAGAGCTGTAGAACGAGGCTAGGACTTTGTTTGCACTGCGGCGCTGCGGGACATCGAGTAAGGGATTGTCTTCTAGCCCCTTATCTTCCCGGCCAGCGCGCAGCTTCAGATTATAGAGATCCAGTTAGGCTACCTGTGGAACCGTATATTGCTCAGCACCCGCGAAGGGAACCACCCCAGCAGGGCGGGGTATTTGCGATGACGGTCGAGGAGACCGATACTACAGGTAATGTGTTAGCAGGTTCTGTTCTTTCCTTCCTTCTGTCCCTCTCTATTTTAATTGATTGATTAATTCCTTAATACAAGTTGAATGCATAATTTTTTTGTTATAATGTAGTTAGTAGTACCCCTGATATAGAGACTGTAATACCATGACAAGACACCATGACCATACATATCCCTTAGGTTGCATGTTGTATGATTATAGAAAAGATTTTTAGACCAGGATTATTGGGGTTGACCATGACGAAGATCTCTGAAGGGGTTATGACTTGACAAGAGAGGCAAGATGATTAAATTCGAGGATAACCATTGATTTAAATAGAGGGTTAAGAAATTAACATTGCATAATTGGTGGTTTATTAATTTCAGGAAGAATATGACGTGTTTAAATTGGTTATTAAATTTGGAAATTTTGGGAGATTTATTAGCATTTTTATTAAATTGCAAGTTATGAATTTTAAACTGTTATATTTGGATGTTGCAGTTGGAGAACCCTTAAGTATCGCATTGTTAAGTATTTTGAGGAAAGAGGAAATCGAAGAATAAAATTTTGATGGATAGATGTTTGAATTCAAACTTTTTGGACGAGATTACATTTTTATATATGTGCATCGATTAAAAATCAAATTGAGGAGTGGATATTAAATTCTGAGTATTGAATTAGTAACAAAAAAAAAATTTGGGGAAAATTTTCAATAAAAATGGACTTTGATTTTTATTTCGAGGATTTTTCAGGAATGCAAATAGTTCAGGATTTTTGAAAATTGTGAGAGGACATTGTGGATTATTAACTAATTTTATGGATGATGAATTTAAAATTTGAGGGAAATAATAATGTGTATGATTAAACGCTACTTTGAGGATTTTAAATTTTGAGGACGAAATTCTTTTAAGGAGGGTAGACTTGTCACTACCAAGTTCCGAAAATAGGGGTATTTTTGACTTTTTATAATTAATATTATTGTAGTTACAATTAAATAATTGCATGATAGTATATTTAATTTAAATAATTATGTGTGATGTGTAATTAAATATAGTATTAGATGCAGTGCTCATTTATTTTTTTGCTAGCAGACTAGATCTAGAAGCCCAGTAGATGACCACCTGTCCGAATTATAGAATTCTGGATTTTATTATTTTATCTAGAATTTATTTATTGGATATTTTAATTAATTACCGTATTTTTATTAATTATTGCGCATTGCCTTTGCTTCGATATTTGGAGCGCTATCCTGACTTTTGTCTTCCAACAAATTTCACAATCTTGCCCTAGACATGCCCGCCTTCCATGTTGCTATTTTTGCAACTCATAATTATGCTCTCTGTGCATTATTTCTAGTCGCAAAAAAATCATCGCGGACGTTATTTAATAAATCCCTATTTTGTATCGTTGTGCGTTCCAATTGAAATTGGAGGCAATCTTGACCTATTTTTTGTGTGGCCCAAATTAGAGTAATATTCTGTTCTGAGTCTTATTCATTATTGGTATTGATGACCTGACCTGATTTTGGCCCCATGTACTCCTAATTAATTTTTGAACACAACTTGCATTTATTTCTAATTAAATTGGGGATACTATTTTAACCAATTCTGAAATCCCAATTTAATTCCAGTGCCCTGCAAATTGAGCCCGTACCGATTTTACAGCGCCCCCTGACCCTACAAAACACCGGACACCGAATCGCCCGCCAAATTTTTGTCATTTTATGTGTTTGTACAATTTCTCGAATTTAAGGGGCTAAGTTGCAATTATTCAATTGTAGGTGTCATCACCCCATTGTCCAAGACCAAATGGAAAGGTTAATTATTTGTGGACCAAATTGCATTTTTCCCCCACATGAAATTTCCTTCATGTTTAATCTGGACCACCCATTTAATTGGGAGCATCCTCACCTTTGATTTACCCACACCCTCATCCTATTTAATGTCCTATCTACATCAAACCCTAATCCCTAGACAACCTAGGAAATACCACCCTCCTCAAGCATCCTCTCTCTCTCCTACATATGTAATTCTTCTTCTCCTTTTTCCTTTCTTCTTCTTCTCTTTTCTTCTCTTCTTCTTTCTTTTTCTTCTCCTTCCTTATTTTTATTTGAATTTAACTTTCAAATTAAAAGGGGGGGAAACTGGGAACACTGTTCCTCCCTACTG
Source organism: Iris macrosiphon (assembly GCA_036927795.1). Lineage (NCBI taxonomy): Eukaryota > Viridiplantae > Streptophyta > Magnoliopsida > Asparagales > Iridaceae > Iris > Iris macrosiphon. The sequence continues at coordinate 130,195,081 of JAYESA010000013.1, forward strand.
TGCTTCCCGGCCGAGCTCAGTTCCTCCGGCGGCCACTGTCTACACTCCGACGGCCGACTCCTCTGGCCCCGACTCCCCACCGTGCTTCTCCCCCATCCTCGCTCCTCCAGCCCGGCGGCCGAGCCCGACCCCGAGCATCCTCCCCTCGCCGCTGCTGTGTCCGGCCTCCCCCATCAAGTCCGGCGGCCCCCTCTGAACCCGCTGGCAGCAGCCCCCCGCGCTCGAGTCCCCGGCCGAGCCCAGCACTCCGGCATCTACAACTTCCCCGAGTCATTGACCCCGAAGCCCGCTGCTCCTCCCTCTGCGTGCACAGGCCGGCCATTGCCTCCCTCCGGCCATTTTCCGGCCAGCAACCCTCTGTAAGTCCTTCTTCTTCTCCCTCCTTCTTTATATATATATATATGTATATATATATATATGTATATATATATGTATATATATAACTAATGTATAGGTATTTGTATATATATTAATTAATATGTATAGTATATAAATACAATGGTAATGTATGATTTAATAATGTGAATGTATATTATCTATTTAATTTATGTTAATACGCAAATATGTATAGTGTATATCTAATAGTATGTATATGTATATATTAGCATGTATATGTAATTACGTATTTAATTTAATGTTCAACAGTATATGTATGTATATATATTTATTATGATTATGTAGATATAAATATTTCGTATATACTTAGTATGTTTTTATATAAATGGGTATATATGTATATACATTTAGTATATGTATATATATACTTTAGGGTGTGTATGTATTAATGTATATATATATATATATATATATAAATGATATATGAAAATGTTTTTAGTATATATATGAACGTATTTTGGTGAATAGTACTTGCATTTCATCTAATATATATATATGTATGTATTCTAGTATAAATATATAAAGTTTGGTATATGTATATATATTTTGTATATATATATATATACTTAATATATTTTCAAATATGTATAATTAGTATAAATATATATATATATATATATATATATATATATATATATATATATATATATATATATATATATATATATATATATATATATATATATATATATATATATATTGTACATACATTTAATATATTTCTATATATATATATGATTGATATATATATAAATACGTGTTCTACTATATGTATTTTATATATATATACTTAGCATATTTTTAAGGTATGTTTACTTGATATATATATGGTAGGTATTAAGGATTAAATATGTAATGTGTTTTAGATGTCTGTCTGCCAGATGACCCTAGTTGACTAGTGCCCTGCCTGACATGGCCCCGAGGCCAGTGTTTTGACTGTGTGTTAGCGTAGCTTCTGATGCAAATGTTATATTGTGTTATGTCTATAGGACTTTTGGTTCACCCAGGGAATACTCTGGAACAGGACATCCATAAATACCAGCTAAGGACCCAAGGCAAGTACATTCTCTGATAATTTCCAATTCCTTGATAATTTCTATAAATTAAATAATCATGAAATGTTACATCTGAATCCTTGACACTGTGTTACACGGACTAGTATAGCTTGGATCTGCAATCATGAGATGTTACCTTGATTATCGTATTGACATTGTACATGACATGTATATTAGACATCGTACATGATAGATTGGACTTGCTCGTGTATCGTGACGTGTCATGGTTGGATCCACAGTACTAGTTGGGGGCGGGGAAGTAGTTAGTAAGAAATGTGATCATAACCTCTTTTTGTAGTGTAGAACAATGTAAGTGTTAATCATGCTCTTCACCATGATTAGCCAGGCCCTGTAGCTATCGTACATGTTCCCAAGCCGATCACATTTTAAAACTACTATTTCAAACACTTAGAATAGATTACAGTTCCCTATTTTAAATCATATACTACATCATCCGTATATGATGCTGTTCCTTGTTCTTTTATTTTTATACATGCACTGACTATATCATATTGCCTATTGCCTGTCTCTTTATATTGCATGTCTCTCTTTAATTGCCATTGCATTTATTTCAGTCTTTTCAGTAGCTAGCATCACATGTTTATTGCTTTATAGTCCTTATCAATTTAATGGAACTGTTATTTGAGATTGTGCTTTGCTCCTTCCTGACTGAAACATTTTTCCAGACTATGCCTTAGAGGACCGCTGTCCGACACTTTATGGACCATATGGTGAGTAGCTGCAGACTTGGTAGATTAGTTGTGATTCCGGAAGGTCTAGCCGGAAATTACTATTTTGTTAGTTCTTTAAGTAGACTATTTGGTACCGAATTTGTCTCCGGTAATTTTTGATGACTGGGATATTGTTGAGTTTGATTATTACTTTAGACTTGTGTTGTATTTAATTTTGTTTCGCTATCTTATCGTGCTGTAATCCTGTGATTGAGTATGTGTTTATTTTAGTTGTGTCATCCGTGCCTCCTTATGGAGATTGGATGCTTGTGTGAGATTGGCTAGATAGTATCAAGACCTTGACAACGTTCTACCGCCGATGCTGCGGCGTAGGATGGACGTACCCATGCACTCGTGCCCCTAAACCGGGTGCGGGTCGTGACACTATCTAACTATTAGACTATCAATGCATCTATATACATAACTATTATACTAAGTTGACTACTAAACTATCAAGAACTACTAACTGCTAACCTCTAGAAACAAACTAACCCTCTAGCTAAACCATACCTTGTTGTTGAACCCATATCTTGCTGCAACTGTGCTAAAACTGCACTTGCTGCAGTTGCTATCTTCAGCTGGACTACTCTGCACAGTTGGGTGCTCGAGTTGCTCATTGCTCTGCAGGTGCTCTCTCTTGTTGTGCCCTTGCTGTATTGCTACAGGGCTTCAGTTGCACTGATGCTACTGCATCCATTCTACAGCCCGAGACTGCTACTGTAGTGGCTCGAGTTGATGCCACTGCACACTGCTTTTCTTTACTGCTGCACTGTGCAGTTGATGCACAAGCTACTGCATCTCCTGCAGTATGAAACTCCTTGTTGTTGCCTTGATCTTCAGGGGTTGTTGTTGTTGTTCTCTGTTGATACTGAGAGTTGCTGATGGCCTTCAAACTGAAGCATTGCTGCCACTGCTCTCTGCAGAATGCTAGGCCATGCTAGCTTTGAATGCTTAGTCTATTGGCTGCACTGAATCCTCTCTGTTGAAGCTGAATGCACTGCTCAGTTGGATAAAACTGCCACTATCTCGAGCCCTCTCACTAACAACCCAACTCACTCACTCACAAACACTATCAGCACACACACACATACATATATATATTCTCCTATATATGTATCAACCTATATATATATACACACACTCTCATCTACACATATATAGCTATAATCCTTCATACACACATACAACCATATAGATATATATACTCTCTCATACATATATACATATATACAACCATACACATACATAGATATATCCATATTTACATATACACATATAGATATCACCATATATATATACATAACCATTCAATATAATGTAGATACATATGCGTAGATATATCATATCTAATATATCATACTAATAGATATACACAAGTCAATGAATTGAGGAATGCAATGCAATAAACACGTAGAGCGCACCGCACCCGTATCATACTAGATCTATGATACGCTTGTGATACGAGTCCACCACACAACCAAACTCATCATGAATGACACGAGCAAGTCTAGAATACTAATCATGCATGATACAAAGAATAAATAAATTAACTACGTGTCTGTGTCAAGAAGTGACATGCACAAATCTCCATGTCAGAGAAAAACCCATAAAAATAATCCGTATCGTCAAATTGACGGGATACGGCCTACATGTATCCAATTTTGGACATGATACTAGTCATACACAAGCAAACACATGTCAATTTAGTCTAATTGACCAATTAACAAATACCACATGTGCCAATATCGGAATTTACCCAAAATTGACACAAAATACACCATAACTTTCTCCATAGGCTCCTATGAACCTAATTCCAATTCCTGCGGGTAGCCTATGAATGTGGGGTGGTTCCTTATGGTTAAATCTCACATTTAGAATCTAATTAAAGAGGGAAAACTGAACTGTACCTATTGGGAGATGGATTCCCAATAAAATCTCCAAATATGCCTCCAACTTGTAGATCCTTGCTCCTCTTTGTAGATCCTTGCTTCCTCCTTGTAGATCCATGCTCTAATATCTTTCAATGATGATTTGGTGTAGGGATGAAGGAATTTGGTTGAAGAAAATTTTAGATCTAGATTTGGAATAAAAAATGAAGAGAGAAAAAAATTTCACCCCCTTTATATAGGTCTCCCTTGCCACCTCCCTCAAGCTACTATGTAAAGTCTAAAATGCCCCTTGGGGCCTCTCATGAAAAAATTAATTAAAGAAGGAAGGTTCTAGTCTAATGGGTTTAACTTAATTAATCAACCTCCTAAGATTGGGCTTATTATTGGGCTCAATTCTAACTAGAATTAAATGTTGGTCCATGGATCTAATCTAAACTAGTTAGGTCCACTAAAACAAGTTTAAAAATAAATCTAACATTCTAACAATAAATAAATAATATAATAAATAAATATTCAACAGGCACAATATTTAATAAATTACCAAATGACTAAAATACCCTTTCCTAGAAAATATGGTAGTGACAAGTCTACCCCCCTTAGAATAATTTTATCCTTGAAATTAAAACTCTCACCCCTCTCTCTTGGGCCGATCATATAAATTTTACTAGTGTTAAACCCCCATCAATCACAGTCTAAAATAGTCCTATTATATAACATACAATCCTACCATTCTACTGAAAGAGAAATCATACTCTAACTATCATGAATTTCTGTCTCTGTCCTGCTGGGGCTCTACTGGTGTAGGATAATCTGCTATGCCACCTGTGGCCTATTCTATCACACACTAAGAATTCACTAATCATCAACCTAGTCAAGATATTCTTAATATTGACAGTTACCAAATACTAGTGATATACTATAGTTCTAGGTCATGGACATACTTAACTCTCTGGCACTTGATACCTAGGATACTATACAATACACCGCTAAGATACTACCTCCTTATTCAACTTCAGTTCTTGTAATCGCCAAAATTTCTCAACCATTCTCTTGCAAGAAACACTTGTATACTTTTTCAATCATGTATTTTATTAGCACACCTTTGTCCAACTTGAATACCCCCGATAGGATGTCTACTCATATCTTGTTACTGTCTATACAAGGCACCAGCTCTCATATGTATTTTAGATAACATCCTTATACCAGGTTACTCATGTCTCTCCTCTACTGCTTGGATTACTTATACTATTACTTCTAAATGCTTTTCTATCCATATTAACTGATACACCATCCAATATTATCACACAAGGTACTTACTTTTATTAGCACATTACTCAATAAATTCCTGATATAGAAACACTAGCACTCTTGATATAGTAACACTAGCTTCCTAACTACACAACATATGCCCTTAATATTCTAGGATACTAGCTTCATCATTAGATTACCTCATCATACTCACTAGAACTCATGATCACTTACACTAGTTATTACTTCTATAATACACATGTTTTACTTCACTCTCAAAGGCAGGCACATGGTTCTATATATCTATTGATGTATATGTATCTTCCCTTGAACCTTTTACAGATAGATACACTAATAAGTGATACACTACATATCTTCCATGACCAATCTTGATATTTCTCAACCCAAGACACACCATTGAAAATTTTAATACTCAGGCTTCCACTTTCTGATAATCATGAACTTTCACACTGACACTCGTCACCCACTGTGCATTATGCACACAATTTCTAGACACTCTTCCACCTATTGCTTCCAACACATCACTAGTCTCAATATCAGGTGATATACCCATCACTAGTCATATATTGGTGCACTCCTATCTACTCACATCAAGGCTCTACTTCTAAGCTAAAAAATGATGGAACAAAATTCTATAAAAACAGAAGTGGATAAGTATTGAGATGATACTTTAAGAACAAATTTAAGATACAACCTGATAATCATACACGTCTGTCCGAAATTATGACACTCAGAATCCTCGCCACGCTAGTAAGTATAGCTGCGATAAACGATATATTCTATAACTAAGGTATGCAACTCTATAATCATGTCAACTAGAATCCTCACTACGCCAACCGGTATGGCTGCGAGAAACTCTAAATTTCATAACTAAGATATGTACATCCAAAGTCAGGTTTCTACATTTCTGCCACGCCAGCTAATATGGCTGTGATATACTCTAGGCTCCATAACCAAAGCAGACGTTTCCTTTCTCACTGTCCTCATCAACATATCTCATCAGAATATACCATAATTTAGTCTATAAAATTTATCTCGATATGAAATTAAACTCAAAATCGTACACCAAGAATTAAATTCAACAACGATTCACCAAGAATCAAATTCAATAACAACAAGTGAGAGCGGACGAAAATAAGGGAAAAGATTTGAATTAGAATTTATAATAAGATTCTCAAGGTCGTCCCAGGAATCTCTCAAGAAATCTATGATTGAGTATCCTCTCATCCTAGTATCTTATATCCTATATCCTATCGCAGGCTCGCAACAGTACAACTAAGCCGTCTCACTACCACGTTATCGCACAACTTGTGAAGCCTAACCTGCATGGGCTAGCACTAAAAATGGGTCACGGCCCGTACCCGGTGAAGGGGCATGAGTATGTGGGTACGTCCAGGCTACGCCGCAACATCGACGGTAGAACGCTGTCTAGGTCAACTTACTAGCTAATTATCTCACAAATAATGGATAAACCTCCAATAATATCTTAACTCCAAGAAGAGAATAATAAACTTAATTCAACACAATACTCAATCCCAATTCTATAGCACGATAAGATATCAAAGAAGTCTAACATAACTATATTGTCTAAAAAAATATAACAACAATAATAGAAACAATAACCAAAACTCAAAATATATGCCGGAAACAAATCCGGTACCAAAATGCTAAAGAGAACTAACTATGCTAACAAGTGGTTCCAGCTAGATCTTCCGGCAGTCACTCCAGAACTAGTGGGTCCAAGTTTGTACCATCTATAGGTCGAGGTCTGTAGTATGTGGGACACCAATCCTCGGGATCCTCTGAAAAATATTTTCTAGTCAGGAATGGAGTGAAGTACAACCTAATAGCAGTTCAAATTAATTGACAAAAACTATAAAGCAGTAATATAGAGGATGCTATTTACGATGAGAATATAACGGATGATCAAGAACAATGAAAGAATAGGCAATACTACCAATAGAAATATAATCAATGTGTTCAAGAATTAAAGAATGAACTAAAATTTTAGAATAGAACAAGGTAATCTATGAACTGAATATGGAGTCTACAATATACTATGTGTTTTAAGATACTAACTAAATATGTGATTGGCCTGGGAGATTCAATAATTACACTAAGGAGCTAACTTAACCATACGTGAAGTGCATGATTAATTAGTAGCCAATGATTACACTACTAGCCGATTGTTTCTTGATCACATATTTAATTGGTATTTTCTCCCACCCCGACTGAAATAATGGATCGAATCATGACACGTTACTAGCCAATTTATCCAATATTTAACCTATAATATTCAATGTTATCCAATACCAACAAGGACAGTATCCGATACCATCTCAATAATCAAGGTAACATCTCATGGCTGGCGATTCAATAATAATACCAATCCGTATACCATCGTATCAAGAATCATAAGTAAAATTTCTAAATACTTGAATTATATTAGTAATCAAATAATAGAAACTATCAGAGAATGTACTCGCCTGTGGTCCAGAGAAAATGATACAAAACGGTATCCGAACTGGTGCCACAGACCTATATATATGGAATATTATATTAATACAAGGTTTGGAATAAAAATGAGTTAAACTAGTCAACATCTAGGTCAAAAAGCTATTTCTAAGTCAAAACAGTCAAAATAGTCAAACTAAGTCAACTATATGTCAAACTGGTCAACTAGATATTTCTAGGTTGTATGAGTCCATCTCTAGGATATTGGGTTCATACACTATGTAACTAGGCTATACTAGCTAAACTAAGATACTAGGATACACACAAACCATCGTATCATAGGATACGCATATTTTTAGAAATAAAAATACTAATTTATATATATATATATATATATATATATATATATATATATATATACAAGACAATATATATTAGTATCTAAGCTAACTAATGCAAAATAGATACCTTGGCTTTGAACCAATGCGTATCGCACTACCTACACACCCATCTCGATACTCAAACTCAATACCTTGAGTATCGACCAATTACCTTTATATTACCTTGGTATCCCAAGGTAAGTCAAATCCTAATGCATATAGCTAATATATAGCTAACCCCCATATATTAAACTATATGCCAACCATTCTAACTATTAAATACTACAACTACTAACATATATTATATACTAATACATAGATACATATACCCACATAATAACTTACTACTAATACCCAAATACATAGATACATATAGTACAATAGCTACTAGGCTAACCATTACCCATATCTAACTAACTATTATACTAAACTAATAGCTAACATTAATACTAAATAACTGAACACACATATCTATCTAACTATTAGACTAACAATGCATCTATATACATAACTATTATACTAACTTAACTACTAAACTATCAAGAACTACTAACTGTTAACCTCTAGAAACTAACTAATCCTCTAGCTAAACCAAACCTTGTTGTTGAACCCTTGCCTTGCTGCAAATTTGTTGAAACTGCACTTGCTGCAGTTGCTGTCTTCAGCTGGACTTCTCTGCACAGTTGGGTGCTCGAGATGCTCATTGCTTTGCAGGTGCTCTCTCTTGTTGTGCCCTTGCTATATTGCTGCAGGGCTTCAGTTGCACTGATGCTACTACATCCACTGTGCAGCCCGAGACTGCTGCTGCAGTGGCTCGAGTTGATGCTACTGCACACTGCTTTTCTTTACTGCTGCACTGTGCAGTTGATGCACAAGCTACTGCATCTCCTGCAGTATGAAACTCCTTGTTGTTGCCTTGATCTTTAGGGGTTGCTGTTATTGTTCTCTGTTGATACTGAGAGTTGCTGATGGTCTTCAAACTGAAGCATTGCTGCCACTGCTCTCTGCAGAATGCTAGGCCATGCTAGCTTTGAATGCTTAGTGTATTGGCTGCACTGAATCCTCTTTATTGAAGCTGAATGCACTGCTCAGTTGGATAAAACTGCCACTATCTCGAACCCTCTCACTCACAACCCAACTCACTCACTCATAAACACTATCAGCACACACACACATACATATATATACTCTCCTATATATGTATCAACCTATATATATATATATATATATATATATATATATATATATATATATATATATATACTCTCATCTACACATATATAGCTATACTCCTTTATACACATATACAACCATATAGATATATATACTCTCTCATACATATATACATATATACAACCATACACATACATAGATATATCCATATATACATATACACATATAGATATCACTATATATATATATATATATATATATATATATATATATATATATATATATATATATATATATATATATATATATATATATATACATACCCATTCAATATAATGTAGAAACATATACTATACATAGATATATCATATCTAATATATCATACTAATATATATACACAAGTCAATGAATTGAGGAATGCAATGCAACAAACACGTGGAGCGCACCGCACCCGTATCACACTAGATCTATGATACGCTTGCGATACGAGTCAATCACACAACCAAACGCATCCCGAAGGATATGAGCAAATCTAAAATACTAATCATGCATGATACAAAGAATAAATAAATCAACTATGTATCCATATCAAGAAATGACATGCACAAATCTCCATGTTAGAGAAAAATCCCCAAAAATAATCCGTATCGTCAAATTAACGGAATACGGCCTACATGTGTCCAATTGTGGATACGACAATAGTCACACACAAGCAAACACATGTCAATTTAGTCTAATTGATCAATTAACAAATACCACATGTGCCAACCTCGGAATTTACCCAAAATTAACATAAAATACACCATAACTTTCTCCATAGGCCTCCTATGAACCTAATTCCAATTCCTATGAGTAGCCTATGCTTGTGAGAGAATTCCTTATGGTTAAATCTCATATTTAGAACCTAATTAAAGAGAAAAAACTAAAATATACCTATTAGGAGATGGATTCTCAATGAAATCTCCAAATATGCCTCCAACTTGTAGATCCTTGCTCCTCTTTGTAGATCCTTGCTTCCTCCTTGTAGATCCATGCTCTAATAGCCTCCAATGATGATTTGGAAAAAAATTAGGGAGAAATTTGGTGTAGGGATGAAAGAATTTGGTTGAGAGAAATTCTAGATCTAGATTTGGAATAAAAAATGAAGAGAGAGAGAGAGTTTTTACCCCCTTTATATAGGCCTCCATTGCCCCCTCCCTCGAGCTACTATGTAAAGTCTAAAATACCTGCTTGGGCCTTTCATGAAGAAATTAATTAAGGAAGGAAGGTTCTAGTATAATGAATTTAACTTAATTAATCAACCTCCTAATGATTGGGCTTATTATTAGGCTCAATTCTAACTAGAATTAAATGTTGGTTCATGGATCTAATCTAAACTAGTTAGGTCCACTAACACAAGTCCAAAAATAAATCTAACATGCTAACAATAAATAAATATTCAACATGCACAATATTTAATTAATTACCAAATGACTAAAATATCATTTCCAAGAAAATGTGGTAGTGACAACTAAGTATTATATAAGTTAAGATATTGAGTAATAACTCATCAAAGTTTCTTTTTATTGTGTAAAAGACACAAATTTTGGCAAATTTACGAATTCAGCCCCAATACACACTAATTTAGGACATAAATTGCATTTTTTAATTTTTTTTCCCGGTTTAGGTTTATGTAGTATTAATTAAGATTTTATGCCCTATAATAGGGCATCCGTGTCCAGCGTATCGTGCGTGTTTGTACGTATCCGTGTCTAGCATATCGTGTCTGTGTCCAGCGTATCAAAAATACCAAACCATTTATTTTTTCTTCGTGTCTGTGTTTAGCATATCGTGTCTATACGTGTGTCCTGACCCCCATAATCCAAATACAATAATTAACCAAATCGAAATGAGGGTTAGGTTTACCTTAGCCGGAGGAGAAGGCGATCTGATGGAGGCAGAGGGGGTCGGGGTGGAGGAGGAGGGCTTGGGGACCAGACGCCGGAGGAGGAGGAGGGGAGGGGGTCGGGGTCAATGGAGGAGGAGGAGGAGGGGAGGGCGAGTGAGGGGGAGGGGCTGCTAGAGAGGGGGAGTGAGGGGGATGGGTTGCCGGAGAGAGGGAGGTCGCCGGAGAGGGGAAGGGGGTCGGGGCTGGGGTGAGGGTCTCCGGAGAGAGAGAGAGAGAGAGAGAGAGAGAGAGAGGGAGAGAGAGAAAGATTGACAATGGCAGAAATGAAACGCGACTGAAAATTTAAAGTTTTCGCAGCGACGGATATTTCCGTCTGTAATCCGTCGCTGAAATAACATCGACGGATTAGCGACAGATTTTTGACGAAAAATAAATTATTTTGTTTACATAAATAACTTAGTCGTTTTTTCGTCGAATTTTCGTCGCTGACTCAGCGACGAATTATTTTCCATCGCTGTGATCCGTCCCTATTTAACAGTATTTTTGTAGTGCATGGAAAGTTCAAAATTGTTCTTTTCATAACATATTCATATAACTCTAAATCAAAGTGAAATGAAAGCCAAAATCACACGAAATTTAATTATCTATAGCATAGAACAATTAATTTTCAAAAATACTAAATTTTTGGATATTATTCCTATGAAATACCATAAAGTCCAGATTTTGAAACTTAGATCTACTCCCTTCTATCCATCAAAACCGGAAATGCCAAGTACTAAAGATCTAGAGGAACACAATATACATACTTTAGACTAATAATATGCGAGAAAAATAAAAAAATAAAAAAATGCAATGAATTATGTTTCTTTATGTGTGCAAGATGTAGTTGCCTAAGGAGAAAAGAAATGAGATTGAAGAATGAGGGAAGAGAGAAAGAAAAATAGTTATATAGGGTAGGGGTGGGATGCTAGTCATTGGATCAAGTCATGACTCCTCCCGAGCAATCCTAGCCACATAAAATAAACCATGAACCAAGCTCAAATAGGAAAAACGGGTCTGTCTCCAAGTCACCAAGCGGCCATACCAGTAAGCTGTAAACGCACTAATACGTATATCGGGAACGGGGAGTGACAACGTAAGAACCAATGCGGTAGTTAATTTTTTTAAAATTTTTTATATTACTAATTGATGATATACATGCGGCTTAGTTGAGCCGTTTCTTAACCACATTATAATAGTAGAGATTTGAACCCAGAGCCTTAGTGGGCTGGACCGGATCGGTCCGTTAACCAGGCCGGGCCGGACCGAACCAACCCGGATTTGACCGTGTCGGACCTGAACCGGATTCCGGGCCACCGGGCCACCAGGCCCATTAAACACCTTGACTCAGATGTATCAGTTTCTCACGGTTTGCTAATTTGATTGCATTGCACGTTTATACGATATTTACTCACAGAAATAGGGATTCGAGATTCTCACTAGGATTTCCTTGGAGTTGGGGTTGGGTGAGCTTAGAAAATGGGCACAGCAGAAATAATGAAGAAATGCTAATATAATAAGAATCATTGCAATTTCAGAAAGTTTACTGATCATTTTCCTCTTTCATATATTGGCTTCGTGTTGGGAACATGACATTTTTTCTACAGTAAAACATGTGATCTCAATCTTCCGTGGTTCCAAAGCTCTGTCCAGTCACATAATCTGCACATACTACTAAGTGGCAATGCCTGCTATGCTTGGTTTCCAAGCAAAGATTTCCATTGAACAATCCATATTGATATATAAGACCTACAGAAATCTTCAATCCCAAATAATAAACCCCCATAATGATACATTCCCTTCTGATCCCTGGATCATAACAACTCAGAGACATTCTTCTGAAACCTAAGTGTACTTGAACAAGTGCAGCAGAGAATACTAAATCACTAGAACGACTAATGCAATATTGACACAGACATCACTCTCCAGCCCCTTAACCAAGAGAAACAAATATGATATTATTCATAAGAGTACTACTTCTAATTTACCAAAAAAACAAGAAGAAAAATCAAAACTAAGCACAACCCCCTTCCAATTTACACCAGTAACATTTCAAAATATACACATATAAGAAACTCAAATTAGTCCCTAAGAATCCACAAAACGAGCATGTGTCTAAAGTAAACACTCAAAGCCTCTCTAACATCAGGAACAACGGGATTTTAATTAGTCTTCATTCGTTTCGTGCTCAAGGACTGGTAACTTCCAACATGGGGAGACCCTGCATTTGTCTTCATTGCACACAGACTGCCACCGATACTACCAGAATGCATCTGAGGCAGTCCTTGAAAATTCTCGTGATGTAATGCGCTAGGCAATGAGTTGAGTAAGATGCTGGGGTTCACAACAGCAGCTTGACCCGGGGACTTTGAAATTGCACCGTTGTTGATTGAGATGGGAGGGATCAGAAGCGGTTGCAGAGTTGGGGGATTCCTCCACCGCGGTAGGGGACCAGCAATCAGTAGCGTCTGCAGCAGCGGCCCGGCGTCCATTATAGCTGACACCAGCTTCCCCTTCTCGGGGAGGGGCTTCTTCATAACAAGCTGTTCGATTCTAGCATAGGCCTGATTGTTCTTTGGAGTCCAAGATGATGGACAAACAACACTAGGTGCTGCGGAACAATTGTTGCTATTATATTCTGGGAACAATGGCTGCTGAGGAACAACAATATGGCTCGAGTCGGCCATGTTAATGTTGGAAATGTCGGGAGATGTGACCGTGTCAAAGAAGGACTCGACTGGAGAGTTCACAAAGGACTGCTGGTTGTGAGTGTCAGATATGCTATCCGATTCCATTATGCTGGAATTGTTCTTCATCTGCCTAATATGTGGGCTTTCAGGTTGGATATAGTTGGTCAATTGGCAAAGGTCGACTGAGCTGGCCGGCATGAGCTTCTTCAGTAGGAGATGAAGCTGGTTCCTCGCTTCGTCCCTCTCTTGGCAGGTTATCTTCAGGAGCTGGACTAGACGGTCGATGTACTCTGACTGCTTTCTGATCTTCTCGTTCGCATTTGCTTGGAAAGATTTGAGCTCCTCAGTTGTGTAGAGAAGCTTTTGCTGCAATTCCTCAATGGTCTGCAGACACAAAATTTTAGCACAATTTAATCTTAATAGCAAGGAAAGCATATTTGTTACGGATTTTCATATTCCTATATATGTCCTTCAGAATTAATTGATCATATCAAATACAAAGAACATAAAAAGACAAATCAAGGCCAAGTTCATTTTCTTGTATAAGTTTGATTCAGTTCCAATCTTCATATTAGGAATTATGTTTCAGTTTAACAATTAAGTGGTCTCATGTTACGTTAGTACACATCTTCAGTTCTAGCAACTCAAACGATATTAGCTTGTATAGAAAGCAATAAAGATTGTTCAATGCCAGATAAATATAGGGAATTTTTACAAAGTTGCAAAATCACTTTTGGCAGGTCTTGTTTGGAATAAAAAAAAAATGTAAGAAAAATTGAGACAAAAAATTAACAGATGTATAAAAATTAAGCACACGGACAATCCAGAAACCGGTAAAGTGTCAATATCGTGTAGACACGTAATCGACACGAAACAGAGACTCCAAAATAGATTAGGAAATACCAAAACTGGTGTCGTATCTGTGTCCATCAAAAAATTCTAAATTCATTTTCCACCACCATCAACACAAATTCTACTTGCCGCCTTGCCGGATTAGTATGTCGTGCAGGGGAGTGGCATTATCAAGTAACAAATAATTAGTCCCTGATCCAATTCTAGCAAAATTGGTTACTGCGCAGAGAACTAAAAATGAATTATAACAACATTTCCTAGAATTAAAAAAAATGTAAACTCAAAGAAGTCGATGCTGTCTGTGCCATATTGTGTAATGTCGTACATGTAAAAATCTAAAATTGATGTTATGTCCATCTCGTATTAAAAAAATTGTTGCAATAAAACACAACAAAAAAAGTGAACCAAAATGGAGCAGGTGAGAAAAAACAAGAGAGAGAGAGAGAGAGAGAGGAAAATCTCACATCTGGGTATCCCCAGAGAGAAGGCATGACTCCATCTATGGAGAATGCATCATCCATTAGAGCCCAAGAGTTCACCCCCATCTTCTTCTTCTTCTTCTTCTTCTTCTTCTTCTTTCCTTTCCTTTTCTTCAGAGAAAGAAAAAACTACTTGAAGCTCTCAAGAACGGCTTGTTATATAAAGGGTCCTTTTCCCACAGGCTTCCGAAGGCTCAACACCGGGCCAAAGATACTATTTCTATGGAAATTTATTCTCTTTTTATTTTTTATTTTTTTTTGAATCGGAGGAGGAATAATAGACAAGAAAAGTTTATTTATTGCCGCTTTTTGATTCTTCCGTATAATATTGGTGCTCTTTTGTTCACCAACTAATTCCAGCACCCAAATTCCCACCCTATGGCTCTGGGAGGACCCACTTTGTATTCTCTTCCTCATTGTCAATTGGCCGACTTCCATTTACCATATTTGGTATTTATTTGATTTTTGGTTTGCGTTTGGTAAGTGTTCCTTTTTTCCACCTTTCTTCCTCTTTTGAAGGAAGTTTCCTTCTTATGGGTTTTGTCGAAAACATTTCAAAATGTGTTTATTATGGTCTTAATAAGTACAAGGAAAGTCTAAGGCGTGGTCAATAATATTGAGATTGTCTTAGTCATTCTTACTAGGAAATTGCTGTCAATTTTGTAAATCTAGGACAATCATTTTTCTTTTGGATATCTATCTTAATATGTTTAGCAAAGTTCTGTGTCAGACAAAATAGTGGTAATTTATTTGCTTGACAACCAACAGAAGAAGAGTCACACGAGGCTACACCTGACAAAAATCTTTCACAAAAGATTATGCACCGACGTAGAGCAATAAGCATAGGTTTGTCAATAACTTTTAATGGTTAAATTAAGGACTATAAATAAATTTTGTTCTCAATTATGTATTTATGGATAATGATAAATGAGTGGACGTCTTTATTCAAATATACACAAATTCTGTCATTTTCTCTCTTCTTTTATATATATATATATATATATATATATATATATATATATATATAATCTCTCAATACTCAACACTCACTTCAGGCCGTCATTAACGGTTTAACGACAACGATAAAGACACGAGAAATAGTTCATAGGAAAGAGTTTTTGCTGAGAGAAACTTTTAAAGATCTTGAAGAAGGCAATCAACAAATCCGATATTTGCTCAATTTGTCTTCATTCGAGTAAGTTTACGAAATTTAGTTTTCAAATCTAAATTGTATGAACAATCTCCATGAATCATGAACCCCAAAATATATTTTAGTATTTGCATATCTTTTATATACACCCTAACTACGATTTGTGTGGGACAAGTTGAAAAAGAAAATACGAAAATGACAGAAACTACGATGAATGTTAAGATATGGTCCTACTCTATTTGGCTATTATAAATAATATATGTAATCTTTGTTGGGGTTTTAAACTTGTAAGCACTAGGCTTTAGTCCCACATCGTTGGGAACCCCAAGTGTATATTTCAGTATAAGGTTTTGCCTAATATTGACATGTACATATGGGGTGTGGTAGCTAATGTAGTTGTCATGAAGGAAATATTTTCTAGTAGTGCAAGGTTCAAATCCTTAAAAAAATATTATATTTTTTTATCACTCTATTTGGGATTTTTCTCAGGAGCTAAGTCTAGTAGACTCGGGTGAAGGACATAAAGTGGCACTTTGATGACGCACTTTGTACTTCACACGTATACATCGGGCACTGTTTGCGTGAGTTTTCACGTGGGTATCGCACGTGCAGCGAAACAACGGTGCAGTGGTCCAGCGGAGTTGTGCGGGCTTCCACGTGGATGATGCTTCCGCAAAAAACGTGGTTCATAACAGTATGATTCGTGGCAATAACCGCCCCTAGTACATAGTTATTCCCACACTTAAAGTGGGGGTAATGGACATTAATCGCCTTAATTACCATATATATATATATATATATATATATATATATATATATATATATATATATATAGTAATGCTATAGAACCATCCGGATGGTTTCATATTATGAAACCACCCTACCACCCTATGTTACATGAGTTGGATTTGGATTGTGTGACTAAGATAATTAAAAGGTGTGGACCCCACAACATTTTAATCTCAACCACCAAATCCAAATCCAAATCCAATTCGTGTAACATTGGGTGGTTTTAGATCATTTCTGTATATATATATATATATATATATATATATATATATATATATATATATATATATATATATATGTTAGAATAAACGTAAAAAAAAGGAGAGAATATCTCTTATTAGTGTAATCACATAGTGGGAGACAAATGCCTTATTTATACAACCCAATGAAGGTATAATACTAATCTCTAACCAATGTGGGAATAAAATACAAAGTGAAAATTTAACCCTTTAGTAACCCACGTTATAACACCCCCCCCTTTGGACGACCTCCATCTCTAAGCCTATTGCTTCGTTAAAACATTGCCAGAAACATCTATTAGGAAAAACCTGTACGAAAGAAAAAGAGTACAATCTTTAGGATAACTTAAATAGGTGTTGGACACGCTTAATATTTTCTCATTAAAACCTTGTCAGAAAAAATCTATTGAAAAAAAAAATCATGACTAAGAAAAAAGAGTACAACGCGTTATAGTTTATACAAAATGTATCTTCCCCTGAAAATAATCACCCCCCTGATGGTGTTGATCCTGAACAATTAGCTTATGAAGATGTCGCATTCCAATTCCATGAACTAGTTTATGAAAAGTTGACTTTAGCAATGATTTGGTGAACAAGTCTGCAAGATTATCACTTGAGCAAACTTGTTGGACATCAATATCAAAGTTCTTCTGAAGCTCATGAGTATATAAAAACATCGGTGAGATGTGCTTGGTCCTGTCTTCTTTAATGAATCCACCTTGAATTTGTGCAATACATGCTGCATTATCCTCATTAATAACAGTTGGAGAATCTGGGGTAGGAGAAAGGTGACATTTGCTTCGAATGTGTTGAATCAACGATCTCAGCCAAATACATTCTCTACTTACTTTATGGAGAGCCAATATTTTTGAGTGATTTTAGGAGGTAGCAACCATTGTCTATTTTGTTGAACGCCAAGAAATAGTTGCATTGTTATTAAGAAACACATATCTAGTTTGTGAACAACATTTATGGGCATCAGATAAATAACCTGAATCTGTAAAGCCAACTAGATTTGTGATATCAGATAAACCACAAATATAAAATAATTCTATGTCGATGGTTCCACGAAGATATATTATCATATATTTAATGCCATTCTAATGTCTGCGAGTTGGCGTCGGGCTATATCTAGCCAACAGTTTAACAGAGAATGATATATTTGACCTTGTACATTGTGACAGAAATATTAATTCCCCAATGGCACTAAGATACGGTACTTCGGGTCCTAGCATCATTTCACCGTCGTCCTTAGGACGATATGGATCTTTTTTGATATCTAAAGATCTAAGAACCATTGGAGTGCTAAGGAGATGAGCTTTATCTATATTGAATTGTTTCAATATATTTTCTGTGTATTTGGATTGATGCACTAAAATTCCATTATTGTAATGCTCAATTTGTAATCCGAGACAATATTTCATGTCTCCGAGATCTTTTATCTCAAACTCATTTTTCAGATAGTTTGCAGTCTCATTGATTTTATGTCTTGTCCCAATCAAGTTTATGTCATCCACATATACTACAACTATAGCGAAACCATCCTTAGATTCTTTATGAAGACACATGGGCATATAGGATTATTCTCATATCCCTCTCTTTTTATATATTCACTAAGATGGTTGTACAATATCCTTTCGGATTATTTCAAACCGTATAATGAACGTCTTAGCTTTATGGAATGCATTTTCTTAGCTTTTGAGCTGGGTAGATTAAATCTATATGGGATTTTTATATAGATATAGCGATATAAATCACCATATAGATAGGCTGTTACAACGTCCATAAGTCTCATGTCCAGCTTTTTCTCAACTGTCAAACTTATCAAATAACGGAACGTTGTTGCATCCATTATGGGAGAATACGTCTCTTCGTAATCAATCTCGGGTCTCTGAGAAAACCCTTGTGCCACTAATCGTGCCTTAAATTGAGCGATTTTATTCTTTTTATTTTGCTTTCTTACAAACATCCACTTGTAACCTACCGGTCTGACGTCTTTTGGTGTTTGTACTATAGGTCCGAACACTCCACGTTTATTAAGAGAATCTAATTCTGCTTGAATATCATCCTTCCATTTTGGCCAATCTTTTCTTTGTCAACATTCATCGATGCTACGTGGTTCAGTATCATCAATGCCCTTAGATATTTCATTAGCTACTGAGAATGAGAATATCTCATCTATTGTTATATCTTTGCGATCACATACCTCTCTTGTATATGTATAAAACATAGAGATCTCTTTGCTTTCAGGTACCTGAGCCTCCTCTTGGGCTTGTGTCTTTTCTAAGACAATAAGCTCTTCTAGATTTTCTGAGAGTATGGATATGTCATTCTTAACCTCTTCTTGAGCGTTATGTGTAACCTCCTTAAGAGCGCTACTTGGGCATTTTCTCTTTCTAGGGACTAAGTCCTTCGAACCTATAGGTCTACCACACTTCTGGCGCGTAGTAGATTCATTAGCCACTCTACTATTTTTTCCTACGAGGATATCAATTCGAGATGGCACATTTGCAGCAGGCATATGTGATTTAATCACTTTAGCTGCATCAGTAAATGCATATAGCATTTGATTTGCAATCTCCTGTAGATGCAATATCCTTCGTACCTCAGTTTCATATTGATTAGTACAAGGATCTAGATGAGACAGAGTGGGATTATCCCACGATAATTTATGTCATTTATTTTTGGCAAATGGTTCTATAAGAACATTCTTTTCTTTATTATCTCCCCATAACGATGGGAATTTAGTCTCATCAAAATGACAGTCTGCGAATCTAGCAGTAAAATATCACCAGTTAAAGGTTCCAAATATCTAATGATTAATCAAGGACTCTGCTAAACCATTTTGGGTATGAACATGAGGGACAGAATATTCAACTTCTATTCCTACGGAAGCACAATAATCATCAAAAGTATGGAAAGTGAACTCAGCTGCATTATCAAGTCGAATCATTCTAACATATTGGTCAGAAAAATGAGTCTTAAGCTTAATCAAATGAGAAAGTAGCTTGGAGAACGTAAAATTTTTAGATGAGAGTAAGGAAACATTTGACCATTGACTAGAAGTATCTATTAGAACCATAATATACCTTAAAGGTCGTCTAACATGATCAATTGGTCCGCAAATATCACCTTGTATTCTCTAAAGGAATAGTAGTTATTCAGAAGCTATTTTGAGAAGTGAAGGTCTTGTAATGAGTTTACCCTGTGAACAAGCTACACATAAATGTTTAGTAGGAAAGGAAAGACTTTGGTATGATAAATTATGCCCATTGGTATTGTTGAAGACCTTTCTCAACATAGTCGATCCTGGATGACCCAATCTGTCATGCCAAAGGATTAGATTTCTTGGATCCTTTAGCCTTTTGCTAGTGATGGGATGATATTATACTACCTTCAGAGTAGTTTGATATAGCCCGGAGGATATTAACTTGCACTTTTCTAATGTGAGCTTATTGCTTCCAACATTAGTGGTGATATAAAGATACTCTTTGCTATCATCGTTCATGGTTTCAACATAAAACCCGTTCATTCGAATATCTCTAAAGCTGAGTAGATTTCTTTTATATCTACTAGAGAATAATGCATTCGAATATCCCTCACCATTCTCAATCGAAAACTCTAGCAATCAGAACTCTCAAAAAAACTCTAGCCATAGAAATCATAAATCATATCTCAAGCAATAAAACAAATCCAGAAAGCTTTTGCCGACAACTTTGAGAATATTTACAGACTTATTGTATGGAACGTTCATTGCAGCACAATATCGCGAACATCTCTAAGTCGAAGGCAACGGAATAGGCAAAGAATCGAGCAGCTCTGATACCATTATGTCACGCCCTGATCCCACAGGGGTCCATTCGTCCTCGCTTGGGTCCTTGCGGGACCGATCATCCTTGCGTGGGCGTGATACCGTGCAAGCCTAAACTGTGCTTGCACAAGGACAAAGCTTGAACATGGGCAAGTAAACTATTCAATATGGAAGCAGCGGCACATATTGCAGAAAAGTAAAGACCACAAAGGCATAAAGAAACAAGCTCTTTATGATATTCAAAAGTGTTACAAGCGGCGCTTGGCCAAGGTTACAAATCGCTCAAGCACTCTCTCTAATACAATAACATCATTCCATATATTACATCCCTTTATACGAAATCAGCTAAAAGCAAAACTCGATACGACTCAAGGCATGAGAACCAGATTTTTGGGTCATAGGGATGAGGCACGGCTATCGCTTCCTCGGACGATTCAGCACCAGAGAACAAGCAAACTGTTGGTGGGTCAGCACTTTAGAGAAAGGACTGGTGAGTAAAACTATCTTCTTAGAACAAGCAGTAGAAAACTCAGATTCATTATTAAGGCTTGCAAGAATCAGAGAATGCAGTTCTGCCCACTCACTTAAATCAATCGTCTGGTGGTTCGATCGGGAACTCTCCGAGAAGACTTCCACTCGAACAAGCAAAGCGATATCACTTGTACATAGTGCCTACGCGAAGCGGGGCACTACATACTTACCCAACAATAAAAACTTTTATCCTTGAAACATCAAAGATAAACTTTCAATACAGCAGCAATAGTCCTTATCCCTCACCATTCTCAATCGATAACTCTAGCAATCAAAACTCTCAATTAAACTCTAGCCATCAGAAATCACAAATTATATCTCAAGTAATAAAACAAATCCAGAAAGCTATTGCCGACAACTTTGAGAATATTTATAGACTTATTGTATGGAGTGCTCATTGCAGTACAATATCGGGCACATCTCTGAGTCGAAGGCAACGGATTAGACAAAGAATCGAGCAGCTCTGCTACCATTATGTCACGCCCTGATCCCACAGGGGTCCGTTCGTCCTCTCTTGGGTCCTTGCGGGACCGATCATCCTCGTATGGGCGTGATACCGTACAAGCCTAAACTGTGCTTGCACAAGGACAAAGCTTGAACATGGGCAAGTAAGCTATTCAATATGGAAGCAGCGGCACATATTGCAGAAAAGTAAAGACCACAAAGGCATAAAGAAACAAGCTCCTTATTGATATTCAAAAGTGTTACAAGCAACGCTTGACCGAGGTTACAAATTGCTCAAGCACTCTCTCGAATACAATAACATCGTTCCATATATTACATCCCTTTATACGAAAGTAGCTAAAAGCAAACTCGATACAACTCAAGCATCAGAACCAGATTTTTGGGTCCTAGGGATGAGGCACGGCTATCGCTTCCTCGGACGATCCAGCACCTGAGAACAAGCAAACTATTGGTGGGTCAGCACTTTAGAGAAAGGACTGGTGAGTATAAAATCAACTAACATAAACAACACCCCCTGAAACACACACTATGTAAGCATATGGCAAAAGATTATATTACTAGTGATCTTGCTATATTTTACCTATGTTCATTTTATGCAGCTCAAAATTATAGTCAGTTTACATCTTTTTGAAAATATAGCTTTAAAACCAGTTTGTATATTCAATACATACAAGCAAGCTATAAAGACAATATTCTATCGTGCAATGCGCAACGTGTATTGTGAGCCATATTCGATCTCTTAGGAACAAAACTTATCCCTAGTGGATTGTTCATCTCGAATTAAGACAAGTACAATAAGTAGACTATACAATTCGATACAATAGGGGCAGCATCATATTCAATGTAAAATAGATGTATCACATTTAGCATAAATGATAAGGGACATAAGAAAATACAAGTGATCACTTATTCAGTGATCCTTAACCATGGCCGAACGGTTATCCCTGCATCAGACGTACAAGTTAGCAACATATATATATATATATATATATATATATATATATATATATATATATATATATATATATTGTCACGTCTCAGTCCCAAAAATACGTAGGACTAGGATACGTAAGCATGCCAGCCGCATGGATATGACAACTCCAATATATGGAAACCAAACCCATACGTACGTTGTAATATGAATATAAAATCCACAAGTGGTATAAACATATGTCACAAGTCACAGGGTACAATCTAAATCTCATTCACAGAAAATCAATATAAATGAATAACCAGCATCTATATAACTAGATCTCAACATAAGTATCTAAGGATGATAGTTGGATGGAAACAAATCCACTACCAACTCGAATGTAAGAGCAAATATAAAATAAATACAACACAACAACACTATATAAGAATACCAGCTAGCAATCACGGGCTCGAAGGGAGGACATCCATGAAACATATATAACCATCCAAATCTGTGCTCCTGCAAATACTCAAGAACAGATACACCTGGCAGAGGACCAGGTCCTTAGAGGGACATAACAAGATACAGAAAGCGAGCCAACTTGAATACAGTAAACATGCATATAATTTGAAAATAAATAAGTACGCTGTACAAGACAATCTATATGAATGCAAATGAGGACAACTTTTTGACGTATGGGCAAGGGTAGGCTACTCGATCTAATCCTCACAACTCATGCGCTCGTCAGTGGACATCATCAGCCGACATACCTCTGGGTTGGTTTGGTTCAATTGAACCGGGTTTATTTCTAGGGTTTAATTACGACTTGGTTTTTAGGACTTTAAAAATGCTTCCGGGGTCCATTAAATTCCCAGAAAATTATCCTATGTCTAGTTTTTCATTTTATACCAGAAAATATTATTTTTATAATATTTTAATATTAATTAACATCATTAAAAATTATTTAGTCACAAAATACCTTAGTTTTAATTTCAGAAAATTATAAAAAATTGTGAAAAATCCAAATAAAAAAAATTCCTGAAAAATCAGGGGGTTTACAATCTACCCAACTTAAAACAATTTTGTCCTCGAAATTAAACTAGGGTAGGGTTTCTCTCTCTAACCTCAGTTGATTACAGTCTAAAAAATTCTTCTTAAGTTAACATTGCAGTTTCTACCCAACTTAAAATTTACCCATCTATCATCTAAGGCTATACATCTAAGAAAGCTATGCCCCAAATTATTTAATCATATTATAGAACCCTCAAAGTTTTTAACACCAAACATATCATCTATGATATGCCCTTAGTCATTTATAAAAGATAGTCACCAAACAATGCGATTGGCCTATGGGGTATATCTAGTACTATCTGTGTATCAACTTATACCAAGCACGAAGTTTCGTCCTTTCGAAATAAGGGAAGACGGAGATCAATAATAAAGAGTTCAAGGGTGAGGTAATAGAATAGAAGTATCGGGATCAAGGCGTTTAAAGATTTCAAATAGAAATTGTTAAAGCAGTTGTGGATTAAAATCCTATTTGGAAATTCCTATTCACATACTCGTATTAGTACAATTATGTAACCGATACAATATGCTCAAACATATCTAGGGGTACGTATATTCGTCTATTAGTCGACTATATTTCTTAATCCACATAAAGTAGTTATGCGAGAGGCGAATCAAGCGCACTATGTCTAGCTAGACCATAGTACCCTAATTCTGATTAGACAATTTGTATTAGTGTGGTTGATCAGGCCCCAATAACACATATGTCATGAACAAGCTCGATATAAGATTAAGCTTGTAAAAACTAGGCTATAATAGCAGCATAATTTAAGGTAGCACAAAAAATATAACGCTGGATTATGATGAGAGAAGGTACAAATTAATTCAAGTTCACAAAAACAAAAACAACATAAGCAATAATAATAAAAGACTCTACAATCTCTTCAGTTATCATACAACCTCCTTGTCTAAGTCGCTAGTCGACCAATTAGGGCATGGACCTCTAAATTCTATTGTCTGAATAAACACTGTCATCTTTTGCTAGCATACAATTAATATTATTTAATTACACTACCTCGATGGGTCAAGTGGACTATGTGATACTAGGTGGTGAGGTATACTACCCAACTTAAAATAATTTAACTACTATTGCATTGTCTTAAGGATACCGTAAAAGCTCATGTTAAGGTCTATGAGAAGGGGTCTTGGTACTTTATTGGGGTATCCTCTTTTATTACATAGGTCATGGTCATCTTACATCTTAGTCATAGTGCTTATAGAACAAGTGTCAATAGTAAGGATAGAAAAGTTACTGGCTGTTTAAGGGGAAAAGGGATCTCGCTTGTATCCAGGTGAGCGTACAAATTACGTGATTTAAAAACTAAGGGTTAAGCACCAGGTCTCAATCTACAAGAATAGCTTAAACCATCAAGTTCTAACTACTAAGCACACAATTCAAAAAAAAATTTTAAGAGTAACAACCAAAATCCTAGCAAGCTATATATATCCTAACATAGAATAAAATCACTTGGTCTATAATCAGAAGTGTCAGATGGCACTAGTTGAAAGATAAAGAGAAGAAACGTAATCAGTCGTCTCACACTAGCGAGTGCTAGGGCCGCAGAGGAGCAATGTATAAAATTAAAATAGAGGGCTCTAGATAGCATCATGGTTCTCTAAGGGGGTGGTATGCTAGTTGCTATGTTCGAGGCATGA
Organism: Iris macrosiphon; assembly: GCA_036927795.1. Lineage (NCBI taxonomy): Eukaryota > Viridiplantae > Streptophyta > Magnoliopsida > Asparagales > Iridaceae > Iris > Iris macrosiphon. The sequence continues at coordinate 130,220,998 of JAYESA010000013.1, forward strand.
TCAAGGAAAAAGTTTTGATTACATTCCTCTAGGCTTCCGAAGGTGCTGTCTACTAATAATAAGATAATGATCTAAGTTTATAATTCTCCAATACTATCTAACTATGAAGGTAAGGTTCAGTCCTAAATTTTAAATTTTTTTTTTTGGTTTTCTATTGGTTCCTCAATACTAGGGTCAAACATTATGGTAAACTTCTAACTAACACTAGTAGTGTCTATACTACTCTCAAGTCTTCATAATACATCAGGGGGTAATGGTAAACCAATTCTAGAGATAAGGAATTCTAGGGTTCACTAGATATTCTAAACTTAGTGTTGTGTCTATATTCTCGTTGTATTCTTAATATGTGTGCTACCATAATTATCATCCTAATAATAGGGGTTCCTATATTCTAGCAGGAGGCTATACTCAAAGAACTATTAGGGAAGTACAGGAATCAAGCAGGATGCAATTATTCGAATAGAACAGATAGGAGGAAGATGAATCATAGTCAAATGTGGATGAGATTCTATACTATATTCCTAGTGCAGGCTTGTTCGGTACAATAACGTAACCGAAATAATATGCTCTCGACCTGCATGGGCCACCACAAAAATATGTCACGCCCCAGTCCCAAAAATACGTAGGACTAGGATACGTAAGCATGCCAGCCGCATGGATATGGCAACTCCAATATATGGAAACCAAACCCAAACATACGCTGTAATATGAATATAAAATCCACAAGTGGTATAAACATATGTCACAAGTCACAGGGTACAATCTAAATCTCATCCACAGAAAATTAATATAAACGAATAACCAGCATCTATATAACTAGATCTCAACATAAGTATCTAAGGATGATAGTTGTATGGAAACAAATCCACTACCAACTCGAATGTAAGAGCAAATACAAAATAAGCACAACACAACAACACCATATAACAATACCAGCTAGCAATCACGGGCTCGAAGGGAGGACATCCATGAAACATATATAACCATCCAAATCTGTGCTCCTGTAAATACTCAAGAACAGATACACCTGGCAGAGGACCAGGTCCTCAGAGGGACGTAACAAGATACAGAAAGCGAGCCAACTTGAATACAGTAAACATGCATATAATTTGAAAATAAATAAGTACGCTGTACAAGACAATCTATATGAATGCAAATGAGGACAACTTTTTGACGTATGGGCAAGGGTAGGATACTCGATCTAATCCTCATAACTCATGCGCTCGTCAGTGGACATCATCAGCCGACATACCTCTGGGGTAGCTACCCTCGGACTCCATCAATCGACATACCTCTGAGGTAGCGACCATCGGACACGACCACCATAGTGCATGCTAGTTACTATGGTTTACCAGAGTGGTTAAAATCCCATACGCCTAATGATTGTCCTCTATGATACTAAGTGTCAAGTATGTGTGTCAACATATCTAATACATAATAATGACTGGAAGAAAACTACACATGTAAGAAATATACCAAAATATAATAAAAATATAGAAATATACTAAGCATGCAAAATACTGTAAGCAATTTGGCAAGGTATCTTGCCTGGTAAGGAAGCTGCAAGGTGTACTGTCCAAAAGTCAAGCACACAGGATCAGAAGCTATGGTCTCCGAACAATTGTCTCTGGATGCTGAAATAGATATCTCTAACGTTCCCAGAATAAGCAAAATAGCTAAAAAGAACTTCTCTTTTGTCCAATTTGGACACAGGGGCAAAATCATAATTTCGGGTCAAAGTGGGGTCCATGTGTGGCCCACTTTGCACCAAAAAGCGTGTCAGGGTCAAAGGTCTCCAATTTTATCAAACATAGTATCAACAAGTCAGGAACGATGATACGAACCCAACGAAACTTCCAGAACTAGATTTCGATGAGCCGATCACAAAATCGCCCGTCAAGTGGAGCCGCGGGGCCCACGATACGCAATTTTGTCAACATTCTCAGAATCGAACCAAACTTGGGTCACAGGACCAGCGTATTGGGTACGAGTCCGATGGCGCAAGTTTTGTCTCGATCTGATATGTGTACACAAAGTTACAACGTGTTCTAGAACAGACAGATACGGGGCATTGTCGGCGGATACGTGTTGATTCCGGTGTGCACGTACATCCAAATCAACTTCTGCGAAATCTCGCACGTCCGTATCAATGGCGCGCACGTTTCGGTAAAGACCGCGCACACCAAGTCATCCCGTTTGGCGGGGCACACTGGGTTCTGGGGTGAAATAGGGTATTAATTTTCCTATTTTTGGATCGCGGTTCACGATCGCCACAGGACGCGATGCACCGAGCGGGTTGCACAGGCATCGAGGAGGTTACATAGTCTATGTGTCACAACTGATGGAACGAAAACGGAACAACGAGGAGAGAGAACGGGTTACCTGAACAGGGCTACGTGGAACGATGTTTCACGTGTCCGGGTTCTGTGTCCGGGTGCTGTGTCCAGTACTGCCGTGTCCGAATTCTGCTCTGTCCGTGTCTGCGTGCTGCTGTGTTGGAGTCAGGGTTCAGCGGAGGCTCCTCGGGGCTTCACCGTGGCGGCTCAGGGCTACGCCGGAGGGGACGGCACCGATGGAGGCGGCTAAGTGGACGAGGTCGGGGCTGGCCGGGGTCGGGTGGCTAGGACTCGAGGCGGAGCTGCGGGTCGAGGAAGGGTCAAGAGGGAAGAGGGTGATGGTGGTGGTGCTGGGCTGGTCTAGGGCTGATGACGGTGGAGCGAGAAGAGGGTCGAGCGGCGGGTCGAGATGAGGAGACGGTGGAGGAAGGCGGCTCTGCGGGGTCAAAAGCGAGGGTAGTTAGGGTTCAGGGCGGTGGTCGACGGGGGATTTAATGGAGGAGGAGGAGGAGGGGCTCGGGGAGGTCCTGGTCTAGGACGGCTGTGGGTGAACGGAGCGGGGTCAAGTGGGCTAGGAGGTCGATGGTGGGGGCACTGCGGGGAGGAGAAAGGAGAAGGGAACTGCGGGAAGGAGAGTGGCAGAGAGGGAAGGCGGAGCGGGGCAATTAGGGTTCCAGCGGATACGGCGGTTTAAATAGGGGCACCGCCACGGAATAGAAGTCGGATTAGGATTAGGGTTTGGTTAGGGTTAACGGGTCCGGGTCGGGTTCAATATGAATCCGGCCCGATCCGCTAGGAGATGGGGCGGGTTTCGGGTATTCGGGTTTCGGGTCGGGTTTAGATCCGACCCGACCCGCTAAGGTTGGGTTCGGTTCAGTTGAACCGGGTCTGGGTTGGTTTGGGTTGGTTTGGTTCAATTGAACCGGGTTTATTTCTAGGGTTTAATTACGACTTGGTTTTTAGGACTTTAAAAATGCTTCCGGGGTCCAATAAATTCCTAGAAAATTACCCTATGTCCAGTTTTTCATTTTACACCAGAAAATATTATTTTTATAATATTTTAATATTAATTAACATCATTAAATATCATTTAGTCACAAAATACCTTAGTTTTATTTCCAAAAAATTACAGAAAATTATGAAAAATCCAAATATTTTTTTTTTTGAAAAATCAGGGGGTTTATATATATATATATATATATATATATATATATATATATATATATATATATATATATATATATAAACAAGGTTTTCTTTTTCTATCCGTCTCTGCATCAAACAGTTAGGTATGCAAGAAGGCTAGCCTAGCATGCGCCCTAACTACATGATGGTCCCCTCCACGGGATTAGCAAGTGGGATGTACAAGCCTATCTTACTAATGACAGATCAGCTAATAGCTGCTGAAATGCATGGTTGCTATACACTAAAATATGCTCAAAATAGCAGCCGAGACTCATGGTTCAGCACTACACTAAAAGACACACCCTCCCGTAAATAAGGACTTCTAGCCTCATGGTGTTCCAGATCTCTCCTAGGCCAAAAGATCCCCAGTGCCCCAGGAACCGCTTGAAAGATAAACCTTGTGCACAAGTTGTCAGACCGATACATGAATGCACTTGTATCAGATAAATACCATATGATGCAGATGATCCTGAACAAGCAAGCTAGCATATCTATCAAGCTATAGAGTCAGAGCTCTCAATACTCTTGCTTAATAGCCACACCCTCCCGAAAGTAAGGACTTCAAGCCTCAGGGCGGACTATTAGTCTAGATGCACAAGTTTAAGCTATTCAAGCAGTTCTATCTCTTTACAAGCGATCAATGAAACATGTTCAAGCAATCTAGCTCTTTTAACAAGTAACAAGCTAGAATAATTCTATAAATCTAGCATGCAATTCTATCTCTTTAGTGCGATAACGAACATGTAACAAGCTAGATCTATTATTAAAGCAAGCATAGTAGTCATTCCACTATCTCTCAAGACAAACATATAGTTCTATTCTTGTTTAGCATTCGATAAAAACCTATGAACTTCTTTTACTCTTGTTTATTAGCATGGCAGTGGTTCATTCGATAGTGATGTTTGTGTAACTAAGCATGCACATTTCTATCTTTTTTAGCATGGCAATAGTTCTGTCTCTTTTATTGAAGCATTCAAGTTCTCTAGTTAGGCAAGCAGATTCGTTTCAAAGACAAGCTATATGAGTTTGCATGCAGAGTCAGGTTCTATCTTTCTTCTTATAAAACTATCTCCTTAGATGTCACGACCCACACCCGATATAGGGATGTAAGTGGTGAACAACACCCAGCCTACGCCGCAACATCAGCGATAGAACGCTGTTTAAATAAACTATCTATCAATATAACTATGCCACCAATAATATGAATATACTCAATCACAGATCTAAGATGGAAATAAGCACGAATATAATAAAAGAATAGAAGAGTCATAATACAACTCATGAGATAAATAATAATATCAAATGAGTCAGAGAAAACTAATAACAATGTTGGAGACAAATTCAGTACAAAAGGAAACTAACTATGAAGCTACGAGTCCTAGGTCGTCTGTCTCAATCGGGACCCTCCTGAGCCAAGGTCTCTGGCTCTAAGACAACCACGTCCTGAGGCCCGTTGTGAGTGGAGTACCACTACTAAGTGTCATATGGGAAAAATATATCCAGTCAAGAAAGGAGTATAGTACATTTCTAATATCAGTTCTAACAAATGATGTAAACTATGTAACAGTAAATAGATGTGAATATACAAAATGCAACATATAAATACAAGAGATATATAATAAAAGAAATACTAGAAATAAATACAAGAATGAACAATATGGAAATGAATAAGAATACTAATGATTAAGTGAGTGAGTACCAACTTTAACATATGATCGGCTTGGGAACTTGAACAAGATTTATGGCCTGGTTAATCATACGTGCGGTGTATGATTAACACTCACAAGGAATAAGACATGCATATGGAGGGTACGATCACATATCTATACTAAATAGTTCCTGCCCCTGACTGGTATAGTGGATCCAACTATTAAGTTATGATACGGGTTTCCACAAGAAATGTGCTACTCTTCTCATGAACCAATGTCTGTACATGTACAAGAAGAACAAAGAATTAAGGCTTACACAAGATACACCGTAAATACCAAAGAATAACATCTCATGACGAGTTTTAGATATACCAATCCGTGTAACCATCGTGTCAAAAAATTAAGAATATCTATACTAGATACAAGAAACATAGAGGATATCATAAATGAGAAACTATCAGAGAATATACTCGCCTAAAATCTGATAAACAATATCATAGATGTCCGGTACGGTACCTCAAAGTCCTAAATATGGAATATTACATCAATACAAGATTTCAGAATGAAAATAAGTTAAACTAGTCAATTTCTAGGTCAAAAAGCTATTTCTAAGTCAAAATAGTCAAACTAGGTCAACTCTAAGTTAAACTGGCCAAACTTGGTCAAATTAGCTATTTCTAGGTTGTATGAGTCTATTTCTAGGATATTGGGTCCATACACTATGTAACTAGGCCACACTAGCAATACTAAGATACTAGGAAATCAATGTATCGCAAGATACGCAAATTAATAGATATAAAATTATCATAATATGCATATACAATCAATATTATGTAATAATTCTAATTAAACTAATGCTAAGTGGATACCTAGGGTTTGAACCAATGCGGTATCGCACCACTACACACCCATCTTGATACTCAAATCTAATACCTTGACATTACCTTGGTATCACAAGGTAATGTGAATTCTAGTACATACTAACCACCCAACCTCTAACTATAACTAACAGGTATTACTAATACCAAACTACTATACTATTCACTAACTACAAATACATATATACATATGTACATACCTACATATCTCTGACTAGAGATACAAGTATATATATATATATATATATATATATATATATATATATATATATATATATATATATATATATATATATAAATAAAACTAACTACTACATAACAATATAAATACATATAAATAACTATAACTAGTAATCAAAGTATTTATGTAATTACTAATCTAACAACAAGTACATATATATAGATAACTAAATAACTAGATAACTAACTAAACTATTAAACTAACAAGCTAACTAGACTAACTACTTACCTAGCTGCCTTACCTTGCTCTGCACTTGCTGATTTACTGTTACTAGATGTATATTGCTACTGCTAGCTCTTGCACGAAGCTGCTGCTGCTGCTACTGGCTGCTGCATTTGCTGTTGTTGCTCGTGTAGCTGCTGCTGCAGCTTGCAGTTGTTGCCAGTGCACGCTGCCTGCTTGCTCTATTGGCTGCACTGCCTTGCAGCTAGCATGCTGCTAGCTAGCTGCTGTGCTAGCTCACTAAAATCTGCATATCCCGACCACCACTTTACTGCACACTACACACACATCCATACACATATGCATACAAACACAAAACTATAAGTAGATGTATATATATATATATATATATATATATACATATATATATATATATATATGTATGTATATAACACTTATAGATACATATATATATATATATATATATATATATATATATATATATATATATATATATATATATATATATATATATATATATATATATATATATCACTATCCAAACGTACTCCGAAGGACACGAGCAAGTCTAAAATAGTATATATGAACAATACGAAGAGTCAATTACACATCTATGTGTACGTGTCAAAATATGACATGCACAAACTCCTGTGTCAGAAAAACTCGTCCAAATTAACTCGTATCTCAAAATTATTAGGATACGACCTACACGTATCCAATTGTGGACACGACACTAGCCACATACATCAAACACATGTCAATTTGGTCTAATTTACCAATTGACAAACACAAGATGTGTCAATATCGAAATTCTCCCAAAATTGACACAAAATACACCATAACTTTTTTCTTAGGCCTCCTATGAACCTAATTCCAATTACTATGGGCAGCTTTAGCATATGGGGTGGTTCCTAATAATTAAAATACATATTTAGAGTCTAATCAAAGAGAAAAAACTAAATTGTATCTATTGGGAGATTGATTCCCAATAAAACTTCTAAAATTGGTAAAAATAGCCTCAAACTTGTAGATCCTTGCTCCTCCTTGTAGATCCTTGCTTTCTCCTTGTAGATCCTTGCTTCAATAGCCTCCAATAATGATTTGAGAAGGAATTCAGAAAAAATTTGGTATGAAAATGAAGAAATTGGGAAGAGGAAATTCTATATCTGAATTTAAAATAAAAATGAGGAGAAAGAAATTTTCCTCCTATAAAATATAGGCCGATCACCTTAGCCTCCTCCCCAAGCTACTATAAAATGTATAAAATATCCCTTGGGGCCTCTCATAAAGAAATAATTTAGGAGGAAAGGTTCTAGACTAATGGGTTTAATTTAATTAATCATTCTCCTAATGAATGTGCTTATAATTGGGCTCAATTCTAACTAAATTTAAATGTTGGTCTATGGATCTAATTTAAACTAGTTAGGTCCACTAACACAACTCTAAAATAATAAACTAACATCTAATAATAAATAAATAATACAATAATTAAATATACAACATGTATAATATTTAATTAATTATGGAAAGACCAAAATATTCTTTCCTAGAAAATATGGTAATGACAAGTCTACCCCCCTTAAAATATTTCGTCCTCAAAATTAAAAGACGAAACTACTCCCAGAAAATAAAATAGAACATAATCAGGAAAGAACAGAACATACCTCAAGGCACAAACAAATATGGGTAATACTCTCGCATTTCATCCTCTCTCTCCATGGTAGACTCTACCGGGGAGTGATGACTCCATGCGACACATACCAAGAAAATAGTCTGGTTCCTCAGCACCTTCTCTCTTCGGTCCAGAATCTTAATTGACTGCTCTGGATAGCTAAGAGTAGGGCCCATCTCTATCTCTGAGAGATCCAACACTTGACAAGGATCTGCCACCTATCGTCTCAACTGTGATACGTGAAATATGTTGTGCATTCCCTCCAATGCAGGTGGCAAGTCTAGTCTATAAGCAACTGCACCGACCCTCTCGAGAATAATGAAAGGTCCGATAAATCGCGGACTAAGCTTCTGCCTCCACCAAAGTGAATCGTGCTTCGTGTTAAAGAAATCCTCAGAAATATCAAAACACCAACTTAGAATAAAACACAACCTTAAGAACCTAATCTATAACAAACAACTAATATCAAGCATAAAACAAAAATCTAAAATTATACCTCAAACTCCAAATATCTCCGGTAGCTATAGGTCCAATGCCGCTGTTTGTCCTGCGCCACTCGAAGTCTGTCTCTGATCAGCTTAACCTTCTCCGCTGCATCCATAACCATCTCTGGCCCTAGTAAATCTCTCTCTCTCCAATATTGTCCCATGACTAAGGAGTACGATATCTCCGATCGTACAAAGCCTCAAATGGTGACATCTCTATACTAGCCTGGTAGCTGTTGTTGTAAGCAAACTCTACCAAATGGAGATGGTCCTTCCAAGATCCCCCAAAATCTAGTACACAAGTATGCAACATATTCTTAAGAGTCTGAATAGTCTCTCTGACTGCCCATCTGTCTGGAGATGATATGCAGTACTAAACTTGAGCTGGGTGTCCAAACTCGCCTGCAAACTACTCCAAAAATGAGAAGTAAAATGACTATCCTGATCCGAGACTATGTTGAGGGGAACCCCATGTATCCTGACGATCTGCCTCATATACATCTCTGCCAGCTTTTCCGTAGACAAACCCACCTTAAAAGGCAAAAAGTGGGCCGACTTGGTCAACCTGTCAACGATGACCCAAATCGTGTCTTTCCTTCTTGAAGATCGTGGAAGTCCGAACACAAAATCCATAGTAATGCGCTCCCACTTCAATTCTGGAATGGGTAATGGCTGAAGTAAACTGCCTGGCCTTTGCCTCTCGGCTTTCACCTGCTGGCAAACTAAGCATCTGGATACAAACTGTGCCACTTCCCTCTTCATGCAATACCACCATACACTCTCTCACATATCCCGATACATCTTGTTGGCACCTGGATGTATGGAATACTGAGAGCGATGCACTTCTTGTAATATCTCCTTACCTTGCTCTCGACTAGGCACACACAATCTAATACCATACTACAAATAACCATCCTCAGCAACGGTGAAATTGTCCTCCAATCCTTCTCTCACCTGAGCTCTGATGCTTCTCAAAGATACATCCTCATACTGGGCTACCTTGATCCTACCCATCAACCCTAAGTGTATCTGTAACCCCCACATCTACATAGTAAAACCAGAAACTATCACCTCAATGCCCATTCTCTCTAAGTCCTCCAACAAATATCGATCCTGCGTCAACAATATAGCTACCGGATACCTGCTCAAGGCATTGACAACTACATTGTCTTTCCCAGGATGATACTGCAAAGATATGTTAAATCCTTCATCAGTTCCTACCACCGAAGATGCCTCTTGTTCAACTCCTTCTGGATGAAAATATACTTCAAGCTCTTGTGGTCTGTGAAGATCTCCACACGCTCTCCGTATAAATAGTATTTTCACAACTTCAGGGCAAAGATAACTGCTACCAACTCCAAATTGTGGGTATGATAGTTCTTATTATGAGGACGCAATTACCTCGATGCATAGGCATTCACCCTCCCATTCTGCTGAAGAACACGACCTGAACCTTTCTCCGATGCATCACTATAAATAGTGAAACGTCCAGACCATGATGGCAACATCAAAATAGGAGCAGATGTCAACCTCTTCTTCAATTTCTTAAAAGTAACCTGGTACTCCTCTGTCCAAACAAACTCTATATCCTTCCTGGTGAGTCTGGTCATCGGCTCGACAATCCTCGAAATTTTTTGCACAAACTTCCTGTAGTAGCCTGCCAAACCCAAGAAACTCCTGATCTCTGCTACTGAACTCGGGGTCTTCCAAGAATCCACTACTAAAATCTTCTTCGAATCTATTAAAATTCTATCACCAGTCACAACATGTCCCAAGAACTCTACCTTATCCTGAAAGAACTCACATTTGGACAGCTTCCCATACAGCTTCTCCTTCCTTAGCACATCCAACATAATCCACAAATGCTTCTCGTGCTCCTTCGGTGTCTTTGAGTATATGAGTATGTTATCGATGAACACCACCATGAACTTGTCAAGGTACTGATGGAATACCTTGTTCATTAAATTCATAATACCGTCGGGGCATTAGTCAACCCAAACGGCATTACCATAAACTCATACTGGCCATACTGAGTCCTAAAAGCAGTCTTCAGAATGTACTCCGGCTTCACTTTCACCTGGTGGTAGCCTGATCTCAAGTCTATCTTGGAAAATACCTTGGTGCCACTCAACTGATCGAATAAGTCATTAATTCATGGCAACGGATATTTATTCTTGATAGTGAGATTATTTAATATCCAGTAATTGATACACATGCGCACTGATCCATCCTTCTTCAGTACAAATAATATCGGAGATCCCCATGGTGAAGAGCTCGATTTGATAAACCCTTTATCCTGTAACTCATCCACTTGTTTCTTCAGCTCGACCAGCTCGTTGTTGTTCACTCTATAGACATGTTATAAAATTGGTTCTTCACCTGACACCAAGTATGTAGAGAATTCAATATCTTGATCTGGTGGCAATCCTGGCAAATCCTTAGGAAACAAATCCAAGAACTCTACTATCAATAGATGCAACAACTTCTTGTCTTCCACCATTGTTCCACAGATAATGCCTTCTTTCTGCTCTACATCTCCTATAGTAAACTCAAACTCTAGTTCTCATATTGGGCTAAACAAAACTCTACCTTCTCTACAATCTATACTAGTACGACGCCTACTCAACCAATCTATCCCTAGTATAATGTCCTAGCTCAAAAGTGGCATTCCAAGTAGACACGCACTTAGCTCCCGACCTTCCAGAGTAAGTCTTCGATCCTTGTAAATATTATTAACCAGGATAATACCTTCCCCGGTCATGATCTTGCAAGTCCTAAACAAAGGCTCAGCTACCAAACAATGCTTCAGAGCAAAAGAAACAGATACAAAACTATTGCAAGCACCACTATCAAACAAAGCTAAAGCTGGAATAGAATCAAGAAGAACAGAACCTGCGATGACATATCTGGTGGGCTCGACCTCCTCGACTGTCATAGCGAACGCTCATCCCTGATGTGCACCTCCCTGATGTTGGTGCTGGACATAACGTTGTTGTTAGGTCGGAAGAGGCGGTCCCCTCGGCTGTACTACAGGTGATCTCGCCTGTGTCCTCGGAGCTGGAGCTGCTCTCTGAACTGCACGACGAGGATTGGAAGGACACTCTCTCAGCTGATGTCCCTCGGTACCATAATATAAACAAACTCCCAACCTCTTCCTGCAAACTTCCTATATCTGGCCGATCTACTTGCACAAGTGGCATGAAGCTTGTTGTAAATATCTCTGCTGTGGTACCTGATAAAATGGTGCCCTAGCTGGAGTCTGGTGTTGCTGTGGCTGCTAAAAAGATCTGGACTGGAAATAAGGACGCTTAGCAGTCACTGTGCTGCTGCTAGCCCCTAGAAAGAATCGCGATCTCTCTTGGGCTTCAAACCCAACTTCCGTTCAACCTTGGGTGCTTCCGCAAGTATCTCCGAATAGGTCTCATAAAAAGACGGAATGAGGATCTTTACTTCTCAATTCAGACCCTCGTAAAAATGAATAACTCGAACCTCCGGCTCCCTCACCAAATACTTTGTAAATCGGCTTAGCCTACCGAACTCTGCAACGTATTCCTCCACAGACATGCTCCCCTGAATAAGGCTTTCAAACTGCCTCCCCAAGTCTAACCTGTCTGCCCGAGCAAAGAACTTCCTCTTGAAGAGGTCCCTAAATACCTCCCAAGGCAGCCCTGCATCAGCAAGAAGTGGCTCATTCCTGAACCAAGTGTGGGCAACGTCGAACAGCTGAAGTCCTACTATCTCAACCTTCAAATCCTCAGCAAGACGGGACACCCTCATGAGACGCTCAATATCCTCGAGCCAATCATCATTATAGACGATGGCCTCCGTCCTCTTGAAGACCTGAGGTTCCAGCTTCTTGAAGTCCTGAATATTG